>CM076575.1:1719261012-1719625928 GCA_034641835.2 Pinus albicaulis
CTTTCCTAGGTCTTTCATGTTTTGCTGTATCAATCCGACCAAACAAACAAACAAACACCTGCACTTAATAACTAGTCTAAAATCCATACTCTAAGCACACAAGATAAACCTTTGCAAACAAACATTTGAGAGATCCCTCTCTGAGAACAGGAGGACTAGATCCTGTAACTCTAAAGATTGGTTCTGATGTTGCCTTGTCTTTTGATTTTCCAAACTATCAAAACACGGGACACCAACATAATGGCGATCACGATGGGACATTGAGTAAAATCTTCAAAGCAAAACACTCATTGTCTAGTATAACATAAGTAACCTCCCTCAAGCACCACTAAGCAATGGTAATCATGATAGGACCTTTTGAATCAGTGACAAACTAAGTAACCCTTAGGATTTTCATAAAGCCTTATCAAACCTTGAAGGATTCAGTTACCAAGCCATAAGAGTGAACGCGGTATGTTTTGACACCTTAGCTAAGTGTTAAATCACATTTAGGACACTCTCGTAACCTATAAGACCAAATTAACTCAGAAAAACCCAAAAAACATTTCAGTTTGGCTTCATAAAAAGCATGGTGGTGGAACCATCTTATATTTTATCTGCATAAAGCTAAAAAGTTTCCACCTGGCGACTCCACTAGCCCCAGTAGGCCTATTACTCATCTTAGTCTCCATATCTCTTTAGGACTGTGTTAACCAGCCTAGAAGAGTTTTGGGACCCTAGTCCCGTGCTAGATAAGACATTGTGAGAGGTAAAATTCCCAAAAACAGTCCCCAAAACCTCAACCTCTCTCATTTTTGAAAAATAGTCTAGCTTCACATAGGATCAACACTAGATCCCATCCAGACCCAAATACTCCTTTAATCGTTAACAATCCTGAGAGAATTCTGTGCCAGACTTCTAACTCTGGAAAATCAGCTGGTAATAGAAGCCTCTTAAGAAAAAATTCCGTCCCTGAAAACCTTGTTGTCCTAGAGGATTCACACTTTGATTTACATCATACAAAGAACATCTTTAGAACCAAATCTCAAGGTGATTTAAATAATATTGATCTTAACTTTGCAGATTTGCAATAGAGCTTTAGTAGAGAAGCTTCACCTTCCACTCCTCCTGATTCCCAACTTCTTCATCACTTTAGTCTTTTCCATAACAAGTCTGCTCAAAATCAGTTTCCTGGCCCAAGTATTTCTTCCACTCCAATCCATACTACCACTATTCAAAACACTCCATTTCAGCCCTTTTTCACTTTTGTAAATCCACCTCTTGCAAATCCACCCTTATTTCCAGCCATGGCAACATGGTATGCCCCATTAGTGTTACCACAACCTCTACTTCCCTTACCAAATGATTACCAATCCAAAATCCCTCACTTCACTAGAAAAGAGTCTACAACAGCCCAACATCATGTAGATAGGATGGAAGATGCATTTGATTACATGGAGATAGAAGAAGAAACTGTGAAGATGAGGATCTTTGCCCAAAGTTTAGGAGGAGATGTAAAGAAATGGTTTAAAAACTTACCTCCTAACAGCATAAATGATCTCCCTGCCTTGCATCAAACATTTATCAACAAATGGGAACTCAAAAAGAACCCTCTCCAAATACTAGCAGAGTATAGCAGCCTCAAGAGAAATAAAGGGGAGTGTTTCCATGATTACTCCACTAGGTTCAATAGCGTTTACAATGCTCTCCCACCTCACATGAAACCTCCTCAAGGCATGGCCTTGGTAAGGTATCCCGAAGGCCTTGATGCTGAAATGACTTATGAGTTAAGGGGGAGAGATTACTTAACCTTAGAAGACATGCAGAAAGGAGCTTTGAGTGTAGAAGAAAACATAATCGAGAAAAGAAATAGGTTGAGATTAGAGAAGAGGGTAACTTATAATGATGACCTACTACCCTCAACCTCAGCTTCTGACACAAAAATTGACAACCTAGTGAAGGTGATGGAGAGGATGCTTGAAAAGATCAATTTGAATGAGAGACTGCCACCAAGAGAACCTCAAAATAACCAAAACAGAAATAGAAATCAGAATTATAGAAGAGAAAACAATCAAGACAAGCAAAAGGAAAGTGACCAACAGATTAGACCTCCCTTCCAACAGAACTATGTAGATCAATATGAGGAAGATAGGGAGTTGGAAAGGTTGGAAGAATCTCATGTAAACTTGATTGGATCAGATAGTGGGGATGATGTTTTCCTCACTAAGGAAGAACAATTTTTTTCTTCTTATGATCAAAATATAAACGCCTATGAAAATTCTGATGACTATATATTGGGTTTTGAAAATGCAATCATGGAGGTGCATAAACAATATGATATTAGGAGCAAGGGAAGCATGGATAATTCAAAGAATAAAAACACTAATACTTCTATCAAGAAAAACACAGAAACTCAGCCCAAAAAGACAGCAGAGAAAACCAACATTTTGGCCAGGAAACCTAACTTAAACAAAGACAAAAGTGTCCAGCCAAATGTTGAACAGAGTACCCCTAGCACTTCAGCTGGGAGTCCTAACAAAATTGTCCCAATTACCAGTCCAAACAAGGTTCAGCAAATCAAAATTGCTGAAAAGAATTCAATTGAAAAAATAGATGTAAATATGAACAAGCCAATTGTTCCTTTCAGCCTTGAAGGAGAGATTGCTAAGATAAAAATTACCATTCCCCTAGCTGAACTAATAACCCAAGAAGCGTACAAAAACCAAGTTTTGAAAGCTTTGAACTTAGGAAGTGACACTGACACCTTGAACTTGACAGATGACAAACCTGAGTTGTTGTTTGGTCCAGAAGTTGAAGGAAAATACCAAGAAGGGGCTGTCCCTCCCTTCTATGTTAGCTTGAACATACACGAGAAAATTTTACACAATGCCATGTTAGATTTAGGAGCTTCACACAATCTAATGCCCAAGGTGGTAATGGAAAGCTTAGGCTTAGAGATTACTAAACCATACAAAGATTTGTATTCTTTTGACTCAAGCCGAGTCAAATGTTTGGGTTTAATCAAAGATTTATGTGTTACTCTAGCTCAGATCCCTGCTAAGAGTCTAGTTATGGATATAGTTGTAGCTGACATTCCCCCTAAGTATGGCATGCTCTTATCAAGATCTTGGGGAGCCAAACTTCAGGGAAGCCTTCAAATGGACATGTCTTATGCCACCATCCCTGTTTTCAACCAAAACAGAAGACTATACAGGGAATCTCACATGAAGTACATGGTGAGAAACATAGACAAACCAAACAACACTCCAATCTATTCTATTCAATCAAGTTTAGATTCCTTTATCTTATGTAACGAAGATGAAATCACCCAACCAGATAAGGAAAACATGTACCCAATCAGTTCACCAGAACAATCAAACCTTCCCTTCAATCAAATTCAAAACATTGACAATCAACAGCAACAAGAAACTGAAAATGAGGCAAATGTACTTTGGACAATAAACTTTGATGGATCCTGTAACAAAACAAGTGCAGGGGCAGGTGTTTGGATTCAAAATACGAATCAAAGTTTTTCATACAAATTGGATTTCCCATGCACTAACAATATCGTTGAGTATGAAGCCCTTCTCCTAGGCTTACAATTGCTTAAACAGTTAGAAGCCCAAAAGATATCCATCCTAGGGGATTCTGAACTTATCATAAAACAAATCAAAGGAGAATACTCATCTAGAAATCCAAGCCTTAGGTAATATCGGAACGATGCCCTTGATTTATTGAAAACCTTCAAAAAATATGAACTCATTTTCATCCCTAGAGCACTGAATCGTCTAGAAAATGAACTCGCCTTCAATGCCAGCAACTGCCAAATACCTGAGATAAATCAACAACTTAGCGTGAAGGTAAAACACAGGCCTGTTGTGCCTGATAACGAAGATCACTGGCAATTTTTTGAATCTGACAAACACATAGGTGATTTCTTGAAATCAGAAAATGATTTCAGCATACCAATATTAGAAACCAGCCATAAAGAAAAAAAAAATTATATTGAACAAATCCCAGAAGTTGAAATGACATATTATGCTTATATAAATCATTGTGAGAATCCTTTTGAAGCAGAGGTAATTGAAAACGCAGACCAAGAAGACTTGGAAGTTTTACAATGCAAAAATGATCAAATTCCAAGAGGTCTCACACCTTTAGAACACCTTTTCGATTTTAACGATGTAGCCAAAGACCCGAGAATGGAGCCTGTGGAAACCAACGTAGAAGAGCATAACATAGGCAGTCTAGCAGCACCCAAGATGATCAAACTATCCAACACTCTCCCAGCTCACATAAAATCTCAATACATAGAGCTGTTCAAAGAGTTTAAAGATGTGTTTTCTTGGGGATACAAAGACTTAAAATCATATGATACCAGCATCATCCAGCACAAGATTCCCCTGAAGGAAAATCAAAATCCTTTTAAACAAAAACTAAGAAAAAAAAACCCTCTCTTACTACCTTTAGTTAAGGCAGAAATTGAAACAATGCATGATGTTGGGATCATAGTACCCATTAGATTTTCAGAGTGGGTGTCAAACTTAATTTCTATTAGAAAGAAAACAAGGGAAATCAGGCTCTGTATTGACTTCAGAAATTTAAATAGAGCCTCCTTAAAAGACAACTAACCCTTACCCAAGATGGACCATATACTTCAAAGGGTAGTTGGGTCAAGAAGGATATCCCTCTTAGATGGGTTCTCGGGTTACAACCAGGTGTTAGTGCTCCCAAGTGACCAAATCAAAACTACTTTTACCACACCTTGGGGCACCTTTATGTATGTCAAAATGCCTTTCGGATTAATGAATGCAGGGGCCACCTTCCAAAGGGCCATGGACATAGCCTTTTCTGAAGACATTGGCTATTTCATAATCATTTACCTTGATGACATAACTATTTTCTCAAAAACTGATGAAGAACATTTGATTCACCTAAGAAATTTTTTTGAGAAGTGTAGGAAATTTGGCTTGTCATTGAATCCCAAGAAGACACTCTTTGGTCTCCAAGAGGGTAAACTTCTTGGCCATATAATTTCAGAAGAGGGAATCAAAATAGACCCTACAAGGATAGATGGCATATTACAAATCAGTCATCCAAGAAGCCTCAAAGAGTTGCAATCTTTCATCGAAAAGATTAATTTTCTGAGGAGGTTTATCCCTAATATTACTGAGCTATTAAAAACCATTAAAAACATGCTTAAGAAAGATGTCGATGTAAAATGGAAATTACTAGCTAAAAAATCATTCGAACTGGTCAAACAAGCTCTTACTCAAACACCAGTCCTGATTAGTCTAGATTTTACCAAAGACTTTTACATATTTTCTTTTGCATCTGAGCATACAATAGTTGTAGTTTTACTTCAAAAGAATGACTTGGGGCAAGAACAACCAATATCCTTCTTTAGTAGGGCCTTAAGAGATGCTCCTCTCAAATATAACATCATGGAGAAGCAAAGGTAACAAATTTGAAGGTTTTATTATTAAGCAATGAATTAACTGGCTGACATCTTCCATTGTTCACCTGACAATCGCTCGTATCTGAACATGTATGGCGTAATATTGAGGATTTTACCTCACTCCTATCACCGCAACCACTGATTTGGCCATTGAATGATGTGCCTTTGGCAAAGCCCTACATAAGTCCCAACGTCAACCCTTATGGGCACTCAAGATCATCAAATTCCGTGAATTGATCTACTCCACGGAAATTCTCCGATCTCTGGCCTCCGCCTCACACTCGTTGATTCTTAAATTGATCTTTCAACAAACCCTGAGATTTCCTCTGGCCCTCTGTGTAGCCCTGCGTGGCTCTGCGTCAGCCTCTCTAGCTCTGCGCAGTAGCTACTGGATCTCTTTCTGCCCTTCTTTGTTGATAATTCTCCGACTGAGAAATATTTCTCTCTGGATACTGTCTTTTCCCCTCTCTGCAATGAAGAATCACTTAGATCGAAGTTTTCAGCTGAGCACTGCTCCATCAAAAATTTCTATCACTAGATCCTTTTGCTTTATTTTACAAATGACCCTCAAGCCTTCATTTATAGTCTTCTCTTTGATACTTCAACAACCGATATTAGATCTCCAATCAACGACTAATATTACATTTAGACTTGATCTGATTTTTCTAGAAGTTTCACCCACAGTTTAAATTAATACCCAAAAAATATTTTAATTTCCTAACTTAGACTTAGGGTCCTCATTAAAAATAATTAATTTATCAAATAAAACTATTTCTAGGCGTAATTTCCCAAAACAATTTTTGGGTTATCTGTAATTCATGTGTCTAAGCCTCTCCACAAAGTTTGAGACTTAGAGCACATCTGATGCTACCACAAATCAACACTCCCTCTTAGCAAGGAATGTGCTCTAACATATATGCCTTATTGCACACTACTCTAACTCTGAAGCATCTACCTTTGTTTTGTTGATGACTGACATGGTGCCTATTAATCACTGTGATGTTGCAATAATTGTACTGTTTTTGAACCTGCCGCGATCAACACTGCATCCGTACTACAACTCCCTCTCAAATGTTGCATTTGTTGTTAGCACTGCCACTACTAACACTGCACTGCAACTCAGTTTCTGAGAGAAGAAACTGAAAAACATCCATGAATCTGAACAAGTGTTCAGGATGCATCTCGATGTTGAAACTCTGACTGCTGCTAGACCCATGTTATCCCTCTGAAGCACTGCATTGTTGCTACTATGCACTATATCCCTTTGCATTGTTGCAACCTTGCCTTACGCTGCTCAGATTTAGCATTTCTGACCACTGCATTTTTCGTTTCTTCACTCCTCTGCACCAACTGAAAACTCCTCCAGCCTGTTATTGTTGATCTTGGGCACCCATAGCAAGGTCATGATCTGAGTGGAAAATCCTCAAGGATCCTGCCCAACTAGAGCTTTTGCGAACTTATAGCTCAATGTCACCACATCTCCCCCCTGAATATGTGTGGTCACTCATGGCATACTCATCCTCATCGATCTTCGCGGTCCTAGCCTTTGGATCGTGCTTCTCGTCCCTGTCCTTTTTCTTCAAAGGACACTGGGTAGCGTAGTGACCAATTTCACCACACCTAAAGCACTTAATCTTCGAGACGTATTTCTTACGTCTCTGTTGCTCCTGTTGCCCTTTGGATTCGAGGATTTCATTTTCTTCCTCCTCTTACTTCAACTTCAACCCACTGCCACTGTTGTCGTCAAGTTTACCCTTGACCAGGTCCCTCCTTAGCTCTTCTTGCTGAAGAGAAGCCCGCATCTCTTCCTAGCTCGGCAAGGTGGTTCTACCTAGGATTATCTGGACAAACACTTTCCATTCTTCAAAGATTGCGTTAAGATCCAGTATCACCATGGTTGTAGGAGAAGGGGTGGCCCCCACTGCTGCTATATGATCATGGATTTCCTGAAGTTTCAACAGGAACATAACAATATGCTCCCCTTTGTGCATCTGCATCATCCTCTGTTTCTGCTCTAAGTACATATTTCGCTATTCAGGAGAGCCTTCATACAACGCTGCCAGGGCTTCCCACATTTTCCTGGTTGTGTCCTTGTTAGCTACATGGGACAGTATGTGATCCTTAACTCTGTCAAGGAGCAGCCTTTTAGCCTTCTCCATATCATTAGTGCACTTCTTGGTATGATCTGGATCTGCAGGGAAAAATATCCTATTCTTCATGAAAATTTTGAGATCATACTCATCTAGGAGGCATGTGATTCTTGCCTTCCATATCACATAGTTTGAGGCTCCCTCCAACCAGTCCTGATCTCTAAGCCCGTGAGCTGCCATGGTCATCAAGAATGTTGAATCTACTCCTCTTCTCCCCCCTCTACGTAGCACTCGACATGCTTACACACTCCTTATGGATTTTGTAGATCAGCTGCTCGCATCTGCTATTTAGATCTTGGATAAATGAAATTCCCCGGCTAGGAACGTCTTGAGGAAGAAAATTCCCTCACTGTGTTGCCGCTTCCTCTTCTTATGAATTTCTTCTCAGCAAAAAAAATTCTGCTTCAAAAAATACTATGTCCCACCAGCTCTGCGCTGAGGCTCTGTGTTTCTCCTTCTGGCTCATTGAAAATTATGATTTGGAATCCCTTCCTTTCTGTCGACTCACTTAGAGAGAGGCTTTCCCAGAAATTTTGTCCCTCCTTGCATGGACTGCATAATCCCTCTACGGATTCGATTTGATACTTTCTACAGCTCTTCGGCCTCCATCTCAATGCTGGATCTGCTCTTTCTATTCCACAATCAATGCTTTGATACCATGTGAAAATTCCAAGTCCTAGATATGGAATCCTACTGCAACAAACTGGACTGCTTCTCCTACTTGTAAATTAGATTTAACAATTTATTTTGCAGATTACTTATGAAAACATTGAAGCAGTTACTGAGAAAGAGAAATAACATGCACAGGACACCATTGTTTTTGGACAAATGTCCTCAGAAAAAACCCAATGCAAGAAAACTGGTGCAGCAAATCTGAGGGTTTTATTATTAAGCAGTAGTTAATCTGAATACATCTCTGATTGTCTCACCAGAAAAATCAATTATAGAGAATATGATTGACAGAAATATTAGTGAGGTTACCTCACCCTATCACTAGAAATCTTGGCTGATTTGGCCACCAAATGATGTGCCTCTCGCAGGCTCTGCGCTTTCCCAATGTCAACCCTTCTGGGCACTACGTCACTCAGCTGATTAATCGATCTACTCCACATAAATTATGATCTCTCTACGTAGCCCTGTGTGGATCTGTGTCAGCCTCTCTGGCTCTGTGCAATAGTTGATGGATCTCTTTTTTGCCTTTCTCTGTCGATGATTCTCCGGCTAAGAAAGATTTCCCTCCGAATACCGTCTCTTCACTTAGATCAAAGTTTTCGTCCAAGCATTGTTCTGTCACAAAATTCGATCACTAGATCCTTTTGGTGTATTTTGCAAATGACCCTCAAGCCTTCCTTTATAGTCTTCTCGTTGAGACTTCAATGACCGATATTAGATCTCCAATCAATGATTAAAATTAAATTTAGACTTGATCTACTTTTTCTAGAAGTTTCACCCATATTTTAAATTAATACCCATTAATTATTTTAATTTCCTAAGTTAGACTTAGGGTCCTCATTAAAAATAATTAATTTATCAAATAAAATTGTTTATGGGTGGAATTTCCCAAAACAATTTATGGGTTTTCTAGAATGCATGTGTCTAAGCCTCTCCACAAAATTTGAGACCTATAACACATGTGATGCTACCACAAATAAACATGAAACTCAAATAAGCTAGAGGCTAATGAACTGGAACTCCCTTTTCTCTTTATGACAACTGGTTCTTGCTCCTTTTGTTTCTCGCTCCTCCTGGAATGCATAGATATGGATTCTGGAAACTCGTATAGCACAGAATCTTCTTCCAGGTGAGATGTGTAGCCTCCCTCTACCTCTGGAAGAAATTCGCTCTGCCTTCCAGACATGGATCCGACCTCTGGCAACTAATCAAACCCTCTTTCAACAACTCGAACTCTTGGACTAGCTAATTTGCATTGTAGAATTCGACCTCTTGTTGTTGGAATTTCACTATTCTCTCCTTTAGCTAGAAAAACTAGAAACCCTTTAAGAAATTGCTGAAAATTCCTCATGTGTGCTTTCCTCTTCCTTCCGAGCATGGATCTGCAATTGTAAATTCTTGCTCCAAATTTCTGCACCCAGATCTGATAAATCTACTCTGCAAAATTACGAATTTGCTCACCGAAAATATTTCTAGTCAATACCATTGCTTTCTACCATAGATCTGGAGCAAAATCGAATTTTCCTCCTCCTAGATATGGAAATCAATTTTCTGCTCCTCTGCAAATCGAACCCTATATTAGCCTGCATAGATCTAGAAGTTGGTGCTTCAAATCTCCCTCTGAGATAACACAATTTTCTTTCTTTCGCTTCTGAGCCTCATATTTGATCAACACGCTCTGATACCATGTGAAAAATCCATGATTGCAATAAACATGAAACTATTCTTATAACTGGTGCAATTTATTTTCCTTATGTTATTTAATTAACGACAAATAATGATGATCTCACTCTTTCAATCTTCACAATTAAATAAATGCTACGGAAAATAAATCAGGAACTCAGAAATAATGCACACACATAAAATGAGACCAAATTTTGGACCAACGTCCTAGGTTAAACCTCAAAGGGAAAATTGGTGCAGTAGACGAGGTTTATATTTTATTATCTTCAACAAATTAGAGAGTGCATACATATACTTACCAAATCACTGGTAAATCTCGAAAAAAATCTTCACCAGTCCAACTAGGAGATCATCCTGGAAACTCTATGTTTCCCTTGAAAAATCAAACTCGTCCTCCTCCAGTGAATGTGCACAAAAAATGTTGTTGCGGGAAATAGGCACTTGCTAGAAACTGAGAACTAATGATCCTATACTCCTATGTGGTGACCAAAATTCAAAAGATATAGATTATTCATCAGACTGTGAGATTCAGAATAATAAGTACAAAATAATAAGATTGACTATTTGAATGATAGTAAAACTCATAATTACAATTTCTGAAATCTAAATTAGAAATTTAATTAAACCAATATTGCTCTGAGATTACTCTTCTCTACAACGATCATTAATTTAAATTTTGAATACTAACCTGAAGTTCGGTGGCTGAAGATGTCTATGCTCCGATGTAGTTCTTGTTCTTGCTCTCGTTACCAAAACAACCAAAACCACCCAGCCAAACTGAATACCAATTCAATATTCAATCCCAAATTAACCCAAATTTGAGGTACTCTGGCCCCCGTGCCCAAAAACCTCAAGAACAACTAAGGCTTAGTTTCTCAGTAAGGCTCAGATTCTCAGTTTCCTTTAATCATTCAGAAACTATGAACTTCCTTTCTACAAATCCTTCTGAATACAAATCCTTCATTCAGAAAATATATGAACCCCCTTCTTCAAATCCTCCTTTCCTTTTCAATAGCCCATGGCTCTCCCTTCTCCCTTTTGTTCACCATCTTAAAAGGATATTATTATTTTTTTTAAGTGGTGACTGCCTTGTCATGTTTTTAATTTGGGCCGGATGCCACTTATATCATAGGGTGACAACACCTATTATTCAATTTAAGCGGTTGCTTTATTTTAATTAGGTAAAATGTTATAAAGCCATGTAATATTATAATGTTTAATTAATATTTAATTTTTATAATGTCTATCATTTTTAATTCTAAATTTTATATTTAACTTATGAAGGTTATATAGAATATATTTAAGTTTAATAGTATACTTATGTACTTGGGTATAGTTATATGTACGGTGTGGTAATCTTATGGAAAAAATCACTATACCATTATTATCTCTTACTTCATTTATTTACGAGGGCTAGGTATTTGATTAGCATCTTTAATCATAAATTTAATTATCATATATTTAGACCTTCTTCTTAAGTAATTAACATATGTACTAGTTCATTGTATGTGATGCATGCATATGTAGCTATCATATGCATGTCTCACATGCATGCTAATATTACCATGCTATTCGTGATTCGAGATGGGTAGTTACATTCTGGTGATCTTGCACCCGCACTAGGCAACATTGTTGTATCCTCCGGATCTGATCCTGACAACTGGAAAAGTGATATGTTGCCTAGATTTGTGCATTGGAGAAACTCACACATCCTTCTTGTTGGTAAACTCAGTCTCTACAAGTTTCAGTGGAAAAATCCCTTGGAAACCCTCTCTCCATTTTTTTACGATCCCTCTCACCGATGTTATGTTGGCTCAAACTCTTCTCTTGCTGAATGTTGCGCACTCGGAAATTCGCACTGACCTACACTCTTGCTCCTTCAATGTGTATTCTCCAAGCCCCATCAACTTTCTCTTATAATTCTCTCGTTGGAGCACCAACGACCAAGATCTAATCATGATCAATGGATCAAATAGTCTTAGAGTCCGTTAAATTACTTTTGAGAAGTCTCTAGAAAAAAAAAATGATTTCCTTAATTAATACACTTTAATTACCATGTTTTCCTAAGTTAGACTTAGGATATTTTAATTAACGTGTTTCAGAGCCATATCTCGCGAAACCATTTCTAGGTATTGCAGATATTATGTCCTTAGTCTCTTTGACACCTTAGATACTAAAACACTTGTTCGATGCTACCACAATATCCAAAAACTAGCATTGAGATGCTTAAGATAAGATAAAACATCTTCCAAGGAGGCTCGAAATCGATCTTGTAGGTACCGATTTGAAACATCTACCCTCTTCAAAATGTAATGGACTTATAAGAAGAATCAAATACATTCATTCACTAGGAACATCCATTACATGCCTTGACGTGGATAACATACACAATACTCTACTAGAAAAACTTTCCAAAATTAATCTTCAATAATTAGGGCACAACTTCGCGTATTCTAGAGCAACAATCCCATACATTAAACAATTTTCAAATAAAAATTCCATCAACCTGAAGCACTTACAATGAGACATGCAATATATCCATCCCTCATTCAAGAAGAAGATCTAAAGAAGAAAAGTGAATCATCTTCCACACATCAAAATGCATTAAAATATTCTCCAATAGCTTCAAAGAAAAAGTGAGGGTTCTTTACAAGAGAATTAATCCAAGTGTGATGATGATCAAATACAAATGAAAGTGAGTTATATTTATATTTTTTTCACAGATTTGAATTGATCCAGATTGGATTATTATATTATTTTTGATCCATATCTATGCATTTAGAGTGTGAAAAGTGGAGTAATAAACTCACGGGACCGTTTTTACCAGCCACACCCAGTTTGAAAAAATGGGGTTCGAAACCTTCATGTCTTCACACCTATAGTTTGGGAGGATCCCGCTTCAGCACCCATTATTCATGGAAATGGGGCTAGCCACGTGTTTGTTATGTAAAAGGCTCTAGAAGAGTATATTGTAACTCTAGTTAAGAGTTGATGTAGTAAAAATTAACCACTAGTAGGCTACCGAGCTATGTTATAACTGGGCCACTAGGAGGAAGAGTCATTCCATTCTTTCGAGAAAATTTTATTCCATAGATGAACAGAGATAGCCAAGAGAGATAGGAGGCAGAGCACACAGAGAGGATTTATGCATTGTAGCATCCCATGGGCCACAAGCATTACTTCTTTGTACCTGTAGCCATATTTCCAGATAGAGAAAGAGAGTGAGGCAACATCACCTTCCAGCTGGGTTTTCTCCCGAAAGGGTTTCCCAAAGAGCATATATTGTGTCTTCTGTGTGTGTGTGTGTGAGATTATTTTTTTATTCTCTACTTTTCTGCATAATTTCCATTCGCATGCATGCACTAATTACAGTTAAATCTGCAAATTTGAAAAACTTTAATAGAATTGTAATAGTATAAAATTTCATTATTTTAATATATTTTTATCATATATGTTGTGACGCATTGTCCATTGGAATATCCACAGAAATTTACGGATCATTTTGGTATTAGAGCCAGGTTTCTTTGGGTATTTTGTGGATATTGCAGGGATCTAGATCGACAAGGTTGGATATCGTAAAACCCTAATCATGGGCGATGAATCTGTAAACAAACCTCATGATCCTGTAGAAGTGAGGTTTTGGAGCAACAAGTCAAAAATATCAACTGCAATGTAAGCCTTCTCATGGCGGTCTTGAATAAAAAGCCAGGGATATTTGGAGAACATGGGGGTTCGAATGTAGAGGAAAAATCAGAACGGGGATAGAAGAACGAGGAGAAACAAAGAACCGGTCGAAGAAAGGACCCATAAAAGAGCAATCCGGTTCGAGTGTCGTGAACCAATCACAATCCCTGTTTAAAATGGAAGAAAAATTTGGTATCAAGTAGTACCACAACGATATTAACGCTCTAAATCTGAACCATTGGTTGCAGCAACTAGGAGTTTATTCCAGTGTCCATCCAATCGAGGAATTGAAAAATATCTCATTTGTGTGGCTTAAATTAGAGTGCCATGCACTGAATTGGTGTGAGAACCACACAAAAACCATAAGGTTGGAGGGAGAACCTCTAGTGACTAAGTGGGAGGATTTAGAAACCCTCATTAAGTCACAGTTTTATCCCGTTGGGTACATGGAGTACCAGTGGATCCGATGGCATTACTTCAAGCAAAAGTCGAATCAAAGCGTGCAAGAGTACACCACGGAATTCAGAAATATGGCTATAATGTTGGGTATCTCTCCAAATAACCCAGATGTACTCAAGTATTTGGGGGGTCTGCACCACCATCTATGCAAGAAAGTGATGTTGTTCAAGCCCAGATTGGTGGATGAGGCTTGTTTAGAGGCGCAATACCTGGAAAACATAAGCCTAAAAAGAGTGCAATCAAGTGGATCAAAGCATAAGGAGAAAGAAGATGCTTCTAAGGAGGGGAAGAAGAAGCGAAAATGGGGAAAATATAAAAACACATTAGCCACAACACACCAGTGTAAAGATCCTAGCAACCATTGTAACCATTGCAACGTTGGTGGCCATATAGAGAAGCTTTGGAAATTGCATCCAGAGCTAAACCTGAAGAATAAGAAGAAAGATAATAAGAAGAAGAATCTCATGGCCACAGATTTGAGCAAGTAATTTGAAATAAACTTGAATGTGGATGAGAATATTGTTTGTACGTCAGTGCATAAGGAGGTGAATCTGAGTAGCCTTCAACAACATGAAGAGAAAGAAATGACTAAAATCTTCCATATAAAGCTACGGGTCAAGAAGACAAAGATTTATGTTCTATTTGACTCACGATCACAGGTGAATCTCATTGCAATGGAGTTGGTCAAGAAGTTGGGGCTAGAAGTTCGTGATCATTCAAACCCATATCCATTGGGATGGGTAAATAAGGATGTATAGTTGAAGGTAACAAAAAAGTGCAAAATTAGATTTTCTATCATTTTTTATTTGATTGATGAAGTATAAATGGATTTGGTTCCCCTTAATGTATGTGGGGTCATGTTTGGTAGTCCATACATGTACATCAGTGATGCAATATTCATGAGGAGAGATAACTAGTACCGGTTCATCAAGGATGGAAAACCATTCATCATCAACGCAAACAAAGGAAAGTAAAAAATTTGACTTGTAAGTGCCAACCAAGCCAAGAAATTGATCAGTTCCAGCAAGAAGTATTTTTTATTGTTTTTAGGATATCACTAAGTCATAGTTTTATCCCATTGGGTACGTGGAGGAACATTGGATCTGGTGTCATTACTTCAGGCAAAAGCTGGGCCAAAGCACGCAGGAGTACACCACAAAATTCATAAATATGGCTATAATGTTGGGTATATCTCCAAATAACTAATGTGTTATCAAGTATTTGGGGGGTCTACACCGCCATATGCGCAAGAAATTTATGTTGTTCAATCCCAAATCAGTGGACGAGGCTTGTGTATAGGTGAAATACCTGGAAAACATAGGCCTAAAGAGAGCGCAATCAAGTGGATCAAAGCAGAAGGAGAAACAAGATGCATCTAAGGAGGGGAAGAAGAAGGAAAAAGGGGGAAAAGATAAAGATATGGTAGCCACAACACACCGATGTAAATATCCTAGCAACCACTACAACATTGATGCCCATACAGAGGAGAAGTGTTGTAAATTGCATCCAGAGATAAACCCAAAGAACAAGAAGAAATATAACAAGAAGAAGGATCTCATGGCCATGAATTTGAGCAACCAAGTTGAAAGAAACTTGGGCGTAGATGAGAAGATCATTTGTACGTCACTGTAGAAGGAGGTGAATATGAGTTGCCTTCGACAACAGGAGAAAGAAATGACCAAACTCTTCCATATAAATATACAGGTCAAAAATACAAATGTTGATGCTCTATTTGACTCAGGATCACAGGCGAATATCATTGCAGCAAAGTTGGTCAAGAAGTTGGGGCTGGAAGTTTGTGATCATCCAAACCCATATCCATTGGGATGGGTAAATAAGGATGCAGATCTGAAGGTAACAAAACAATGTAAAATTAGATTTGCTATCAGTGATGACTTTATTGATGAAGTAGATCTGGATGAGATTCTTGTTATTGATCACTTATGGGTAGTGTATATAGGAGAAAAAAAAATCTCCTAGATGGTCCTTCGCTGATAGTAATCAGCCCCTTAAATCTACCAGATAGCTCAATGTGCCATTGTATCCACCACCTAAGCCAGTCATATGGTCCCTCAGCCACTTGTCATGAATGTATGTTTGAAGCTGAACCTCCCGACCCCAAAGGTATGGATTTTCATTGGTATAGATGAGTAATTTTCCTTACTTGTCATGGGCACTTTTGGGCATGGATTGGTGGGGGGATTTGGCAAAAAGAGTGTGTTAGACTTGCATTCTTGTCTCCACTGCCTGATTTCGTGGTTACCCTTATATCCTAGTCCCTTAGGATCTCCTTTATTGACCATTTGGATTTTGGGTTGGCACTACATGGGAAATCTCGATTTTGGTTGCATGGTCCCGCTCCCTAATACCACCTACACCACCCACCTTCCAGTTACTTTAGCCCCATTCATCTATGTTCCCATATATATCCACATGTGTCCACTGGGTCCACATAGGGTTATCCTCCCTCCCCTTGTCCACACCTTGGATCGACCTTGGAACGATGCCCCAGAGGTTGATGCAGCTAAAAAGAAAAGTAAAAACATAATCTAGCCACTCTCATTAGGAAATGTACCACAAAATGAAAAATATGGTCGAGACATACAAATTTAACACGTGCACAAAACAAAAACTGTTGAGATTCAACAAGATGATGAGCTTAGTGAAAAGAGTCGCCTTCACTAAGTGGGCCCGCATGCTATTATTGGCGCAAGTCTATTTTTAGACATGATGATCATATTTTAGAAGTTGCAGGATGCTATTTGTGGATGGTTGGTCAATTTGGAAAAATAGATGAAATTCTATTTTTATAATATTGGGCGAAGTCTATTTATAGATTGTTGATCTAAAAATAGTTGCATGTCGATTATTATTAGCTCTTAATAATAATCAGACACTAAACAACAACTTATTCTCTTGGAGCACTTCAGTTCAGTGCACAGATGTGGCACATCAGTGGACTGAGGGAATTACGCAATTCTAATGCATGGAGGACTCAGTTAGAACTCAAGTGGCAGAGTTATGACATAGTTGGAAGAAGTAGTTATGGAGTTGTATTTTTTTATTCGCTTTAACTCAATTAATTCACTACTGAGCTAGTTGTATCTAGTCTAATCGAATGATACACTAGTGAGAGTGGAGAATTAATTAGTTAATTAATTCACAAATAATAACTCACTAATCAAATCGAATAATACAACAGCTTAACTGAAAAGTTGCATGGCAGTTTTAGTGGAGACCCAGTGGAGAGATAGGTGAAAGGGCAAGATGGACTATCTGTTGTGACTATAGTGATGCATTGATTGCATCACACACACATTGGAGATGCCAATGAGGATTGCGCAGTCAAGGTAAGAGTAATTCGAATTCATTCAGAGCTATTCTTCAGCAGGGATTGCGCAGTGGAGGCAGGCTAGCAGGAGGCAAAGATCGGTGCATGGATTTGCAAGATTGTTCTTGATTAGTGTATGACGATTGTATTGTATTAAGAGCTTGATAAGCTTTGTATGAGGATTGTCATATTATTCCATGATACATAATATATAGTTGGGGTTTTTAGCTTCAGGCTTTCCCGGTTAAAAACAACTGTGTTATGTGCGATTATTTTTATTTATGCTTTACATGTGTGTGCAATTAATTTTCCGCAAAAGATTAACAAGTGGAATGATTCAGTATCTTGCATAAAGTTAAATAGTGTGATATCAGGTGGATCTAGGAAATCTGCATGCTTAGTTCATATAATTTCTACATGGTATTGGAGCATTGTTGATTGAATATTGCAATTGTAAAGTGAGTTTGTGCTGGTGGACAATTCGAATTTGCTACAGAGGATTCTTGGTGCAGAAGTCGAGTATACATTGAAATGTATTTCAACGGGTTGAGATTGGAGTATGCCCTTGATGGGAGCTCAAATTACGTAGCCTGGAAGGAGAGGATGGAGGCAGTGCTGGAAGATAATGGATTGAAGGATTTTATTGATAGCAATGTTCCTAAGCCGGGATCTAGCGATGCTGCATTACTTGACGCATGCCAAAAGAAGACAGCAAAGATGAGGAGAATTCTGTTGGAAGGTGTGAAGGACCATATTGTGTCCAGCCTTCACGGGAAAGCCACTCCATTCTTAATGTGGAAGGCTTTTACAGAGTTGTTCCAAAGCAGAAGTGACCAGAGGAAGTTAACACTTAAAGACAAGCTCAGAAAAATAAAAATGGAGAAAGGCGACAGTATTCCAAAATACCTTACGAATTTTTTCCACTGCAAGGATGAACTGGGAAGTGTGGGGGTTACTGTTGATGAAGAAGACTTGGTGAGCTTGGCTCTCCTTGGGCTTACAAAGAGTTGGCATAGCTACGAAGACTTTGTTAATGGACGGGAGAAACTGCCAGCATGGGAGTGACTTTGGTCGGATCTTGTGCAGGAGGAGATAAGGAGGGGTACCAAGGATGGATCTTCATCGAAGAATGAGGATGAAGAGAATTTCACTTTGGCTGCCAAAGCAAGGAAAGGGAAGTGGAAGAAACATCCTTCAAAATCCAATGCTAAAGGCAAGAAGCAGGATTTGTCCAAAGTGAAGTGTTTTCACTGTCACGAACATGGACATTTTGCCACTAATCGTCTACGTAAGAAGAAGAATAAGAAGGGTTGATGGATCTGCAGCTTGGAGAGGCCTTAGCCTCACAATTTGAACTTGATTTCTCCTTGATAGCATGATTGGTTTCCACTTTTTATGGGATCGGTGTGGTATCTTACAAGTGGTGCGTATTTCCATATGACGGGAGACAAAGATTTGTTTAGTGACTTAGAGGAGAAGGACCTCCGTATGCATATAGAGATGGGCGACATGGTCGATACACTGTGACAGTGCGACTGCATTGGGACCATTACCTTTGAGGGAGTCCTGCATCCATTCTTGTTGAAGAATTTTATGCATGTTCTAGGTCTGAAGAAGAACTTGGTCTCATTCACAATGCTGGAAGGCAAGGGTTATGATGTTGTTTTCAGTGAGGGAAAAGCCTTCCTTTGACATAAAAAATGGCTCAAACCAAGAAGATAGGGGTTCGAATTAAGAATCTCTACAAGCTGGAGGTAGATGGCTGCATTGCAATGGTGGGCAATGCAGAAGAAGTGGTGAGCTGGGATGGGGGCGAATTATGGCACAGGAGATTGGGCCATCTTCACCATGGCGCTTTGAAGATTTTGCAGCAAATTTCTACTGGACTTCCCAAGGGTACTCTTGCGCGGTCAGATCAGTGCAAGGGATGTACTATGGGTAAGTTTGTGAAGACCACCTTTCATGAGAAGAGAACAGTGCTTCGGTGATCCTGGAGATAATTCACACAGACGTGTGTGGACCTTTCTTGGTTGCTTCAACAACAAAACACAGGTGTTATGTTATATTTGTTGATGACTATTCTCATAGATTTTGGATCTTCTTCATGCAGAAGAAGAGTGAAACGTTCTCAAATTTCTGTGAGTTCAAGGCATTGGTGGAGAAGGAGTCGGGGAAGCAAGTGAAAGCTCTACGGAGCGATAATGGTGGTGAATACATCTCGGGCGAATTCAAAGACTTCTGTAGCAAAGAAGGAATTTGAAGAGAACTCATAGAGCCTCATAACCCACAGCAGAATGGGGTCGCAGAGAGAAATAACAGAACAATCGTGGGTGCTGCATGAGCGATGCTACATGACCAGGGCCTACCAATGCACTTGTGGGCGGAAGCATGCAACACTGCGGTTTATGTGCAAAACCATTGTCCTCATAGAGTACTTGGCATGAGTACACCCGAAGAAGCATTTTCTGGTAAGAAGCCTGATATTTCTTATTTGAATATTTTTGGCTCACCTGTTTACATTCATGTGACAAAGGACGCTAGGAAGAAGCTGGAGCCAACTGCAGAAGTTGGGATATTTGTGGGGTACACAGAAACACCCCATAACTATCTTGTGCATTTGCCAGACGGTCGAATGATTGTTGTGCGACGGGATATAAAATTCAATGAGGTGAAAGCCATGAAGTTGTCACTTGTGAGGGAGCTACACTTGCATGCGGAAGAGGAATTTCTTGTTCCCAAAGTTGAGCCTCTGGATGTGGATCAGCCATAGGAGGAGATTCATGGAGTGGAGGAGTCCACTCATGCAGAACCAAACATCAGACAAGGCAGAAAGCGTACCACAGAAGCTAAGAGACTGAAGCTTGATGCGGCACAGAATGTAGGAGTCCCTACATCATAGCGCAGACAGAGACAGTCACCTGACCGATATACTGAATACATGGCTCTTATGAGCAAGTGTATCGTGACAGAGCCATCTTCTTTCGAAGAAGCAGCAGGGCCCACATGGGTAGATGCCATGGTGGGAGAAGTAAGACTCATTCTCGTAAATAGTGCTTGGAAGATTGTTCCAAGGCCGTGGGAAAATCAATTGGTAGGATCAAGATGGATCTACACAAAAGCAAGTCGATGAGTGTCGAGAAGTATAAGGAAATATTTGTTACCCTAAGCTCGCTGCATCGAGGGATTGACTATGAAGAAACCTTTGCACCTGTCGCACGATATTCTTCCATACGGACCATCCTTGCTCTCTCAACGCAGATGGGTTGGCACATTCATTAGATGGATTTGAAGACTGTGTTCCTTAATGGGATCATTGAGAAAGAGGTGCACATTGAGTAGCCTGAAGGATTTGAGATCTTCAGCAGCGAGTCGCATGTGTACATGCTCAAAAGAGCGTTGTATGGGCTGAAACAAGCACTCCGTGCTTGGTACACTTAGATCGATAGCTATTTCACTGGACTTGGCTTCACCAAGAGTGAGGCAGATGCAAACTTGTACTAGATTGTGGTGGAGGGTAAGCTTTTAATCATTGTACTTTATGTTGATGATTTAATACTAATAGGTGATGAGCAGTTGATACACTCATGCAAGGCAGATCTTGCAAAGGAGTTTGAGATGAAGGATTTGGGCCTCCTCTTCATTATTTCCTCGATTGGAAATATGGCAACTGAAGGTGAATCACTGTGTCTCAAGGAAAGCCAAAGTATGCCCTGGGAGATATATAGAAGTTTCATGGCGGTTGCAAGCCTATTGACACTCCTCTTCCAGGAAATTGGAAGAAAGAGGATGCTACATCGGCAGAGGTAGTGGATGCCACTGTTTATCGATAGTTGGTGGGTTCGCTCATGTATTTAGTCAATACAAAACCGTATATATGCTATGCGGCGAACCAGCTTTCACAAGCGATAGTTAAGCCTACCAAACTCTTTTGGAAGGCAACCAAGCATGTCCTAAGATATCTGAGGGGCACAGCTGAGTATGGTTTATGGTATAGACAGACGGATGAGGTGAAGTTGCAAGGCTTCACGGATGCAAATTGGGTAGGAAGCCCAACAGACAGAAAGAGCACATCAGGAGGGATTTTTAGTATCGGATCTATGGCAGTTTCTTGGTACTGCAGGAAACAAATATCTGTGGCACTCAGTTCAGTGGAAGTGGAATACATGGCAGCAAGTCAAGCTGCATTTGAGGCTATCTGGATGAGGAAGATTCTGGTTGGTTTGTTCGGTTCACATTTAGATCCCACAGTGATACATTGTGATAATCAAAGTTGCATTAAACTCTCGGTTAATCCTGTGTTTCATGATAGATCTAAACATATTGATATCTGGTATCATCATACTGGGGCTGGTAAACAAGATCATGTTGCTTCAATACATTCCTATGGAGGATCAGGGAGGTAGATATTATAACGAAAAGCCACCAGAGAAAATTCAATACCATAGAGGTAGGATCGAGGTGAAGGATAATCCATATCTTGTCGAGAGGGGAGGTTGAGATTCAACAAGATGATGAGCTTAGTGAAAAGAGTCAGCCTTCTACTTCAAGTGGGCCCTCGTTGTGCTATTTTTAGACTATGTCTACTTTTAGACATGATGATCATATTTCAGAAGTTGCAGGATGCTATTTGTGGATGGTTGATCAAGTTGGAAAAATAGATGAAATTCTATTTTTAGAATATTGGGCGAAGTCTATTTATAGATCGCTGATCTAAAAATAGATGCATGTCGATTATTATTAGCTCTTAATAATAATCAGACACTAAACATCAACTTATTCTCTTGGAGCACTTCAGTTCAGTGCACAGATGTGGCACATCAGTGGACTGAGGGAATTACACAATTCCCAAGGGTTTACTGAAGCTAATGCATGGAGGACTCAGTTAGAACTCAAGTGGCAGAGTTATGACACAGTTGGAAGAAGTAGTTATGGAGTTGTATTTAGTTTAACTCAGTTAGACTCAGTTGAGCTTGTTGTATCTAGTCTAACTGATTGATACACTAGTGAGAGTGGAGTGAATTAATTAGTTAATTAATTCACAAATAATAACTCATTAATCAACTGAACAATACAGCAGTTAACTACAGTGCATGTCAGTTCCAGTGGAGACCCAGTGGAGAGATAGGTGAAATGGCAAGATGGACTATCTGTTGTGACTATAGTTACTTATTGATCGCATCACACACACATTAGAGATGCCAATGAGGATTGTAAGTACTAAGGTAAGAGTAATTTGAATTCATCTGTAGGCTATTCTTCACAGGATCGCGTAAAGGAGGAAGGCTAGCAGGAGGCAAAGATCGGTGCATGGATTTGCAAGATTGTTCCCGATTAGTGTATGACTTACTGTAATTGCATCGAGCTTGATAAGCTTTGTATGAGGACTGTCATATGATTCCATGATACATAATATATAGTTGGGGTTTTCAGCTTTAGGCTTTCCGTTAAAAACAACTATGTTATGTGTGATTATTTTTATTTATGCTTTACATGTGTGTGCAATTAATTTTCCGCAAAAGATTAACAAGTGGAATGATTTAGTATCTTGCATAAAGTTAAATAGTGTGAGATCAGGTGGATCTAGGACATATGCATTCTTAGTGCATATAATTTCTACAAAAACATGATCTCTACCCCTTATCTATGGTCATCACCCTTGTTCCTATGGGCCCTAGATGAGCCCCCTCTATCATTAAGGAACCCAGATTGTCCCAACCCTTGGTGGGAAATGAACCACCCCACCTTAAGGGGGTATTCACTACTACATATTACGCATCATGCTATCATCCCCTAGATCCCTGAGTAGTTATGAAGAAAAATCAATAAAAGGAAAAATACATATGAAGAGAGTGGAAAAACAAAGGTCGAGGTAACTCATGTACCACGATTTTCTCCCTCCTACACTTATATACCCATGTGTGGGCTTCCATTTTTTTAGCTACCCTGGGCCCTTAACATGTGTTCTGGATGTTTTCCCTAATCTCCACTTTGTTCCCTCATTATATCATTTGCCACCTACCATTTGAGGATGTACCACAGACATGTCACCCCCTCCAGAGCTTGAAACCACCTAATATGGTCCTTGGTTGCCCCCCTATTGAGCTTGGAGACACCTGTACATACCAAATCCCACTATGGAAGGGCATGCCACCATGAACTGCCCCATTGATTCCCTTGACTTGTAAGCTATTTTACTTGATTATTCTAATTATTTGTTGTATTGGAGGGCAAGGGGACACATTGGATATTATGTAGGATTGCAGGCGGATTCCATTTGGGGCTTGGTCTCCCTATAAGGGATCCTAGCCCTCCAGAGGGCTACATTAGAACTTGTAGGGTGAGAATTGAGAACCATAGGCCTCCATCATAGCTAATATTACTTAATGGATCCCCAGAAGTTTTCGTTGATTACTCCTATTATACCTTTTGGATGAGGATGATGGACCTGGTTGACCATGCCCAACCGACTCCACAGATGCACCATACACTTGGCATATGTTCTAGGGTCTAGAGGATTGTTCCTCGCTTCATAGGCATGCAAATGCAGGGATTATTTCATCATTATAACCCTTATACATGGTCTATAGGCACTTTAGATCCATTTGGATACCCACGAGGATGACCTTGTGCCACCACACCCATTTAGGAGCATCACATGTTTTTGCTTAGAGAACAAGGGGCGAACCCCCTGTCCACTATGATGGGAGTCCATTTATTCATTATGGCACCCTTTGGACTTCATTGGGCCTCCTCAAAGGATCAACGAACCACTTTTTTTTTATCATTCTACCCTCTTGAGAGGTTTATTCAAGTAGTATTGAGCTATTTGGTGGGTTTGTCACCAAAAGTTTTGTGATTATGCACAATATTTTATTCTAGGGGCTAAATTAGGCCCAATTAGCTAAAAATAATTCATTAGGAAGTGTTTAAATAGAAGTGTGATGATTCATTTGGATCATCATCACTTGGATTGGATCATATTCTCTTATAATATTTTCGCTATTCTCTTTGGAGGACGAAATTGGATGGATGGATGAATTTTGATGTTTGGATCTCTTCATTTTTTCCTTGGAGCTTCTATATTGACATATGATGATGATTGGATGTACTTTTTCTCACATGTAAGTTCTCTTTTAACTCTATTTTATCATTTTCTTATGCCACATTCATGTTGTTGGGGAATTTCGCCATACTATGTTGAAATTTTCCGCTTTTCTTGTGTGAAATGGTGGAAATTTGTCTTTTCATAGTGTTTCATCATGTCATGGGCCATGTTTGAACAAGTGAATGTTCCTAGAGATATTTTGTTGAGATTTTATCTTGATAATTCATCACATATTGCACATCAAAGTATAAATTCCTTGAAGCAGTTATCTCATGCCCTAATTTCCATGCGAAATTAGTCTAAAGGTCTCCTTGATGAAGTGAAACCATCCCAAACATTGGAATATTCTTGACTCCATTTCTCCCAAAGGATTAGGCACTAGTACTCCATAGGTGAAAACCATAAAGCTTACTTTTCATCACCTCTCCCTCTTTCTTCTTGGCCTAACCACCATAAGGGACCTAGGGCATCACATTTTTCATAAACTGCATATAAAAAAATATTCGACCTTCGAGCCTCTACTGTGTTGTTGTGTCTCTTAAAAGCCCTCCAAATTTGAATCCATTTCGACGGGGGGATCTTGAGATATTTCAAGCCCTAGCTTTGAGATTAATTATTTCTGTTTGTTTTCCTTGGCTAGTGACCTCATTGGGATTATTGCATCAAATTAAACGAAAATTCCTCCTTTAATCCCTTTCTCCCCCTCAATTAGGTCAAGTACACCCTTGGTTGATCAATTCCATTTCCTTGACCTAATTCAGCGTTCACTTGGTCCCGTGTGGCCCCATAATCTTTTGAAGATAATTCCACAAAGACCACTTGGAATTTAAGTTTCCTAAAGGATTTTAGGGTCTACGAATCTCCTTGACAAGTCATATACTCAAACCCTAGCCCTTGGAATTTTCTTAAAGCCCTTCCTAGAGAGCCTTTCATATTGCTTTCCAAGCAAGCTAGGCATATTTTTGAGCCTCTATTGTGAATAGGATTCTAGGATCACTTTTTTTGTGAAAATTATGTTACTCAGAATCCTACTGCAGCAACTAATTAGATTAATTCTATTTGTTATTTTACTAAACAAATTATTTATCGTGTTCTATGGTAAATATCGAAATCAATACGCTACAACCCTCACAAATAAATATTGCAGAACATAAATACAACAAAGGAAATACTTGATGCGCACACACATAAGTACATAATTATTTTTGGACTAAGTCCCTGGAAAAATTCAACTTGGGAAAACCGATGTAGCAGTTGAGGGTTTTATTAATATGTAGTGGTAATCTGAGTACAAATCGTTGGATTCCCAAACTGGATATCTAATACAGAGAAATACTGACAAAAGAGTTAGTGAGAAAATTCTCACACTGTGACTGGCGATCTGACACTGATCTGGGCTAAGGATGTGTTTCCCTTTGTTGTTTTTGTGTCAGCCTATGCAGTCACTGCATCATAACTCGAGGAGCTATGTCACCTTCTCCTTCTGATCTTCTGCTAATTGGAAACTCGACCTGGCCTTCCAGACTCACACCCCGACTTATGGCATTGAATTTGCTTTGTCTCCCAGTAGAAAATAGAATCTCCTTTGAAGCGCTGCACTGCTTCTACGTGGCATTGCATTGCCTCTCTGTGGCTCTCGATGTCTTCTCTACCTTGCACTCACTGGATTTTGAAACCTTCCTCCGACCTTACTATCTCTGTCCCTCACTACAATGAAATCACTGGATCTCTCTCTGGCAACTCAGCACTGCTACTTTGGAAAATTGATCTGCCAACAAGTTCGATCTCTCTCTCAGTATGTTCTCTAAGTGCCCATCGAGCTCCTTCTTATGATATCTCATTGTCACATCAATGACCATGATTAGATATTAATCAATGGATAATATTAATTGGGACTCGATCCATGCCTTTATGTAGAAGATTCACACTCGACTTAATTAATTAAAAAACTGATTAATTATTTTAATTAAGTCACTTATGGGTGGAATTTCCCCAAACGATTTCTGGGTCTTGGAGAATGCATGTTTCTTAGCCTCTCTGCAAAATCTCAAGGCTAGAGCACATTTGATGCTACAAAAATCAACACTCCCTTTTAGCAAGGAATGTGCTCTAGTATTGTTGCCCTCCTTATATCAGTACTCTGACTCTCTACCACCTCCTTCTACGCTGTTGATGTTTGGCCTCATTTCCCACCAACTACTAAACTTTTATTCTATGCTACATTTGTGTTGTTAATGACTCTGCATACTACTGCCAACTACATCATCTGCACTGAAATTCTATTCCTGCTGCCATTGCAACATCTGCAACTATCTCCCACATGTTGCTCTTGCAACTAAGAGATGTCCATCATACTGAACCAACTATGTTCAGTCTGATGCATCTATCACTCGAGTCCTGAATGCTGCTAGTCTCTGCACTGTCACTGAAGCCTCTGCGATGCTGCTGACTTTGCACGGTGTTGTTGCACTATTTCCAACTCTGCTCTGTGCTGCTCAGTCCTGACTGCTGCCAACTACTGCATCTGTCACTCTGGCACTTGACTGCACCAATTTTCACTGGTCCATCATGCTACTGTTGTTATGGGATTCTGTAGCAAGGAATTGATCCAAGAGGTGGACTCTTCAAGGATCATGCCCATCCTGTAGCGCTCTAGGGCTACAAAACCAAGTCACCCCACCTCACTCCGGGAGGGATGTCTTTTATCATGGAAAAATCTTCCTCCAATATCGAGGATAGATTGTCAATCAATGCGGATGCAACCTGCTAATCCTTCTTCTCCTCTTTTTCCCTCTTTATGAGCAGACATTGGGTGTTGTAGTGACCAATTTCACCACATCTAAAGCACTTGATCTTCAAAACATCCTTCTTTCTTCTACGCTGCTCATGCTACCCCTTTGATGTGAAGGTTGTATTCTCCTCTTCCTTCACCTTTGCCTTCATCCCACTACTACTTCTTCCACTGATGGTGTTGTTCACCAGATCTCGTCCCAGCTCCTCCTGCTGCAGATCTTCCCACATCCTATCCCACCTTAGCAATGTTTCTTTGCCCAAAATACTTTGGATGAACACTTTCCATTCCTCAAATACTGAATTTAGAGCTATCCTCACCATCTCTAAATCCCGAGGCATTGACCCCACAACTGCCAACTAATCTTAGACATCTTGAAGCTTAGTGAGAAAGTGTTCTATGCGCTCCCCCTTTTGCATACAAGTACATCTCAAATTTTCCTCCAAGTACATCTTCTGCTGCTCGGAAGATCCCTGGTACAACGTGGAAAGGGAGTCCCACATCTCTTTGGCTGTTCCCAGGGACGCTATGTGAGATACCACATGATAATGAACTCCGTCGAGAATCATCATCTTCGCCTTAGCCATCTCTTTCTTGCATGTCTTATTCTAATATGGATCTGTGGGGACTGCCACCATGTTATCGATGTAAGCTTTGAGATCGTATTCATCTAGAAGGAAGGAAATCCTTTCTTTCCAGATCACATTGTTAGAAACTTCGTCCAACTGATCCTGATCTCTCATCCCTATTAATGCCATATCATCAAAAAAAATTCGAACTCTACCTCTTCTCCTCTGCGCAACTGATGACTGGCTTTACACACTACCTGCTAGAGTGGGTAAATTTGCTCTTGCCTACTGCTGATCTGCATTGAAAATTAGAATTTCTTGGCTAGAAAATCTCTGAGGACAAAATTCCCTCAATGTGTGCTCTTCTTCCATTTTGACGCTATTCTTCTAGCTATTGCTACAAAATGACTACGTCCCAGCTGAAGGCCTGCTCTACAGAAAAAAGTGTTGCTACTGCTCCCTCTGCCTCTGAAAATCCTTGATTTCAATTTTTTTTCTCTCTCGACTCATTCAAAGAAACAAATTTCCTCAAAAACTGCCATGTTGGCTAATGGAATGTGCAGCTTCTCTGGGGTTTTAAGCAGCTGCCTATGTAGTGCTTCGAAGCTCCCTCTTTCTTCTGCAACTTAGCTCTCCGCCCCAAAACAATTATTAACCGAGTATTGACCCTCTGTGTGCTATTTCCCTTTGTCTTCATGGGTTGGGTTAGGTTGATTCACTGGATGCCGTCAACATAGGTCACCTGCAACACAGAACTAGATTAAAATAGAATGTCGCTGGAATAAGTGCTGAAGCGTTGCAGCCTCGAATTGAATCTCCACGAAACCATACCAAAGGAATCTTGGACATTACTATCATTTTCAAGTGCTTCAATTCTCTAAGAAAATAAAAGGAGGAACCATACCAAAGGAGTCCATACTGTTAGCACTCTATAATTTAGAATATTAGCAAGACTAAAATATAAAGCACAACATCAAACCACTTTGGAGTCCAGGACCTAGCCTTCTTATACTCAGAGAGGGCTCTCTCTGTTTTATGATTTATGATTTAGCTTGAGGGTTATAGTTGCAGATGTTAGGCTAGTTATAGAAATGAGGTTTGTTTGAAGCTGTTTTGTTATGTGGTTGGACAGATAGGGATGCAGAGGCTATTCCATTGGGCGATGGAGTTAGAGGCTTGAAAGGCATGTCAAAATCAAGAGAAAATCGCAATGCAAGCTAACTGTGTGAAATGGATCTTAAGAGCTGTATGAATTAGGAGGTGGAAGAAATAGTAAGGTTCAGTAGTGACTAAAAATCAATTAAGAATTCTTTAATCAGACTTCAGTAGAAAACATTCAGATTGTAAATCTAGACAGAATCTGACAACGAGTCTTAATCTAAAATTTCTGATTTACAAATAGATGAGAAGATACACAACAGAGAAAACAACAGAAACATTTAAACAAAGAAGATACACGGCACCATTTTAACACAGCTCAAGAATCCTGTAACCTATCTTTGATTATCGATGTCCAGCTTAAAAAAGTACAGTGCTCCAATAGTAATTCTTACAATACAATTGCTAAAATATCCAACCCCTACTAATGAGAATTCTAACAGTATTTAACTAACAACTAAGTCAGTTGCCCTAATATTCTTTGGAAACCTACCTTAATTACAAACAAATTGAAAATAGAAAAGCGTGGCCATGTAAGGCCTGAATAAAGAAAATCTCTAACGAACACCGCCTGTAGAATTTATTATGGTAACTCTTCAAGAATGAAAAACTTAGGCGGCTCTTCGTGAATAAAAAAAGTGGCTCGGAGGCGGCTGTGATGGTTTCAAAGAGGTAATCAATGGAGGCTTTGACATCTAGCTCTATTTTGTAGAAAACTGGCATTTAGTAATTAATCTGGTGCAATGCTGGCTACTTCTCATTGATTGGTATTGGTGCTGGTGCATTTTTTTTCCCCTTTAATCTCTGTTGTTCGATCTCTGCATAAATTCTCGACTTGACTTTTACCGTCTTTCTCTTTGTGGTGTTCAGTCTCGCCCTACCTTTTGCTCCTTTGTCGGGTCCTACTCGAGTCCTCCTACCGTGCGTAGCCTATTTCTTCATCAATGGCGCACAGACCTTATATGCCCGATTGTGGAGGGATGGCAGTTGGTGGACGTGGCGCAGCAGCAGTAGTAGTGGTCAAATGAATACGGAGGTAGTTTGGAGGCGAGCGAAAATAACTTTTCAGAGGGGGTCTTAGGTGGTAAGAGGTAATATAGAAGGGGGGTATGAAATGACGAGGGGAAGACACGTGGAGGAGTGGGTGGTATTGAATACCACCCATTTCAGATCCCCCCCCATGGTTAAAGTTCAAAAAATGCAGGGTCGCGAAAAGCGTTAAGGACTGTCAGATACAGAGATGAGGAGTGGAGGAGGTGAAAAACTGGAGGGTGATTAGAGGTGGAATGATGTGGCAAGGAGGTGGGCCCACCTGCAGTCTATAGATCGCAACGTTTTGTTAAGAGCAGGGAGAGGTAAGTTCTAAGATTTGTGAAGTGCGAAGTGTGGGGAAGGGGAGGTGACGTGGAGGGAGGAAGTGGGACCGTGACCGTAGCGCACATCGCAATTTATAGCATTTATTTATAAGTTGCGGGGGTTAACCTTTAAATTTTGCGAAATGCGGGGAAGAGGGACCCACTGCCTATACGGCGGAGTTTATGCATCGGCGGAAAGTTTAAATCATTAAGTATTATGGAATTTGTATGATATTCATATATATTGCAACGACTTATGAAGTGGAGGCAGAGGTGGGGCCGACTTATCACATCGCAAGTAAAAATATATATGTTGCGGGTGCTCACAATGGTAAGTCAAATGCGATGCGATATCGCAAAATCGGTGATCGCATATTTTAAAATTTATTCCAATGCGAGACACTTAAAAACTACGAAATATGACGAGGGCCCCACTTTAATCGCTATCGGGAATGAAAAGCGATGAAATGGTGAAGAGGGAAGGGTAAAGTGAAGAGGTCAAAAAGGTAAGGTTTTAATGTATTTCAAAGGAAAATGAAATGGAAGGGAAGCGTGACAGGGAATGGGTCCCACATTATATCGCATCGGCGATTTAATAAGTTTTGGCATTTGATTTATAACACAACTTTGTGACGACGATATGTGATGTGGCGTAAGGGGTCCCAACAAAGGTTTTAAATGGGTCTTTGTTATATATATATGATATAACGATAAGGCTTAATATAACACGGCTGTTCGTGGGTGGTGGAGCTTATAATTATAAAGTCTTAAACTTTATAATAAAAGGGTTTATAAAGTAATAAGCTTCGAAAATTTATCTATGTGGGTTTTTGGGGGGGGGGGTTTGAGTGGGATTCAGAGCATGGGAGAATAAGGAGGAATGGAGGGGGGGGGAAAGAGGGTGAATGAAATGAAATGAAACGAGGACCGAAATGAAGTTTGATCCCATTATACCTTCTCAGCAACACTTCCTTCCTTCTACTGGTCGGAGAGGCGAATTGATTCCTTTGAAGCTTTTTACAGTCAGGAGTTCCCTTTCTTTCTCTGAAAATAAATGATAGCCATGGAATATTATTTTCAGTATGAAAAATCTAAACAATAGTCATTCATGTGGTGATACTGTGAAATACAGGGGTCTAATAGTGGCTCCAGCTGGGGATGGCAGCTTCTTCAGTAGGTGTCAAGAACACCATAGACTAGTGGCATGATCCATTGGGCTGATCCCAACCCTGCGACCTGATATGTTGCAACTTCTATGGCTACAACCTTCAAAACTGAAGTCGATGCTTTCAGCAAACTGAGGTCTAAAACATACTTGATCCTGAGACTGAAAAAGAAACTTGAAACTGAAAACTAGAGACATGCTCATAGTATTAAGATATCGTTTGCACACCTACCTAACCAAGCTATGATTCTAATCATTTTTCTTCCTTTTGGGGTGCATTTAGACTTGCAAACCCTGACATCATTTTTCTTTTGAATCTCTAACCTAACACCTATCCCTTATTTCTCCTATTGGTTCAGATTAGGCTGTTGAACCAAAGTAATTTTCTACCTACCTACTGATAATCCAAGATTAAATGGTTCAGAAAATCTTTATTTTCTAACCTATTAGCAGAAAATTTAAAATTTGTACAATCATGCTTAAGTTGTATGACTGCACAAAACCTTTTTCTATAGTACTGGCACTTTAATTTGCAACACTTTCAGAAAAATTTATATACATCCTTGCTTATCAGACTAGGCTTATAGCCTTCACTCCAGGCTTCAACCTGGTCCAATGGATTACTGAAAAATTGTAGTGCTATGGTAATAACAATGATGGAATTCTTATCTGAGTTTTAGTAGAGATAGTGTTTTAGCATCCTGCCATTGGCAGGACCTCCAAACAGCTCTGTTCCGTCCATTTCTTGCAAGAAAAATGCATTGTCTCCTCTGAAAGAATGAATAATGTATGGCCCTTACCATAAGTTGTCGAATTTTCCATGCTTACCTTTATCCTCTCGCCTAGAGTCCCATTTCATCACTTTATCTCCTATTTTAGAATCATTGGCTTTTGTCCTCCTGTTAAAAATCTTCTTCATATTTTCTTGCACAGCCTGGGTTTTGTTGTACGCCTCTTCTCTGGACTACTGCAGTTGAATGGTCTGGCTTATTCTTCTTTGCACATCATTTTCTTCAGCCTACGCTTCTTGAATGAGTTTCATGGCTGGAACTCCTAGGGATGTTGGGAAAATTGCATCCATTCCATAGACTAATTGGTATGGTGACATGCCAATTGATTTCTTGGTGGTTAGTTTGCCAGCCTATAATGCATGTATCAACTTGTTATGCCACGATTTATTATTTTCCTCCAACAAATTTTTGATGATATTGACTAGGCTCTTGTTGGAAGACTCAGCTAACCCATTTCCTTGAGGGTAATAAGTTGTTGAATGCCGCAAATAAATGTGATACCTGTGGCAAAAATCTATCATCTTCTTGGAATTAAATGTAGCAGCGTTGTTTGTGATAGTCTTCCTAGGACAACCAAATCTAGACAGGATGTTGGATTCAAGGAATTTCATAATCACTGAATCAGTAGTGTTTCTGAAAGGGATGGCCTCTATCCATTTGGTAAAATAGTCTGTAGCAGTGAGGATCCATTTATGCTGGCTAGAGGAGGGAGGGTGGATTTCCCCAATGAAGTCTAAACCCCATTGCTGGAAATGAGCTTCAATAGAGATAGGTTGTAAAGGAAGAGGCAACAAATTTCTTTTTCCCTTGAAGATTTGGCATTTATGATAGGTGGCTACCATTTTGTGGGTGTCTGGGAAAAGGGTAGGCCAATAGAAACCAGCTCTAAGGATATTATTAGCAGTGGTTTTCCAGTGGAGATGAGCTCCACAATCCCATTCATGGAATTCCTTTTTAACTCTATCTGCATCTACTTGAAGCAAACATTTAAGCAATATGCCCCCAGAATCTTTCCAATACAAAAAATTTTCTAGTATGCATAATTTTACAGCCTTTAATTTCAAGAATCTAGCCTTTGTTTTGGACAAACCAGGAGGAACATTTAAATAAAACAGAACATACAATATATCTTTGTACCAGGGATAATTCAAGTATGATTCCTCAATAGGTGGAGTCGCCAGCTCCTCTTGTTCATCCAGTGAATGAATCATGTTAATATCTAGAGCTTGAAAAAAAATTTCAGCCATTAATTTGGCTAGTCCTTGTCCCTTGATTAGTTTGGTGGGTCTAATTTCTAAATCGTACTCCAAGATTAGAGCAATCCACTTGCCTCTTTTTCCATTTGGATCCTGTGTTAGGATGTCTTTGACAATGGTATTGGGCACAAATGCAATGATGTGTGAATGCAGAATGTAGACTCTGAAATCCTTGAATGCCTTGATCAAGTCAAAAACCTTCTTTTCCATAATATTATACTTCAAAGGTGCATCTCTTAAAGCTTGGCTAAAAAATTCTATGGGTTGCTCTTGCCCATCTTTATTCTTCTGCAGTAATACAATGGCGATTGTGCGTATTGATGCAAAGGAGAAAACGATTAAATCCTTGGTGAAGTCAGGGCTAATGAGAACTGGTGTTGTAGTAAGTGCCTCCTTTACCAGGTCGAAGGACTGCTTGGCCTCTCTAGTCCACTTGACTCTGGAATCTCTTTTGAGCATGTTGATGATATTCCTCAGGAGTTCAACAAGGTTTGGTATAAATCTCCTCAAAAAATTGATCTTACCAATGAAGGATTGCAGTTCTTTGATGTTTCCGGGATGACTGATTTATAGAATTCCCTCAATCCTGCTGGGGTCAATCTTGATCCCTTCTTCAGATATGATGTGGCCTGGAAGCTTTCCCTCTTCAAGACCAAATAATGATTTCTTAGGGTTCAGAGATAGACCAAATCTTCTGCATTTTTCAAAAATTCTTCTTAAATGAGCCAAATTCTATTCATCAGTTTTTGAATATACTGTAATATCATCAAGATATATCACAATGAAAATACCAATTTCTTCTGAAAAGGTGATGTCCATTTCTCTTTGAAAAGTGGCACCAGCATTTATTAATCCGAAGGGAATTTTTTCATACATGAAGGTTCCCCAAGGAGTAGTAAATGTTGTCTTGTGTTGATCATTTGGATGTACCAGCACTTGATTGTATCATGAAAAGCCATCTATCAAAGAGATTCTTTTGGAGCCCACTACCCTTTGTAATATGTGGTCCATCTTTGGTAAAGGGTAGTTGTCCTTAAGAGATGCCTTGTTCAGATTTCTGAAGTCAATGCAAAGCCTGATCTCACCTGTCTTCTTTCTTACCAACACAAGATTGGAAATCCATTCAAAGTATCTGATTGGGACTATTATCTTGGCATCATACATCTTCTTCATCTCCTTCTCCACCAGAGGCATTTGGATAGGATTTATCCTACGCAGTTTCTGTTTGAAAGGCTTCTAGATCTCCTTGAGTGGAATTTTGTGCTAGATAATATCTGTATCATAAGCTTTCAGGTCTTCATAACTCCAGGCAAACACATCAATCAAATCTTTGAAAAAAGCGATGTATTTATGTTTTATGGCTGCAGGCAGTGTTTTTGACAACTTTACCACCTTGGGGTCCTGCTCACTGCCCATATTGCATTCTTCGATATTTGCTTCTGTAGATTCCATTTTTGGTTTCTTAGCCACATCATTGAAATCAAATAGCTCCTTGAGAGGGACCAGTCCTCTCAGCAGGGTGTTGTCTCTGAATTCCAGTACTTCAAATTCTTCCTTTTCTGGATCTTCATGCACCTCTATCCTATGCTTATCTTCATTTGCTGAAAAATTAACATCAGAATGGCGTGGGGGATCCTACCTACATATTTTATCTTTAGTGGAAAAGTATTCTTCACAGTCTCGGTCCAAATCAGAATCTTCAAACTCACCCTTAGATTGGAGGAAATTCTCAATCTGTTTGTCATCTTCAAAGACTTGCCAATATTTCATATTGTCAGGGACTGTTGGGAGGTGTTTAACCTGCACTGTATACTGTTTGTTGGGGTGAGGCAGTTGACAAATACTGGCTGAAAATGATAACCCATTAGCCAGGATATTATGATTCCTTGGAACTGTAGCAAGGTCATATTTTTCAAATTTTTTTAGGATGTCAAGGGCAGCATTCCTGTATGCTCTCAATCTAGGATGCTTGGTTGAATATTCTCCCATGATTTGTTTAATGACCAACTTAGAATCCCCATGGACAAAGATTCTCTTGGCTCCTAGTTTCTTGAGCAATTGTAAACCCAAAAGGAGTGCCTCGTACTCTGCTATATTATTGGTACACTGAAATTTTAGCTTCTAAGAATGCCCTTCTACGTAGTTATTTTCAATATTGCCTATCCACACACCTACTCTGGAGCTATCTTTTCCACACGAACCATCAAAACTCATGTTCCAAAAGGGTTCATTTTCAAATTTGTGTTGCACAATTTCCATTTGGATTGACTTCTCTTTCTTATGGTCTTCTTCTTCTTTAGTTACTTGTTCATCAATATTTACATCGTTAGATTGGAGGTTTCTGTGTTGTAGTTTTCAGATGTAAGACTTGGAATATCCACAGTAGTCATTTTTAGTCTACGTTTCGAGTCTAAATCAAGACTCATCATGATGATGATGAGTCTTGATTTAGACTCGAAATGTAGAATAAATATTTACATCATTATAAAGAATAAATGAATCAAGGTCAGAGTGGACAGAGTACATGGGGTAATTATGAGGCTTCTCCGGACTGCTCACCATGTATTTCATTAGAGTCTCCCTATACAACCTCTTTTGCTAGCCAAAAACTGGTATGGTAGCATAAGTCATATCCATTTGGAGAGTGCCTGAAAGCTTTGCTCCCCATGTGCGTGATAAAAGCATACCATATTTGGGAGGGATGTCAGCCACCACGATGTCCATCACTAGACTCTTGGCCGGTATTTGGGCTAATGTAATACAAATATCCTTGATGAGGCCCAAACATTTAACTTTGCTAGATTCAAAAGAGTATCAGTTTTTGTAGCGTCTAGTGATCTCCAGGCCGAGTTTCTCCATAACATCCCTTGGCATGAGGTTGTGAGATGCACTTGAGTCTATCATGGCATTATGGAGAATTTTATCATGAATGTTCAAAATGAGATAAAATGGGGGAACACCTCCCTCTTGGAATTTTCCCTCTACTTCTGGCCCAAACAAAAGTTTAGGTTTGTCATCATTTAGATTGATCGTATCAGTGATTTATCCTATGTTTAGCTCTTTTAGGATTTGGGACCTATATACATCTTGGTTCACCAATTCAGTGAGAGGGACAGAGATTTTTATTTTGGAAATTTCATTCTCAATACTAAATGGTGTTTGTATCTTTGGCAGATTTGAACCGCTTTTCTCAAGCACTATTTTTGCAGCCATTTGAGATTGTGGACTTATATTGGGGATATCAACTGGAACGATTTTGCTAGGGATGACTGTTGGTATGCTAGTGCTGCTTTCTAGATCATTCTTTCTGGTTATTTTAGTAATTTTCTTTGAATTCTCCGCTGCTTTATTGGGATCAACTTCAGGGGCCTTAGCAGCGGATTTTTCAGAATTCTTTCTCTTGGGGATATCTAAATTTTTCTTGCTTTGGAGGTTATATTTTCTATGCACCTCCATGTTTGCATTCTCGAATCCTTGTTTATAATCTTCAGACTCTTCAAATTCTACTGCAGTTTGAGTCGAAGAAAATACATCTTGTTCTTCTTCGGTGAGGAAAACAGTATCTTCATCATTAATTCCCATTAGATTAATTTGGCTTTCCTATGGCTCCTCAACCACCCCATCATCCTCATCAGCATAATTTTGGAATGGAGGCCTAATTTTTTGGTCAAGTCCTCTCCGTTCTCTTTGTCTTATTTGAGGGGCGTTTCTTCTAAAGTTTTGGTTTCTATTTTGAGGAGCTAGATGATTTTCCCTAGGGACAACCCTATCATTCAAGTTGATTCTCTCCATCATTCTCTCCATCGTTCTCATCAGACTATTGATCTCTGCATCAGAAGTTGAAGCTATAAGTTCTTCCCTAATCATGACTCTTTTCTCACTTCTCATTCTAGCCCTTTTTGCAATTAGATTTTCTTCCACACCTACAACACTCCTCCTCATATCTTCAAGTGTAGCTGGATATTTTTCTCTCAGCTGATAAGAAATATCTAGGTCGAAACCATCTGAAAATTTTATTAGGGCTAAACCTTGTGGGGGTTTCATGTGAGGAGGGAGGGCATTGTATATACTGTTGAATCTAGTGCAATAATCTTGGACACTCTCTCTAGCGTTTCTCTTGATGTTTTCATATTCTGACAGGATTTGGAGAGGATTTTTCTTAACTTCCCATTTATTTATGAACAACTGGTGAAGGGCAGGGAGGTCATGGACACTGTTAGGGGTTAAGCCTTTGAACCATTTTTTTACTTCTCCCCCTAAACTTTGAGCAAACATTCTCATTTGGATAGTTTCGTCCTCTATCTCTTGGTAGTCAAAAGCATCATTCATTTTGTCTACATGTTGTTGAGCAGTTTTAGGACCAGTTCCATCAAAATGTGGGAATTTGGATTGATAATCCTATGGCATAGGCACCATAGGTTGTGGTAGCACTAATGGAGCAAACCAGGCTGCCATGATTGGTGGTGGGGGAACCCAAGGAGGGTTGATAAGAGGAGAGTTTACCAAGGGGGGTGGGGGGTTAAATGGAGGAAAGTGGATAGTGGGTGTATGAGTGGGGGTTTGGGCACTCTGGGGGGGAAGTTTTGAGGGAAAGGTACGAGCTGAAGCTACACTTAATTAATTGAGTTGAGGATGAGCAAACTTGGAAATAACAGAAGGAGTTGCTGCAGTCGGAGCGAATAATTCTATAGACTGCTAAAGACAAGCATCATCAATAGTCGAGGCGAGCTTTGTTACTAGGCCTTAAAGGGACTCAAAGTGTTGGAGAAGATGAAAATCAGTTTGATTGGAAGTAGAGGCTTCCCCAAATGAACTTTGTTGTAAGATGGCTAGATCAAAAGCTGCTTGGTCTCTCCAATTTTGAGATTTGGTTCTAAACAAGCTTCACTCAAAGTGTAGGTCGGACTGGATATCTTGTAAGGTTGCAAGGTTTTCAGGGAGGTAACTTGCTTTGTGAATAGGCCCGCTAATAGTTTTATTTTCAAATCTAGGAGTTTTTCTTAGGATTTTCTCTAGATTGTCAAATATTGCAGGGGGATTTGGGTCGGGATGAGATATGGTAAATATTATTCTGGAAGCCAGAATTCAGACCCAAGGCACAAACAGGTTGAATATTTTTCAAAAACCAATATGTAACAATTACTTAAAACACATAGTATTTCGACTAGGGTTTCTGAGTTATGATGAAATATTAAGCTTCTCAATAATTCCCCAGTATGGTTGCCATTATGTTAGCACTCTATAATTTAGAAGATTGGCAAGAGTAAAATATAAAGCACAACATCAAACCACTTTGGAGTCCAGGACCTAACCTTCCTAGACTCAGAGAGGGCTCTCTCTGTTTTATGATTTATGATTTAGCTTGAGGGTTACAGTTGCAGATGTTAGGCTAGTTATAGATATGAGGTTTGTTTGAAGGTGTTTGGTTATGTGGTTGGACAGATAGGGTTGTAGAGGCTATTCCATTAGGTGATGGAGTCAGAGGCTGGAAAGGAAAATCAAAATCAAGAGAAAATGGCAGGGCAAGCTAACTATGCGAAATGGATCTTAAGAGTTGTATGAATTAGGAGGTCAAAGAAACAGTAACATTCAGTAGTGACTAAAGAGAAATTAAGAATTCTTTAATCAGACTTCAGTAGAAAACATTCACATTGTAAATGAAGACATAATTAAGGCACTCCGACAACAAATCTTAATCTAAAATTTCCAATTTACAATTAGATGAGCAGATACACAACAGAGAAAACAATGAAAACATTTAAACAAAGAAGAAACACGTCACCATTTTAACACAGCTCAAGAATCTTGTAACCGGTCTTTGATTATCGATGTCTAGCTTCAAAAATTACAGTGCTCCAATGGTAGTTCTTACAATACAGTTGCTAAAATATCCAACCCCTACTAATGAGAATTATAGCAGTATTTAACTAACAACTAAGTCGTTTGCCCTAATCTTCTTTGGCAAACTACCTTAATTACAAACAAATTGAAAATAGACAAGTGTAGCCATGCAAGTCCCGAATAAAGAAAATCTCTGATGAACACCGCCTGTAGAATTTATTATGGCAACTCTTCAAGAATGCAAAACTTAGGCGGCTCTTCATGACTCAAAAAGTGGCTTGGAGGCGGCTGTGATTGTTTCGAAGAGGTAACCAATGGAGGCTCTGACCTATGGCTCTATTCTGTAGAAAACTGGAATTTAGTAATTAATCTGGTGCAGTGCTGGCTACTTCTCTTTGATTGGTGTTGGTGTTGGTGCGTTTTGCTGCCCCTTTAGTCTCTATTGTTCGATCTCTACATAAATGCCTGACTCGACTTTTACCATCTTTTTCTTTGTGATGTTAAGCCTCACCCTGCCTTTTTCTCCTTTGTCGGGTCCTATCCGAGTCCTCCTGTTGTCCGTAGCCTATTTCCTCGTCAATGGTGCACAAACCTTATATGCCCGGTTGTGGAGGGATGGTGGTTTGTGGACGTGGCGCAGCAGCAGTGGTAGTGGTCAAATGAATACGAAGGTAATTTGGAGGCGAGCGAAAATAACTTTTCAGAGGGGGTCTTAGGTGGTAAGCGGTAATATAGAAGGGGGGTGCGACATGACGAGGGGAAGACACATGGAGAAGTGGGTGGTATTGGATGCCACCCATTCAGATCCCCCCCCGCCATGGTTAAAGTTAAAAAACTGCGGGGGTTGCGAAAAGCGTTAAGGAATGTCAGATACGTAGATGAGGAGTGGAGGAGGCGAAAAGGTGGAGGGTGATTAGAGGTGGAATGACGTGGAAAGGAGGTGGGCCCGCTCGCAATCTGTAGATCGCAACATTTTGTTAAGAGTAGCATGAGGTAAGTTCTAAGATTTGCAAAGTGAAAGGTGCGGGGAAGGGGAGGTGACATGCAGGGAGGAAGTGGCACCGTGACCGCAACTCACATTGCAATGTATAGCGTTTAGTTATAAGCTGTGGGGGTTAACCTTTAAATTTTGCGAAATGTGGGGAAGAGGGACCCACTAGCTATGCAGCAGAGTTTATGAATAGGTGGAAAGTTTAAAGCGATAAGTATTATGTAATTTGTATGATATTCATATGTATTGCAAGGCTTATGAAGCAGAGGTGGAGGTGGGGTCGACTTATCGCATCGCAAATAAATAGATATGTTGCGGGCGCTCACAATGGTAAGTTAGATGCGATGCAATATCACAAAATCAACGATCACATATTTTAAAATTTATTCCAATGCAGAACACTTAAAAACTGCGAAATGCGACAAGGGCCCCACTTTAATTGCTATTGGGAATTAAAAGCAATGAAATGGTGAAGAGGGAAGGGTAAAGCGAAGAGGTCAAAAAGGTAAGGTTTCAGTGTATTTCAAAGGAAAATGAAATGGAAGGGAAGCGTGACGGGGAATGGGTCCCAAAAAGATATCGCATCGACGATTTTATAAGTTTTGGCATTTGATTTATAACACAACTTTGCGACGACGATATGCGATGAGGCGTAAGGGGTCCCACCAAAGGTTTTAAACGGGTCTTTGTTATATATATATATATATATATATATATATATATATATATATATATATATATATATATATATATAGCGATAAGGTTTAATATAACACGACTATTCGTGGGTGGCAGAGCTGAAAATTATAAAGTCTAAAATTTCATAATAAAAAGGTTTATAAATTAATAAGCTCGAAAAATTTATCTATGTGGGTTTTTCAAGGGGGTATGAGTGGGATTCAAAGCATGGGAGAATAAGGAGGAATGGGGGGGGGGGGGAAGAGGGTGAATGAAATGAAATGAAACAAGGGCCGAAATGAAGTTTGATCCCATTATACCTTCTCTGCAACACTTCCTTCCTTCTACTAGATGGAGAGGCAGATTGATTCCTTTGAAGCTTTTTAGAGTCAGGAGTTCCCTTTCTTTCTCTGAAAATAAATGATAGCCATGGAATATTATTTTAAGTATGAAAAATCTAAACAATAGTTAGTCCCCTGGTGATACTGTGAAATACAGGGGTCTAACACATACCAAAGGATTTGTGGACATTACTATCATTTTCAAGTGGTTCAATGCTCTAAGAAAAGAAAAAGAAGAATTGGTTTGTGTTTTTTTTAGACTTTCCAATTATAGGTTTGCGTAAATGGTTAAATATTTATTTTCCAAAGTGAAATATTTATCTCATATGCATGGTCTATTTGAGAATATGATTTTCATAAATTTTATTTAAAAAACAAAATTATAAATAATATAAATAATATAAATTTTATAATGCTAAAGTAATTTTGTTAGCAACATACACCATTTAATGATTTTTTTTAATTTCTAATTTCCACTCAAATTCTTAACATAATAAATATCACACTTTTTAGGGTGACAAATTCTTAAGATAATAAATATCAAGCTTCTTATAATTACAAATTACAAATTTTTAATATAATAAATATTATATATTTGACAATTACAAATGACATATCACACATAATAAATATCACACTTTTTAGGGCGACAAATTCTTAACATAATAAATATCAAGCTTCTTATAATTACAAATTACAAATTTTTAATATAATAAATATTATATATTTGACAATTACAAATGACATATCACTATAAATATTTATGAGTCATTTAATTTATATAACTATACTAGTAATATAAACTATACTAATATATTAAGTTAATTAAAATCAAACTAACAATAATTTATCACTAAAATTTTGCTTTAAACTTAATAAAATATTATATATTTGAGAATTACAAATAACATATCACTATACATATTTATTAGTCATTTAATTTATATAACTATACTAGCAATATAAAATATACTAACATATTAAGTTAATTAAAATCAAACTAACAATAATTCATTACTAAAATCTTGCTTTAATCTTAATACTTCAAATTAAAAATATTAATTTATGCCCCCCTCTACACACACAATGCCATATTAATAATTACATTTTACATAGAATCACATCAAAATTATTTTTAATTTTAAATAATTGAAACTAAGCAAAACATTAAAATATACATTTATTTTAAAATATATATATTTTAGATTACACTAATATCTATGAAACAAGGTCGCTTCTTGCTGGTAAGTTTAATTATTGAATATTGAAAGGTATAAAACAATTTTTACATTTGACCATGAATCTAATGTTTTAGTTTAGGATCCATTTCAATTAGAAAAAAAATTAAGTGTTTGATTCTCCTAGCAATGTATTCACTGTGTGTATCATGACAACAATGTATTGTCCTACAAAGTTAATGGGAATATATATATATATATATATATATATATATATATATATATATATATATATATATATATATATATATATTTTAAATGTCATTATCTAAACATTTAATTAGGGATTCATATCCATTAAATTTTTTTTTATATTTAATTCTCTAAGTGACATATCTTTGTATCACAAAAATACTCAAGTAGGTTTAATGGTTAAGAACATGTGATTTCCTCAATGAGGATGCAAGTTCAATTTTAGAGTGGTTAGGTATGTACACCTTCCTAGATTTAGTAGTCAAATAATTGCACAGAGGTAGATCCCTTGTCTCACACATAAGAGAGTCTCATAATCCAATTTGATATAGGCTTGGCTATAACTTTAAAATCGACTTATTATTATTAAAACTACTATAGATACCTTGTTGAACTCTTTCATTTATTTTTGAATAAATCTTTATGTCTATTAATAAAATATTTCATCATTATAACAAGTTACACTGAATTATAAGATATTTAATATGTTAGAGAGAGAAATTCAGTTTATAAGTAATGCTTTTATCAATAACTGAAATTGTGAAATCCATTAAATTTTATTTTAGAAACAAGTTAATAAATAAATAAACTTACCTTTCTCTTTATAAATTATTTTTTGACCAATTATAATTGTGAAAATTATAATTTAATTTTTTTCATATAAATAATAAAAATTTCAAAATATTTAAAATATAATTTTATCTTACTAAAAAAATCTAAGTAAAAAAGTTAAATTTATTTAATATATTATAAATATTATAAATGATGTAATATATTGATAAAAGTTAAATTTCTTTAATATATCTTAAATATTTTAAATTATCTAATATATTGATCAATGTTCACCTATGGGATCCACGAACCTGGGGTTTAGCAAGTTGTCCGGTGACATGCTGAGATTTGGAGGCTTATGGGGATATTGAAATTCACTTTAACAACTCAAACCTTACAAACCTGACATTTAATGTGTCTGACAGCCTGTCAATGATGGTACATTAAGTCATCATTATAAAAATAAAATAAAAATATTTGAAATATAAATTAAAATAATTTATAGTGTTAACTTTGTCTTTTTTGGTTAAATTTAAATTAATTCATAGTCAAATGCATATCCAATATTCAATGTGATATATATATAATTTCTGGGCAGGGTATAATATATTGGATATTGAATATGTGTTTGACTTTGAATTATATATAATCATAGTAGAAGTGGATCTCTTCTCTTATAAATAAGAGGTTTTATACACTAATTTGGTGTGTGGCTTGGTCATGACCTTAAAATTGGATAATAATAATAATAACATATAAAGAGTCTATATATTTATTTATTTATATTTATATAAAGAGTCTAGAGTATGCTCTCAAACTGTTTGTTTGGCTAAGTGCTGGCAAGTAAGAAAATAGGTTAACGCTCTAAGACTTAGATGCATTTGGCAGGAGTGAAAGTCTGCTAGCTCACAAACCACCCACTTAGACGCATTTGGCAGGAGTGAAAGTCTGCTAACTCACAAACCACCCACAGAGTAATCACATGTGGCTAGGTTTTCCTTGAATAACATTGATGAAGTCATCCCGCATTTGTGGATAGTAGCCATTGATAGTTGTCCCCACTGTTGGTTTAGCCACTGAATTATGATAGAGTTATATATATATGGGCTTGGAATGTCTTAAAAGTGCTTTTGCTTATAGTAGCTAATGATAGTTGTCCTGATGAAGTCATCCCGCATTTGTGGATAGTAGCCACTGATAGTTGTCCCCACTGTTGGTTTGGCCACTGAGTTATGATAGAGTTATATATATATGGACTTGGAATATGTCTTAAAAGTGCTTTTGCTTAGCTAAGAAGAGGCAAAGGCATCTTGTAGGAGTGAAAACTTGCCTTCTTACAAACCACTAACTAGGTAATTCTAAGTGGCAATGATTTTCTTTAAATAACAACAATTGATTTTCTTTGAATAATGATGATGAATTAGTCTGCATTTATAGATAAGTTCTCACTATTAATTTGACAATTGAATTATGCTCAATTTTTCCATTGTACATTATATATTAAAATATTTTTTTATTTTTATAAATGTTTAATCAGATATATAATTAAGTAATAGATTATATATATATATATAAACCAAAATTAAATTAATTTAAATGACATAAAAAAAAAGGTTCAATTTGTCTTCACATGACACGAACGGACCACGACGGAGTGGTTGTATCGATATGGACGGAAAAGCAAAGAAACATAAAAGCACAGACCGAAAAGCTTAAAAAGCTATATATATTACCTCGCTTAAAAGACAACCCCTATATATATTACCTCGCACCCTGAATACTGACTTTTTTTAAATTTTCGGAATCTCTGTATGTTCAACCAGAGGCACGAAGGATAATGCTTTTTACTGTAGCGGGTTTTTTGGCTTTTCGTATGTAGCCGTTGGACGAATTGTGTCTGTGCCGCCTCCTCTCCCTTATCTATTTAAACACTTCCATTCATCACCTCTATACTTTCTCAATTCCGATATCGATGGAAGTGTGGCACAATTCATTCTTGCCTTTCAATTAAATTTTTCCATCCATTAAATATTTTCTGCGTTTCTGATTTCTGAATTCTCATTTGAAGTAGTTTGGCTTTGCCTCCTATTTCTTTTTCTTTTGTGTTGTGGATGTCTCCATTTTTGTTTGCTATGAAAGATTTCTATGATTGATGATCCTGTCCATTTTCAGTTTCTGCCTCTGAGTTATTTTTTGTTTAATAAATTTATATTTCTTTCCATGGAATGGGGTTTTATTTATCGTTTTTTTTTTCTTTCTCCCAATATTTGAAAGTCCAGAGACCTGTATCTACACCTGCAGTTATCTTATCTCATTAAAACTGCGAGAATAGAGCTAACAATTCCAGACGACAATGCTTAGCAAGCCTTCAGGTAAACAAGTTTCATCTAATCTATTTTCATTTCATTTCATATTATGTTAATTGAAGAGATTGGAGAAGACTAGAGTTATAGGGTTATAAATCTTTGTTTTCTTACAGTGCTTTCCTCTTCCCAATAAATGACTGTATGCAAAGAGTTAAGTTGAGTTTTGGATTGTGGTATAATGGCATCCGAAAACAGAGGGCAGTCATGTTGTTGGTAGATGCCCAATTTTGGTTTCTCTGTGTGATTTACTCTGCATCCATGTTGTTGGTAGATGCTCAATATTGGTTTCTCTGTGTAATTTACTCTGCATCCAGATGGAACGAGACCTTAACCATACGACTATGGGTGATGCAGAACTACAGATTCCCTGCGAATTGGTTTTGGGGTCTTCTGGCCAAATAAACGACGAGGACAATTCATGAAATAGCCCCATTAGCTGACACTGAAAACTGTACCACCACCATTTTCCATCTCACAGCAACGACCAGTCTTCCTGGACCACAGCGGTGAAAAGGTAGGTGGTCTCCATTTTCTGCATTGGGTTTTGATTATTTAGATGAAACAAGGTGCATTTAATCTTGGCCTTGGTTTCTTTTTTAACACGAGGTTTTATGAAGTATATGTCACGTGCAAAAAATCCATCAATCACATTTAGGTTTAATAGAATAGTTTTCAAAGATCAACTAAATTTAAGTCTAATAGAGAAGTTTTCAAAAATTTAAGTTTAATAGAGTAGTTTTCAAAGATCAACTAGATCAACTAAATTCAAGTCTAATAGAGAAGTTTTCCTAATAGTTTTCAAAGATCAACTAAATTTCAGTATAATAGAGAAGTTTTCAAAAATTTATCGAAGATCAACTAAATTTAAGTCTAATAGAGAAGTTTTCAAAAATTTAGGTTTAATATAGTAGTTTTCAAAGATCAACTAAATTGAAGTCTAATAGAGAAGTTTTCAAAAATATATGTTCCAAAGGAGCTATAAATGTGTTCATCTTCAATATTAAACATAGGATATGGGTGTATCAAAAAATGATACCATATTGTTTTCGATGCCATTTTGTGCCTCTTGTGGAATATAATAAATAATATGTTCTTTAACGGGATCGATGTTAGAAAAACACCATTTATATAGTTATAGGTATTTGTTAACAAGTTTTATGCGATATTTCTTTGTTTTATGTACCTTGTTTTATTAGTGTTCATAAATATTTTAGTGACAATATTCATTTGTTTTTATTGTTGTATTTTTTATGCTGTTGTATTTTTGGAGCAAACAAGGCAAGCACGATGACTTTTTTTTGGTTATTAAGACAATCCCAATTACCAATCTTACGTCGACAAAACTCAACCTGCCATATTTATAACTGTCTCATGTTTTTTAAGAAGGAAAATGACTAATTGCATTGATTCAAAAAAAATTCCTTAGTCTATTTGGAATATTACATTACCTATATATATTTCATTTCATTTAGAGTTTATTTAGAATATTACATTATCTATATATGTTTCATTTCATTTAGAGTGTTGCAAGTTGTTTTATTCTCTGGAGGAAATGAGAGAAAATGATACAACAGCATATGGACTTGGAATATCATAAAGCACTTTTAAGACATATTCCAAGTCCATATATATATAACTCTATCATAACTCTAGAACAAAGAGTTTTACAATGAGAGAAAATGCTCGGGTCTTTCTTTCTGCTCACAAAATAAATTTAAGTCTAAAACATGCCATCATAATTGTCTAGAACAAAGGGTTTTACAATGAGAGAAAATGCTCTGGTGGTCTTCTTTTCTGCTCGCAAAATAAACGTAAGCCTAAAACTGTCCATGCATTGCATTGCCAATGATACTGTTTATAATAATTTTAGGATTTTTAAAAAACATGAGATAATTTATGCATTTATTATCAAGTAATTAGGAGGTCACTATTACCTATTTTAGATGCAAATGTACCTATTTTTAGTTAAAAGCATTTTCACCATTCATACATACATTAGGAAGCATTGAACTTTACCATATGATACCTAAACTTTCCTTCCTTTGATAGTCTAAGATAGACAAATGCACAAGTGCACTTATTCTCTATTTTACATGCATGTTACCATATGGATGGGATACTTCATCTTATTCCCATGGAAATCTAAATGAATTGCTACCCACTAAATTTTTTTCTTCAAATTATTTCATGAGTTGGATAGGAAGGGTTCCAGGTAAATGGTGTGTATGAGAACGAGTCTGAGAAGAAAATAATTTCTACTAAATTTTAGGCATGAAGAAATGTTGATGCCTTCCTTCTCTTTCTCTTGATTGCTATCAAGTGAAACTTTTCATCTTGCTTAGTGGTCCTTAGGTCCAACTTATATAGAGAGGGTCTTGGTCTGTTAGAAACCATTTAGTACATATGAGCTATGTCCATGTTCGAGCCAAAACTAGGTTAGGAGAAACATGTACAGTCATTGAAACCATTGGCAAAGATAGAGAAATGTGAAGGGGGTTAGGACATGCTTAGATTTTGATTCTCTTCATTTGATGAGATAGGGTTGTTTATAGTCTCTTTATATCACAGGAGTAATGAGAAGATATCTCTAAAATCCTATTGGTATCGTCTTTCTTTCTCCATAGTGTGCATTTTTTTTCTATTGTTGTATAGTTGTAACACTCTATAATTGTGTGCAAGGAAATAAGAGTAGAATAAGAAGTAACAACATTTTCCCATTGTCTCTAGCACTTTCTTCTTCCCACAATGGCCTTGGAACTTTCCTTTATCCTCGATTTCACCTTTATGGACTTACCACCATTTATTTTGTTGGCATATCTTAGGTTAAACTTAAGATGAGGAAGTGTTAATTGTTTTCACCTTTGACTTTGGCTCAAAATATATACCTTTATTTAATTCTAGAATATTTTGTAGATGGCTATGCCATCTTTTTATAGTTGTAGCTCACATATAGTTTCATTCATTGTTACTGTTAGTGTCATTATTTTATGAAATCTGATCTTGCTTTTGGAGAATCATTATCATGGATAGTTATCATATCACATATTTGCTTGCCAATCACCTTCATTTCCAAGGTTTAGTAATGATTTTAGTCCCTCTCCCTCTCCTAATTTCTCTTTTTCGCCATTTTTTTTACTAATTCTACATTTATTCTCGTTGTTTTTACACAAGTTTTCTTTAAACAATTGACCTCTACTTCTTCGAGACCTCTACTGCTTTGCAATTCCTCAAGATTCAACTCTATTTCCTACTTTCTTATTTAGTAACTTTTAATTACCCATTTTTTCTACTTACCTTTTATAATCTCTTTTTGGTTCTTGCTGTCGCTGTAATTTACATAATGTTCAATATTGAATCTTTCTTTCCCTTGTTCTATTGTGATCAGGTTTTAAGCTCCCCTTCGTCAATTTAATTCTACATTTATTCTCATTGTTTTTACACAAGTTTTCTTTAAACAATCAACCTCTACTTCTTCGGGACCTCTACTGCTTTGCAATTCCTCAAAATTCAACTCTATTTCCTACTTTCTTATTTAGTAACTTTTAATTATCCATTTTTTCTACTTACCTTTTTATAATCGTTTTGGTTCTTGCTGTCGCTGTAATTTACATAATGTTCAATATTGAATCTTTCTTTCCCTTGTTCTATTGTGATCAGGTTTTAAGCTCCCCTTCGTTAATTTCCCTACTACTTGGCTATTGTGGTTTCCCTGGTCTTTACCCTTCTTTAACGTCGAAGTTCATAACCCTCCAAAAACTAGTCACTTTATTTAAGCCATTCTTAAGTGTAAGCCTAAACCATTATCAAGGAAGGAAATAGGGCTTTATAATATCTTAGCTTTATTGAGCCAAACTACATATATATTAATATTATATAGTGACCTCCCAAGGATTTTTTGACACTAGCTTTGTACCGAAGATGACTTTGTTAAAATTTTCATAAGTTTGGGCATTAAGCGGCACAATCACTAACAAGTATAGAAGTTATATGATGCTATATGTTTAGTAGCAAAAAATTGTTTAGTTCGATGAATTTCTATTATATCCATGATTTGGCATTCTTGTATTTGACTTATAATGCTATCCACAGATACCTTGTAAAAGTTTTTATTACATTGAGCATTCATTGTAAATTTACTAATAAGTATAAAAGTAAATTTACTAATAAGTATAGAAGTTATATGATTTTATATGTTTTAGTAACACAAAATTGTTAGTACAATGAATTTCTATTGTATCCATACTTTGGCATTCTTGTCTTTGACTTATGATGCTATCTAAATAAACTTTTACTACATCTTTTTCCAAGAAAAAACACATATTTGATATTTCAAGCAGAAATCAGAATATACATAGAGATTAGGCTTTCTGGCTCTTCCAGAGGACTAGTCACTCTTCTTTTAGAAAAAATAAACCAAGAAAAGAAACTGCCTGAAAAGTCAGCTATTGTAGACATTCCAGAACCCATGATCAAAAGTGCTAGGTCTGTAAACAAAGGGAATTGTTCAGCCTAGTAATTAGCAGTATAATTCTTGACATATTTTTCCACTGAAGAAACATTGTTTCTGTTAGCCTTTATACAGGTTCAGAGCATTTTCTGGGACTATTCTTCCTTCCTCAGATTTGATCTTTTAGATATTTCGCTGACTCTCCTATAGCAGCAGTGCTTTCTTGGAGGAGTTTGTTTGCTTCCTTGTTAAGTTCTCAGATTACTCGCTGGAAGGAAACCATTTTAAACTTTATCTTTATCTCTTTTATTCTGTCCATGGTAGGTTGAAGCAGTAGATATTCCATATTGTTTTTCTCTGATTGCTGATTCTAAATATTTACAATGGTTGTCCTTCAGAATAAGATGCCTGTAGCTCATACTCTCTGGAACCCCTTGGCTTGCTCCATCAAATGCATTAAGTTATGGAGCTATTTGAACCCCCTGGGTTTCTTAGTTTGTTTTGGTTTCCAAATTGCTCCATAAGCAAATGTGGTTTTATAATTAACCTGAATTAGGAGAATCTCCTTATCTTGAAATATAATATGATTTCTTACTAGCCATAATGCCCAGATAGCAGTGCACTGCTTTGTCTTAATGCCTTTTCTCAAAACAAACGAGAAGATTCTCCCCTTCCTAAGTTCCTTTTGCATCTTTCAGTTTTAGAGGTTCACTCTGTATTTATTTTAAATAAATACAGAGTAGAAATGAGGGGTCAATAGATTCATCATAATTTTGATAAAAAATGCACCTCTCTGGGCCCTGCCATGTTCTCTTTTCACAGTTGTCCCAGGTGAGGGTTTTATTGGATAGTGCCAGCTATAAAATTTATCTTGTTTTTATGGGACAACTCAACTTCCAAATAGATTTCCACCACCACAACTTTTATCTCCCTTTGTTCTCCTGCATTCTGACCTCGTGGTGCATTTTGTTGTATAATTTGCTGTGGCTTTGTATTTTGACGAGAAAATTTCATCATCTTCTTCTTTGACTTTAGTAGCACTATAACTAAGACTCGAAATAAACTACTGCCATTTTTCTACTTCCCCACTTTGAAGATCTAGTTGAAATCTGGATTTCCATCCTTGTTTCCATATAGCACCAATACACCTCTCCATAGCATTTACTAAGCTGAAGATCCCATTGTAATAAAGAGCATTATTTAAAGGATCAAAGCCTATAACTTTTTGAGCAACGAATTTATGGATCTTTCTCTATTCTCACGTCATTCCTTCTTCCCTGCCTTCCAACCAACCGTCTTCCTAGAAGAGGAAAGGCTTTCACCAAAGCCTTTGACTGAAGCCCCTCCAAATTCCTTCCATTCTCTCCTAATCCAAGTCTTTATTGACCCAGGTGCTATGTACTTGTCAGATATCACATTTTCCCACAGTCGATTCTGCATCATTTGCTAATGGCACTTGGTAGCTAGTACCTAACGAAATAGATCTTCAAGACCCACTCTCCTACTAATAGGCTTTGCCAGTTTTTTCCACTTAACCAAAGAAATGGCTTCCCCATCTCTTTCCCTAGTCCATAAGATAGTTTGGAATATGGTCGAAGGAAAACTACTAATAAATAGGGATTTCTTCCAACATCAATTTTACCAGGTTAATCCTACCTTGTCTAATCAACTGTGGCACTAGTTAATCACCCTTCTGTTTTTTCATAGAGTTAGTATTGGTCTTTAAATCTATAGTCATCTGGTCTAAGATGAAATCTATTGTATCTAAACCCATTATCCAATGAAGGAGGATTAAAAGGCAATATATGTAATATATTATATCCCCAATTTTGATTTTTCATTTGAGGAGATTAATGGAGTTTATTGGGAAGATGCTAAGCATAGTACAATTCTGTAATCCGGGCATTGGAGACATTTTTGGTGTATGAGACTTAGAAGAAATAGAAAATTACAACTCTAGTGGAATGTGGGGGCCACAAGAGAGGGAAATTCCACCCAATGGAGCAATTCACACTAGTGAGAAGAGACAGAGAGAAGAAGAGGTGCGAAATAGTGTGGAAGGTGGGGACCACCATGGGAGAGAGGGCCAACAATTATAAATAGAGCTTGGAGGCCACCATTTGGTATCTTTGATCATTTTACAATTCAACTCTAGTTCTCTTTGTGAAAATTTCATCTATCACAACAACTAGAAATTATTTTCCTAATTGTTAATTTATTTAACAATTTATTTGCAGTCTGCTACGACATATACCAAATAATTCTCATTGTGATTTTCACAAATAAATACTGCGGAAGAAAAGTAGCGTTCATTGAGAAAATCTAGCACACACACATAAAAATGACACCGTTATTTTTGGACAAATGTCCCTGGAAAATCCAACTTGGGAAAACTGGTGCAGCAACTGAGTGTTTTTATTATTATGCAACAGTGAAATTCTGAGTACAATATGGATGCCGAAAATTGGCAATCCACAACAAGAAAATCTGAAAAGATATTCCCTAAGAAACCTGACACTCGTGTTGCCTGCACTTTCGTTCTTGCACTTGCATTGCTCACACTGGGAATAACTCAGCGTCTTGCTGTTTCCTCTCCGGATTTGGAATTCTTCCTTCGGATCAGTGTCCTTGCCCCTCACTGACACTGCGTCCTTCTCTGGCTCGAGCTCTACTATTGTTAGCTTGATATGCACAAGGAACTGTTGCTCAGGTGTCTTTGGTGTGTTCTCCAAGTGCCTATTGACTCCTCCTTATAATCCTCACTAACACTGCGTCCCTCTCTGGCTTGAGCTCTACTATTGTTAGCTCGATTTGCACAAGGAACTATTGCTCAAGTGTCTCTGGTGTGTTCTCCAAGTGCCTATTGACTCCTTATAATCCTCTGTTGGAGCACCAACAACAAACATTAAAGCTTAATCAAGGGCCAGGATCATATGGGAGTCGATCTGTGTGAATTTCTAAAGAATTCTCACCTTGACTTAATTAATTATGATTAATTAACCATATTCCCGAAGTTTAGACTTAGGAAATATTTAGAAATTGGCTATTAATCCAGGTGGAATTTCTAGAAATAATTTCTGAGTTTTGGAGATCTCATGTATTCTAGCCTCTCCACCAAGTTTTGTGACTAGAAAACATTCGATGCTACAAAAACTAACATCCCCTCTTAGCAGGGACTGTGTTCTAGTGTTGCACACCCTGCCACAACACTCTGTCTTTGTATCATCCTCTGTCATGCTGCTAATTTCTGGCCATACTGCCTACCAACCACTGCGCAACTCTGATGCCACATCCGTGCTGCTACTGACATTGCCATACTGCTGCCAACTTTGCATCTGCACTGCAACTCCCTCTCATTTGTTGTTGCTGCACCTGCAATAACTGCAACTGAAAAGCATCCAAAATAATGAATCAACTGTGTTCAATACGATGCATCTATCTCCCGAGTCCTGACTGCTACTAGCCTTTGCACTGTCTCTGAAGAATCTGCGCTGTTGCTAACTCTGCACTACTGTCAACACTGCACTACGCTTCTCAACATCTGACTGCTACTAGTCTGCAACTGTCACTTTGGTACTGATTGCATCAACTGCCACTGATCGATCCTGCTACCGAATACTGTGGGCCCCCATATCTAGGTAATGATCCATGAGGTGGACTTCTCAATCGACCCTGACCAATCTCTGCAATCTCTAGGAATACAACTCCAAATCACCCCACCTCACTCCTAGAGGTATGGTTGTAAACATGGAAAAATCTGATCTACTCATATTGTTGTTGCTACTGCTTTGTTGCTATATCTTCACTGCTGTGGCAAAACTGCAATAATGAGTTTGATCTCCCTAGATCCTGAAGTATTAGCTTCTGTAGGGTTGCCCCCTTTAAAACTAGACTCCCTCTAAGTTTCAATCTCCTTATGGGAAATCTCTCTGCTCCCTCCTGACAACTCGCACTCTCCTCCTGCACTAGAAACTAGACTGCGAAGTTCTGCAATGGGAATCTTTTGGCTGGAATTGCACCTGCATACTGCAATTGTGCAATTTGCATTGCCTGTGTCACCGCAACTAGTTCTAACTGTCTCCCGGGTATTGACTGCAACTAGCTTTGCAACTGTCTAATGATAGATTGCATCTGCTGACACTGAACCTGCTACAATGATATTGTGGGCCCCTGTAGCAAAGGTGATAGTCCCGTTGCAACAATCCGAAACTGATATGAAAATTCTCCTTGTTGCAACTGCGCTGGACCCTACCCATCTGGCACAGTGGCTCATACTCCTCCTCCGCCTGGATTTGGTGCCCTGCTACCTCCTTTCGAGCCTTGTCCCTTACTGGGACCTTTCTTTGTTTTGCAACTCGCACTAGACAATTCATACTTCCTTCGACACCAGTCTCTGGCAACTGGAAGTCGAATTGCAACCTAGATCTGCATTTTGGCTAACTAGCACGACCTCCTCTAGCAATCTCATATGACCATCTATGCAAAGCTGCAAAATCTGCGAAACTAAAAAACTGGAAAAATAAATAGGAATCTCTTCCTTCCTGCGCCTGCTAACACTGTTACTCGCACTCCCTCCTGGAATGCGTAGATCTGCTTGCTGCTACTACCACCATCAACTGGAAATTACGGATTTCCTTCAAGACTGAAATTGGAAACCCTGTGAGGAAAACTCCCTCTGTGTGTGCACTTTTCTCTTCCACTTGATGCTGATTCTACAACTGCAAAACCCTCTGTGTAAAACCAAGGAATCTGCTCAGCAAAAATTTGAGTTGTTGCTGCTCCCTCTGCTCGCTGGAATCACTATTCTGGGCAAATCGACTTTTTTTCAACCCTGCAATTGAAAAGCAAACTTTTTACCCAATTCGGCCTTACCTGTCAAGGTACAACGTAGCCTTTGAGAATTTCAGCCTACTGCTCCCTCTGAACAACGAAATTCCCTTCTCCGCTCTTGAGCTTCTCGGCTGCCGATCACTCACGCTCTGATACCATCTGAAAATTTCATCTATCACAACAGCTGGAAATTATTTTCCTAATTATTAATTTATTTTACAATTTATTTGCAGTCTGCTACAGTAAATACCAAATAATTCTCACTGTGATTTTCACAAATAAATACCGCGGAAGAAAAATAGCGCTAGAAACTAAGAAAATCTAGCACACATAAAAATGACACCGTTATTTTTGGACAAATGTTCCCCGAAAAACCCAACTTGGGAAAACCGGTGTAGTAGCTGAGGTTTTTTATTATTATGCAGTAGTGAAATTTCGAGTATAATCTGGATGTAGAAAACTGGCAATCCATAGCAAGAAAATATGACAAAGATATTCCCTAAGCAACCTGACACTTGTGCTACTTGCACTCGCGTTCCTGCGCTTGCAGGTTCCTGTAGTCGTGTTGCTCACACTAGGAATAACTCAGCCTCTTGTTGTTGCCTCTCTAGATCACTGTCCTTGCCCCTCACTGACACTGTGTCCCTCTCTGGCTCAAACTCTACTGCTGCTAGCTCGATCAACACAAGGAGTTGTTGCTCAAGTGTCTCTAGTGTGTTCTCCAAGTGCCCATCGACTTCTTCTTATAATCCTCTATTGGAGCACCAACAACCAAGATTAAAAATTAATCAAGAGCCAAGATCATAATGGAGTCGATCCATGTGATTTTCAGAGAATTCTCACCGTGGCTTAATTAATTCTGATTAATTAGCCATATTTCCTAAGTTTAGACTTAGGAAATATTTAAAAATCAACTAATAATCTAATTAAGCCATCTCAAGTTGGAATTTCCAGAAACTATTTGTGGGTTTTGGAGATCTCATGTATTCTAGCCTTTCCACCAAGTTTCCTGACTAGAACACATCTGATGCTACAAAAACTAACACTCTTGATCTGCTTAGCCAAGACAGCCTGTGTTGTTTAGCACACGGGATTTCCGAGCGGGAATTCCATCGTCATTTCCAAGAACTTCGAGTGTCTCCCTAGTGGAGAATTTGGGGAGCTCAATTCAGAGCTTCCATTGGACATCATTGCAGGAGTTTACTCAAAAGTTTGCGTGGAGCACATTGTCGGAGCAAGCGTGGGTTAGAGGCTCTGTGTTTTTGCAAGAAATTCTCTTATTGTCAGACCGAAGTTTGGACAATGATTTGTCGGGTTGGATTGGAGGCTATCACTTGTGTCGATTTTTCTATCTTTTGACAGGGACAGAAAAGCTAATTTGTGGTGCTTGGGGGAGGAGATTCTTGGGGAATTTACCTTCGGGAATTTACAAGAAATTTCTTTGAGGGAGTACAAAATTTAGGAGTGATTTTTAGGGTTGGAGTTACTTGCTCCAATGTGAGACGAATTTTCCTTTGCAGGGCTTGCGCAGTCATTTTCTGGGCTTAGCTTGTAGCAGCAAAATCACTTAGAGCTAGCGAGACTTCAAGACTGGACTCTCACTTCTCTTCTGGGAGAAGTATTGCAGGAATTTTATGCTAAGTGGAGGAGTTTTGGAGTAGGTATTTAGCAGAGATTTCTGGGCAGTATTTTTGGCCGAAATCAATGTTCCACTCAACAGGTAGTAGTAGAAATCATAGGAGGAGGGCACAGTTCACTTCAGGACCTTTTCCACCACTTGGGTCCATGAGATTTTTCTGGGTTCCTTGTGAGGAGGCTCTAGTTAATTTCTTGGAATTTTCTGAGCAGTTTAGAGGCCTGAAACACCAATTCCATTCCAGCCAATAGTAGCAGAATTTATTGGGCTAGTGCAGAGACTTGGGGAGAGCAGTTTCCAACACTTAGGCAACTCCATTTTCACCTGTGACTTGACTAGCTTGCTATAGCAAGCCCATGTTCCTCTTCTTCATTTATATGTGCCTTGTTTTCTCAGTTAATAAAATGGCTCAACTTTTGGTACAATTTCTTGTGCAATTTGTCGTTATGTTGGTGTGTTAGTTTTATGCTAACATGTTTATGCTTTATTTGCTGTTATCACTTAATATTTCCCACTAGGAATATTACGGAGGTATCTGAGCCTTGGTCCTGGTCCAGCTGTGGGTAGCTAACAAGATCATGGAAGATTTGGGCATGTATGCACAGTGACGAGTGAAATTGTAGACAAACCCATGGCTCAAGGGAGATTTAGTATGCATGAATTCTGGGGTGGAATTCGTTGGAATGATGAGAGATTGGCCCAGTTGAGGAAGGTGTCAAACCAAATCCACCCTCATCCTTACAGCAGAGACACTAGAGGTGCGCAAGTCGTGGGGGTGTAGCCATCTACCCCATACCCCTTAGCCACGAACCTGGCCTTGTACTTTTCTATGCTGCCATCTGCAACATACTTGATCTTGTAGATCCATCTCAAACCTACAACTGATCTGTTTACTGGTGTAGGCACAACTTTCCAGACATCATTAGTCATGATAGAGCTATACTCCTCTACCATGGCATCCACCCATACCTGATGTTGTACGACCTCCTGAAAGCTAGAGGGTTCTTCAACCTTTGCTACCAAGGCTTGGTATCTGTTGAGTTGCTTACGCTGCCTCTTCTCGGTTCTCAGAGCTCCTATAAACTCTTCTGCGTACCTCAGCATTTGCCCTACCTCTTTGATGATTTTGCCACTGGTGGTGGGTGGCTCAACCAGTTCTTCTTCCTACTATCTCATCTGCTGTGAACTATCTGAATTTTCCCCACCTGAGGAAATAATGGTGCTAGTTACTATGCTTGATTCAGATGTATGTCCACTTGTTGGTTCTCCCCCCTCTTGTTGCTGAACAAGAGGAATATCCTTTGACCCCTCTCCAGGAGGCATCTCTCGGGATTTCCTGAAAGCTCCGTCTTCCATGAATTTTGCATCCCTTCTGACTACAATCTTCCTGCTCCTAGGAATGTATATCATGTATGCCTTCGAGGTTTCATTGTATCTTACAAGATACCCCTTCTCTGTAGTCTAATCTAGTTTTCTCTGTTTTTTATCTGGAATGTGACAGTATGCCACACTTCCAAATATCCATAAATGAATCACTTCTGGCTTCTTTCTTGTGAAGACACTCTCGAGCTTTATCTTGCCTAAAGCATTATGCGATGTCCTATTTTGGATATATACAACTGTGTTGCATGATTCAGCCGATAAGAATCTAGGCATATCCTAATCATACAACATGGCTTCCGCGGCCCCAACAATGGTCTTGTTCTTCCACTCTGCAACCCCATTCTTATCTGGATTATACGGAGTTGTCCACTCTCTCTTGATGCCCTCTGTTTCGCAGAAATTTGTGAAGTCCTTGTCTGTGTACTCTCCACCATTATCTGAGCGCAAAACTTTTATCTTCTTCCCTGTCAGGTTCTCAACTAGAGATTTGATTTCTCTGAACCAATCAAAGAGAAGTAGATCCAAGTTTTCCTGGAGTGGTCATCAATAAAGGTGATGAAGTATTCACCACCATTAAGAGCTCTGGTAGACATCGGTCTGCAGATATATAAGTGTATTAGCTCTAATACACTTGGAGCCCTCTCTTGTTGTTTCTAGAATATGTTTCTTTCGCGTACTTCACTAGTGCGCATCCTCTCTGCACGTCATCATGCTTGATACTCAAGATTGGAACTCCCGAAACAGTTTCTCTAAGTATTCTCAGAGCTCCATGGTGTAGATGTCCCATTCGTTTGTGCCATAGCTCATTCAGGTTTATTCTCCACTAAGATCGCTGCCTACCAGTGCCATTGGAGACTCGAGTTGCAACCTGTAAAGTTTGTTGCTTCAAGTTCGAATCTGAGCCTTCTTCTTCCAGCTTGGATGCTTAACGTATACTTTTCTTCCAATGAAGTACACATCATATCCATTGTCCTGCAACTGGGACACTGAAAGTAGATTCATTCCCAAACCTGGCACATGTAGTACATTTGTGGCCCGGAGGTTATCTCCTGCTTCTGTCTGAAATGCTATGGTCCCTCTTCTCACTGGGGTACACTTTCTTTTGTTTCCCATAGTAATATGGAAGTTCATCTTTTCTTCTTGATAGCTCGAGAAATATTCTCGAACCGCAATCATATGTGTTGAAGCCCCGCTATCAATGTACCAATCATCAGTTGATGCTGAAGTAGATAAGTAAGAAAATTCCTCTTCCAACTTGGAAGATAATTATCAAATGTCATGATCTTCCATCGTGCCTTTCCTTCTTTGGCAGCCCCTGCAAAAAACTGCGTAACCCTCTCGGGGTTCGATTTGTTGTTAAGATACAACACCACGACTTCCCCTCAATGCAGATTCTTTTGTGCCTTTGCCAGATCTAGCTCTGATACCATGTGAAAATTTCTAAGTGAAATTCTACTGCAATATCTGATATTATTTCTCCTACTTGTTATTCAACAATAAGTTATTTGCAGAAATTGCTTCAGTAAGTATTGAAATAAATTCAACTGCAGTCTTCACAAATAAAATGTTGAGAGAAATATAAAGAAATACAAGCACATGAATGGCACAATTATTTTTGGATAATTGTCCTTGGAAAAACCCAATGCGGGAAAGCCGGTGCAGTAGATGAGGGTTTGTTTTATTATTCTTTAGCAAAAATCTCTCGTACAGAAAATGACCAGTAGAACAAAAGAGAAATACTACGAGAAATTTACAATCAAATTCCTCACTTTCTTTTTAGTGGGTTTTTGACCCTGGAGAGCCTCTGCGTCCCTCTACGTCTCACTGCGTCAGCGTCCACACAGTGGCTACGTAGCTCTAACGTCACAGCTCTTGCCTGTCACTGCTACTGCATCACTGCCTCTGCGCTACTTCTCTTTGTCAAATTCTGTATCCTCAGCTCTTGTCGATCCCTCCCTCTCTCCACCCTGCAACTCTCCCTCTGAATCGATTTCTCGTGCCGAACTTCAGCCAGTGAGAAAATCGATCTTCTTAGGCAACTGAGTATCTGCCTTGGTGTATTTTACAAATCACCCTCAAGTCTTCCTTTTATAGTCTTCTTGTTGAGACTTCAACGATCGAGATTAGATCTCCAATCCACGACTAAGATTACATTTTGACTTGATCTGCCCTCTCTAGAAGATTCACCCACATTTTACATTAATATTGATTTATTATTTTGATTTCCTAAGTTAGACTTAGGGTCCTCATTAAAAATAATTAATTTTCGTATAAAATTGTTTTTGTGTGGAATTTCGCAAAATGATTTTTGTGTTATTTGTAATGCATGTGTCTAAGTCTCTCCACAAAATTTGATACTTAGAGCACATCCGATGCTACCAAAAATCAACAGGGAGTGTCGACAAAACTAGGGCACCAGATCTCCTCAAAGGGAGAAGGCAAGGCAGGGACAGTGAGAGGGTGAGACCAAGAGGCCCTTTTGCTGGTGGAGACCTGGCTTTAGATACAAGGAGCCTGAGGAGGAGGTTGAGCATGAGGTTGACGTCACGCAGGGTTGTGAGGAACACATAGATAGACCTAGTGTGACATGGGAGTCACCCTTGTTAGAGATTCCTTTGATAGCTTCGACTGACACCTTGGGGGAGAGAGTAGAGAGCACACACCCATAGGGCCATCCATTAACATGGTGTCAGGAGACACAAAGGTGTCCACCATTGAAGAGGTGCCATCCGTCATTGAGGTATCCATTGATGAGGTGTCCGAGGGGTCGTGTTTGAGTTTTCAGGTGATAGCGGCCACAACAAGTTGATGAGGAGTCGATAGGTACATAGGCATCCAAATTTGTGGCAGAGCTTCGAGATGGTAGCTACCTACCATTGATTGTTGAGGGTATTATGCATGATGAGTTATCAGTTGAGGGTATTATGCATGATGAGTTAATCCCATGGTGGAGGATGAGCAACCATCCTTGGATTCCATTGATGAGGAGTAGTCAGGTGCATCGACAACCAACAAAGCTGTCATACTTTCAGACGAAAATCCCCTTCAGGGATACATCAATGGACTTGCAACATTATTGGGGCGCCTCCACATGTTGGTGAGAGAGAGGCCGTGTTACCTAGACGGATTACATGGTTTGGCCAATCTAGCGAGATGAGGCGACACGAGTAGCGCAAGGTGCAACATTCGCATGATGGAGGACTTGTTCCATGCATGGTTGTTCGTGCATTCGATCCCTCTCTCGGGGTTGGATGGTGAGAGATATTGAGATGGTATCCGGTGGAGCTGGCTAGGAGGTTAGATGCATCTGCGGCCACAGTTCAGCAGAGGCTGTTGATTACCAGAGGGGCTCAAGGGCCAAACTGTTGTTGGGATCCAGGTGGGATTCTCCATCACATCGTGTAGTCGGTAGGTGATGGTAGTCGCTGCGTGATGGACTCAGTGGTTGGGCGCACACACCTTTTTCATATTCCCTTCAAAGTTTCTTATAGCATGAGTGACATGATGGATTCACAGGGGAGCCGACAGATTTCACAAGTTATATTGGCATACTGATCGAGCATGGGATCACAGGGTGATTAGCCTACTCTGGCAGGAGTTGGTAGGAGGAGGTGGCATCGGTAGGTCATCAGATAGGGCATCATATGGAGACAATGTTGTCTCATTGATGTAGGAGGAGGTGGCATCGGTAGGTCATCAGATAGGGCATCATATGGAGACAATGTTGTCTCATTGATGTATTGGGCACCAAAGCTATTGAGGTTCGACATGATAGTGCTATTCTCGATTACATGTGAGGAGTTGGGCCACTCAGGTGTACCTTGGCATATGAGGAGGTTTAGATCACATTGTGGTGGGTGTACTAGCATAGTGGTGGATGCATGGGCACATATGGGATGCCCAATGGTACAAGGTGGCATGGAATTGAGTGTTGGTATCTAGTGGTGCATGGAGTTGTGCCACGAAGTTCAGTGCTATGCAGAGGAGTGTAAGGGTACGATTTTGAGTGCAGAAGAGCATGATGATGCACAAGCAGTTGTGGAAGTGTTGCCATCAGAGAGATCTCCTAATGAGGGCACAAGGCACACCATTGGGTTTGGAACACTCAGAGTTGGAGAGCGGGTTGATAACAGGGCTGACTGTGAGTTTCCATTTATCACACTCCAACATTGCACACTGGCATAGGGGACTTGGATATCGTCTCTTGATGCTCGCATCACGAGCAACAGGACCCGATAGGTTCATTTGAGACATTTAGATAGGACACGATGCATCGGGAGCAAGGCTTTCCAGTTGTGGAATATGGTCAGAGCGTGAGTTGGTGGATGCACGCTTAGGGGTAGTTCGATCTTTTACAAAGGTAACACGTGCACTACCTTTGATCCGACACTTAGGGAGATGCATGACTCGCTTTTGGCGAGACATTCTAAGGTGTCTGAGGAGCATCTACAACGGTTGGTGGACCTTACTTGTAGGCAGATGTTTAGACACCAGGTAGTATTAGGGGGCACTTCCTAGAGGCAGGACAATAGATCCCATTGCATGGTATGGCTGGTGCAGGGCGGTTTCGCACGCACCAGATTTGTTCGTGATGTATGGAGTCCATATGATGATTGCAAGCAGGGATCTGAGATGTGGTAGCACTTGGTGCTAGTAGCTGTTAGGACTATGTCGCATCCATTCTGGTTGTGGTATCCAGGGATTTGGTGTGTTTTTTGGACACTCTGTTTCATGATGAGCAGGATCAGGACAGAGGATGACCCAACTCACACTTGGTTTGACATGCGAGGGATCGTTGATGCCTTTGTTGCATAGCAAGGCTGGTTTCCCTTATTGTTGCTACGGATCAGGGTGAGTGTTGGATGGGTAGGCCATGACATCGTAGAGATGCCTAAGCCAGATGCATTGGGGCGCTATAGATATTTTTCTATCAGGTCTTAGGAGAGGAGGATACAACTTGCGCATAATGGGCAGGCCGTCATGGTCAGAGTTGCACAACGACAACATGGTGGCACCCTTTTTAGACTAGCATGGGATTTGGGCATCACAGGACTTGGCAATCCAACTACCCTTGAGGATGAGCTAGTTTCTACAGGGGAAGATCTTTTTGGTCTCCCATTGGGCTTTAGTGATACACTGGTGACATGGGGGACTTTACTAGGATGGCAGGATGACTAGCAGGAGGAGATAAGGGGAAGCTCATGCGAGCGAGTATTCATTGTTGATTTGTGGTAGCATCGGATGTAATATTCCTTTTTTTTGGTATCACCCATGACAGGGCTAGGAGGGACTTCCAGAGTTAGGAGCAGACAGGTCACATGTATAGATTGGTGCTATCAGTGGGCTCAAGAGCTTTTTGGAGGTGTTTTGAGGAGTTTTCATGGTGTCCGGAGGCATTCGCTTGATATACTCCATCATCCGAGCAGTTTGGCTTTCGTTCCAATGCATTCCGATAACTTTCGGAAATTTGGGTTATTTATGGGCTTAACTCAGCTGATTATGCTCAAGGTGGCATTCCGGGAGGAATACATGATGGAACACCTTAGTGTAATAGCTCATTGGAATCGGGATGAGGATACCTACATGGTGGGACAGTTAGACACAGATTTCAGTGACCGGAGGAGGCGTGGTAGCCAATTTACCCTTTTTTGCATTAAAAAGGAATATTTTAATAAAAGGGAAAAGTGCTCCATGAATGAAATAATAATAAAATAATGCTCTAGAAGGCTCCAAGAGATCTATAAAAGAAAGGGAGGAGGCCATTGGGAGATATCTTTGGAGTAGATCATTTTCTTGTGTATGAGAGGTTTGAGGACGTGGTTCTCTACTTCATGCCGTAGCCCCAGGACGGAAACCCTCGGGTGATTTGTGAGTGTTGGACGCAAACCCAATACTCTTGAGGAGACTTCACGTAGAAGTTTCACAGAGCTTCAGAGATTGGTGTGAGGATCATTCAGATCTTCAACTTGGGCTTCATCATCTTAAGTGGGTTCAGTGATAGCTGTTGCCGGAGGGAGAGTGCAACAGTTCAGTTTTGGAGGCCATCGCCGTGTAGCAGTGCCGCAGATTGTATTGTTGGCCGGTTTTCCATCTCAACATTTTCTGAGTCAGATCTATATGTAAACCCCTCTTATTAGTTATAATAAAAGCTGAGATTCTTCTTGTTCTATATGGTATTGGATTGCATTATTTTATGTGTTTAATTTTAAATGGCAATCTTCTGTTGAATAAATGTTGATTTTACGGCTTAATATGGAGTTCAGTTAATTTTCTGCAATTTTAGTTAAAATATCCCATCCGGGTTATTACAGTGGTATCAGAGCATTGGTTTTGGCTCAGCCTGCGGGTTCGTTGTAGATCAACTTCAGTAAAATAGAGGGTTTGTGAGAAAATCCATCGGAGAAGATAGTGCAAAGCCAAAAGTTGAAATCAGTTTTCAAGGGTTACAAGGAATTTCTATTGAAGATCGGCTTTAAGGGAAAATCAAAGGTTTACTGATTTTGCAGGCATAATAACAATTCGACAAATTTGAATCAAATTTTGAAAATGCGGCATCAAATCCTAAGCGTCACATTGCTGTGAAAGGAGGCCAAACATTCTTCTATCAAGCCGCAGAAAAAAGGGAAATTTTTTTGAGCCGTCTAAAGAAATTTGAGGGCCGTAATCGTATGGCAAGATTCGACATCCATTCACGGGAGAACAACTGTCGAATTCAGAGTGAATATATAAAACCGATAATTGGCAGCGTAAGTGACTTGGCTTGATTGTAATTTTCAGGATTGAGTAGAGGTTCAACGACGCCTTAAACAGAGCCGAAATTGAAAGTCCAGAGTGCCGTCCACCATTGCGTCTCAGATTTTTATTGTGGACCAAATGGTGAAATTATTTTAAAAAGCTCATCCTTCTTTCTGGAGAGGCCATAGAGGCCATAGATTAAAAATATCCATCAATTATTTTCAAAGGGTCAAGGGTTCTATTGGTGGCAACATGAGAAGACCGATATTCATTAGCTAATAGGAGCCGCATGATCACATTCGATGGGGGATCATTGATTCAGTAGAGTCGAACGGTAAAAAAAAAAAAAAAAAGGAAAAAAAAGAAGAAGAAGAAGAAGAAAAGGAAGAGAGCACTAATTAAAGAGGTTGAATTTCTATTGAGCAATTTAATTAAGGGGCCATTATAATTTTCGTATCAAGCCGCTCATATCCAAATGTTCTGAGAGCTGGAGCCCGAGCTGAATTCATGGACGTGTGGTACCTGAGCTGAAAAATTCCATATTAAACTGGGTCGAAAGATAGAGCCGTCAAATTATAGGAAGCCGGCTTTTATTAAATCCAAGTCGCCTTGAGCCGTCATTTCCAGTCGAGCGAGTTTGTGAAGCATGATCGAGCCGCTAATTGTTCAACCGTCACGTTATTCAGCTAAGACGCGTCTTCAATTTCAGTATCTGATTTTTTGGTAGCCATCCAATTTTTTTTTCAAGGTTGAATTCCTGTCGAGGATTCCGAGAGCAAGTTACAATGTGGACAGAGCTCGATATCTCTTTTAATTGTTGTCACCACAACAGATTTCTTCACGAGGAAAGGGAGCGTGCTCCCTTAAAATTGTGACTGGAAGACACATTTCAATGCCTGTAGCAGCTCATCCACCAAAGCCGAGCTTGATATCAGTCTTGTAGCGTTTTTTTTATGAAGAAGATGAGCTCATGAAATTCATGCAGAGGCGAAATTGTTGAGTGAGGGAAAATTCTGGGTAGTATCTGTTGCTGCATTCAATGGAGGTGGTGCACTCAATGTCATTCCAGACTTTGTTACTATTGGTGGCACATTTCGGGCTTTCTCAAATGACAAATTTTACAAACTCAGGCAGAGAATAGAAGAGGTTATTTTAGGACAAGCTGCTGTCCCTAGGTGCACGGCAGTTGTAGATTTCGTTAAAAAAGAGGATCAGTTTTATCCTCCAACTTTCAATGACAAGGATATGCACAAACATGTACACAGAGTTGCGGTTGATGTAGTGGGTCTCCATAATTTTAAGATAGTGCCCCCCATGATGGCTGCAGAGGACTTTGCCTTCTACACAGAGGTTACTCCTGCTGCCTTCTTTTATATTGGAATGAGGGAACGAAGCCACTGAAAGGGCCAAGTTCCTATTGAAAAGAGGCTGATCTGGACGTGTTGGATTATACACAGTGGCAACATTATAAGACTGCATATAGTTTTGGGAGTCATTTGTTTGTTGTGGGGGTTCCAGCGAGCACATTTTGATGATTGAAGCAAGAACTTAAGCATTGTTCAGCTGACTATCCAGGTTCCACTGTATATTCAGTTTTCTTTAGTAGGGATCTGTTGTCTAATTAGGATAGTCTATGTTGTTTCATTATTATCAGCTGAATATTATATTTTGAGTAGTATGAAATTATTTTGAAGTCTGCTGGGTATGTGTGGAATGCTGTAAATGATTTTGGGAATAAATAATGTCAGTCACCTACAGCGAGTTGCTACCTAATAGCTTGAAAATACTTCTCAAAGAAATTACACCCAAACCACACTCAGAAAAACAGTGACCACACCATTGGTTGAACTATGGAGGGATTTCTAAACAGATTGATGAAAATAAAGATAGAAGTTGGTTTCTTAAACCACCATGCATCAGAAGACCAGAAAACAAAGCCAAATAGCAGACCCTTTTCAAGAAGAATTTATGCCATCCTTCAAAAAGGACAGCCAAAAGATTTGTAGGAATAATTGGGGATTGGTCACAAAATCCTTGCACTTGGGACAGATTTGAAACACATGAAGATGACATGGAGAGTTCTGTCCAAACTTGATGAACTTAATGAACTTCTGTCCAAAATAAGCCAAGAAGAAGGGAAGAAACTGATTTGGGCTCTAAAACCAGCTATGCTTGCTCTTATACAGCCCAAATTCTTGGAGGAACCTTGTGAAGGGGTCACACTTCCAGTTGCAGCTTGTCTCTGTAACATCATGAAGTTGACCGCACCTATAGCTCCATACAATGATGATGTTATGAGTAAGATTATGGGATTGATTGTAGAGGCTTTTCAGGATTTGGACAACAACGCAGGCTCTACCTTCGGGAAGAAGCTTGAGATTTTAAGGGGTATGGCCACATTCAAGACTTATGTCATCGTGTTTGACCTTGAGTGTGATGTCTTGATCCTGCAGATGTTTCAATGCTTCTTCAACATTAGGAGACATCATCCTCATACTGTCATAGCACACATGTAGTCCATCTTGTCGTCATGTATGAGAGACCATGAGACCATTGGCCGAGAGTTGCAGACTCGGTTGTTGAGCATTTGGAGGAGAGAGCAGTTGGTCTCACCTGTTGCTTACAAGCTAGCCCAAGGGTTGATTGAGTAGAATATTGGGCTATTCAGGAGACAGTTGAACAGGGAGGAGTTGCTCTAGTTTGGTGGATCTGGAAGCAGAAATGAGCTGAGGAGGAAGGGACTTTGCTTCATATGCAAAGAACCTTGGGGACCTGATCACTCATGCTTGAGTGATGCAGATGATGTTGTGGAGGTAGAACAGGAGGACATTCTTTCTGTATGCCAGGGTGAGGACTCTTCTTTATATGAGTCCATAGGATCAGTTGAGGTCACTTCTGGGGAGCGAGAGCAGTCATGCAGGGATGATGGCAGTAGACTGGAGCTGTGTTCTAGTGTGCAGGGTGAGCAGTCATGGGACTCTACGGGAGATACTCTGGGTGATGGGTCACTTGTGACGAATCAGCCAAAGCAACATATGATAGAGCCTGAGTCAGCAGAGGAGGATACTATGCACATCATGCATGATAGTCCTTTCGGGGAGAGCCAAATGGAGGCTCACATTGAGTCTATGATGGATATGCAGCTAACCTTGGGGTCAGCCATTGAGGAGGAGTAGTCAGATGCACAAACATCGAGTATAGCAGTTGCAGATCCATATCCTCTGGAGATGTTGGAGATTGATGGGATTGTTCTGCAGGAGGCTAGTAGACAGTAGGAGCATGACATTCCTAATCAGGAGTGGGAGGAACTGTTGGAGATGGTAGAGCATCCATCAGTGGGTCAACACTGGGATGAGGTGCAGATAGATGTACACGCAGTCAGCAGAGCTGCAGTATTTTCAGTGAGTAGCACTCTCCAGGAGTACATCAATGGGGCTTGCAGCATGTCCTTCCCACTTTGGCCCATTATAGAGAGAAGGGTTTCCTTCTACAGGCAGCTTTCATTGGCAGACAGGGCAGAGCAGAGGGAGTTGATTACGGGCTGGCGGCAACACTCTAGGCGTGTTCCACATGCAGTTGTTACTACATTGGATTCTTCTTCTAGGATGGACTGGCGGGAGATCATGAGTTGGTATCCTCTTGATGGTATGGTATTCTTCGTAGGGAGCACAACAGAGCAGGGGCCCTTAGACATGACAGATGATACAAATTCCAGTTGGCAGTGGGGTAGATTCTTCAGCATCCCATCCCGGTTTCAGGAGAGCAGAATCAACATTGGATTTAGTCAGGGATTGGATTGGAGAGAGGTGATGAGTTGGTACACAGTTGATGGGGTAGCTTACACCGTCATAGATATAGCACAGTAGGAGATGTGGTCTTCACCTCTCAAAGCATCAGTCATAGCTAGAGGCAGTGCGCAGCCCGGGCCGTGGGACTTGGGCGATGATTGGCCATGGTGGCGTTGGGATCCGGGAGGATTTTTTGTTCTCTGGTATAGTGAGAGATCAGTTTGGGATCCCGACATTGAAGGGTCTATTCCGAGCGGTCTTACACAAGTGCATAGCAGCACCCAGAGGTTTGTATGGGATATGGGCATTGGGTCTTAGTTGCGGTGGGCCAACAGAGTGGCACACATATTTCGATTGCTTGAGGGCAAGAAATCTTGGGGCAGAAGGTCTGTAATATTCCTTTTTTTGGTATCACCCATGACAGGGCTAGGAGGGACTTCCAAAGTTAGGAGTAGACAGGTCACATGTACAGATTGGTGCTATTGGTGAGCTCAGGAGCTTTTCGGAGGAGTTTTGAGGAGTTTTCATGGTGTTCGGAGGCATTCGCTTGATATACTCCATCATCCGAGCAGTTTGGCTTTCGTTCCTATGCATTTCGACGACTTTCGGAAATTTGAGTTATTTATGGGCTTAACTCAGCTGATTATGCTCAAGGTGGCATTGCGGGAGGAATACATGATGGAACACCTTAGTGTAATAGCTCATTGGAACCGAGACAAGGATACTTACATGGTGGGACAGTTAGACACAGATTTCAGTGATCGGAGGAGGCGTGGTAGCCGATTTACCCTTTTCTGCATTAAAAAGGAATATTTTAATAAAAGGGAAAAGTGCTCCATGAATAAAATAATAATAAAATAATGCTCTAGAAGGCTCCAAGGAATCTATAAAAGAAAGGGAGGAGGTCATTGGGAGATATCTTTGGAGTAGATCATTTTCTTGTGTATGAGAGGTTTGAGGACGTGGTTCTCTATTTCATGCCGTAGCCCCAGGACAGAAACCCTTGGGTGATTTGTGAGTGTTGGACGGAAACCCAATACTCTTGAGGAGACTTCACTTAGAAGTTTCACAAAGCTTCAGAGATTGGTGTGAGGATCATTCAGATCTTCAACTTGGGCTTCATCATCTTCAGTGGGTTCAGTGATAGCTGTTGCCGGAGGGAGAGTGCAACAGTTCAGTTTTGGAGGCCATCGTCGTGTAGCAGTGCAGCAGATTGTATTGTTGGCCGGTTTCCATCTCAGCATTTTCTGGGTCAGATCTAATATGTAAACCTCTCTTATTAGTTATAATAAAAGCTGAGATTCTTCCTGTTCTATATGGTATTGGATTGCAGTATTTTATGTGTTTAATTTTAAATGGCAATCTTCTGTTGAATAAATGTTGATTTTACGGCATAATATGGAGTTCAGTTAATTTTCTGCAATTTTAGTTAAAATATCCCATCCGGGATATTACATCGGATGCGCTCTAAGTCTCAAAATTTGTAGGGAGGCTTAGACACATGTATTCCAGAGAACCCGTAAATCATTTTGGGAAATTCCACCCGGATTGTATTTTATTAAAAGAATTAATTATTTTAAAAGGACCCTAAGTCTAAACTTAGGAAAATAAAATAATTAAAGTGAATTAATAGAATATGGGCGTGAATGTTCTAGAAAAAGTGGATCAAGTCAAAAGCTAATCTTAGCCGTTGATTAGAGATTTAATCTCGGCCATTGAAGTTTCAACGAGAAGATTATAAGAAGGGCTTGAAGGGTCATTTGGAAAATACACAGTAAGGATCAAGAGATCGAATTTCTGAAGTGAGTGAGGAAACATTTATTAAACACCATGTTGAAGCACACACATGGTGTATGAGGAAGATGAGCACACACACACAAGAGACTCAACACACAATGAAAAATAAGCGTGAGGCTTTCTTATTTTCCATTAGACAAAGATGTACATTTATAGTACAATGGTGTGACTCTTGGTTTCACATTCCAAGGTCACTTGGACTCCATTGTGACTTTTCTCATTCCACACCTACCCATGTAGGATTAGGTGTTCCAACATCCCCCCTTAATCCGAAGGGGTATGTGTGAGTCCAAGAAAAGAGTTGTAATACAAATCTGCAAAGTATGCATGGCAGCACTTGGGCTGAATCAACTCTCTGAAATGTTGGAAAAAGAGGTGGTTTTAGGATGACCACAAACACCGGAACGCAAAACTTGTTGCAGTTCCCGGAACTCTTCCAAAACTGGCAAGAAGCTAAAGGCTTCTGCTAGAGGAATTGTCCCTCATATAAAAGGGAGACCTTCAACCTAAAAGAAGGGAGGTCTACTACCTGTGATGGTTTTAGGATTACCAACAACTCTGGAATACTTTGAAGCATTTCCTGGAACTCAACCAAAGCTGGCAAGAAGCTGACGGCTTCTGCTAGAGGAAGTGTTCCTCATATATGAAAGGGAGACCTTCGACCTAAAAGAAGGGAGGTCTACTACCTGTGATGGTTTTAGGTTATCCACCAACCAAAGATGATGGTTTAAGGTTGTCCACCAACCGAAGGCATGCTCATGGGCATCCGTGTCTTTGGCTACATCTCTGAATCTGGAATGACGAATTGTGGCTCAGGCTCGCTTGAACTGCTGGCTACAACTCTGAACATGGAATGAGAGATTGTGGCTCAGGCTCGCTTGATCTGTCGTCGAAGCTTGTACATGATCACCATTTTCCCCCCTGTCAGGGACAAGGTGAGATGATGGCGAAAACTCAACTGCAAGTTTGCTCAATATCCGTGAACAAGTTCTAACATGTGTCGTAAACATCTTCTTGGCTGCTGATGCCCATTGCCAAGAAGCGATCCATCCAAAATGAATCTTGGTTCTTGCAGGAGGCTTGTGTATGAAGCATCTGTCTGAAGAATGGGTGTGCCGACCACAGTGCTTGCATGGATGAAGATCAAAACAGTGATCTTTCATATGGCCAACTCGATCACAGTGTTGGCATGTTACAATCTGTTGTGGAAGTGGAACAGGATCTGGAACAGCTGCAGGTGAACTGTCATACAAGAATCCGGCACTCTGAAATTTGATGGGCTTTGTGTAGTCTGGAATATGAAAGGTCACATCCTTGTCATATCCAAGACCAGTTCGGTGCTTGTTGTGGACAAGCTCTTCCCAAGGTCTGATGATGGGCTTGAGAAGTGCAGGCTGAGCTGCTGCATCTGCATGTACATCTGCTCTAGTACAAGGAACTGAATGTGAATCATCTGCAACTTTATCTTCTTTCTTCTGATGAGAGTCCTTCTCAATCTTCTGAACAGAAACAGGTTCAGAATGGTGACTCTTTTGCTGAAGTTCGTCTTGCTGAAGCTGAGTTTCCAACTGCAAAAACTCAATCTTTTCTTGTGCATCTTGTAAACAAGTCTGAATATTACAAAGAGCATTCTTGCTCATTTTTATCACATCATCAACATTTGAATGAATGAGGTTACTTAACAACTCTAATGCCTCATTGATTTTGGACATTTCAACAACTTAGGCTCAAAATAAATGAAAGGGTGTCGGCTTCAACCGAAAATGCACCCATTTACAATGTGATGCAATAAGAAATACAAATGACTTACGGAAATACAAAATCTGCTCCTCAAATGATGGAGGGCAATCAACAATTTTTCAACTCAATTACACTTCAAGCCTGGAATGAAGATGAAAATCAATGTCACTTTAATACAATATTTCTACAAAGTATTTTGTAAATGTGCAGCTGAAAACACTATGCAGCTGAATTTTTTCTTCAAAGAGTTGTTTTCAATGATGGCAAACTGTCTTCACATGTAAAATTCTTTCAAAAAATCACCCTTCAAATCAATGCCACAAATCATAAAATGTCAAATCTGCAAATTTCTCTATGTATAGTCCATGTTCTCTTCAATTCTGCTGTTCATTTTCTCGTCTTCAATGTCCTTCCTCTCTCTCTCTGCTGTTTTTTTTTTTTTTTTTTAATTAATTAAAAAATAAATTAATTAATGGGAATAATTAAAAAAGGAAAGGGATGGGAAACTAAGGGAAATGGATTATATACAAATGGGATATGGGAAGTGTAAAAGCCTGTGGGTAGAGCTGTGTGAGGAGAGCACTCGAGCTGACGGGGAGGCAATGTGTTGCGTAGGTGGAGAGCCGTAGAGACAAGGGAGGAAGGATGTGCAGATAGGACTGTGTAGAGTGGAGCTGTAGTGTCGTGGGAATAGCATAGAGTGCGGAAGAGGTTTGTATGTGCAGCGGAGGTTTAGATTGAGAGTTGGAGATGGTGGGTAGAGCCGATGGGACCGAGCCCTGTAGAGGCCGAGAAGTGAGGGAATATGTGAGTTTGCAGGCGGGCGTAGGGCGTATAGTGAGGCCAACAGTTAAGGGGAGGCCGTAAGGCCGTAGAGAGAAAGGGATGCTCAGGTGTGTAGGAATATGGAGAGGTGAGGGTGTATGTTAGGGGATAGGGTGGAGCGTTGGACAGCACGTGGAGAGTGTGGATTGCAAAGTTTTTTTTTTTTTTTGTGGTTGATTTCAGATTGAGGGGGCCGTGGAGCGATAAGGGATATGGCGGGTAGTGTGTTTGTTGTGGTTTAGAAGCAGTCAGGCAAATAAAGGCCAAGGTGTAATTTTTATTTTTTTTTATTTTTTATTTTTTATAATAAAGCAGAGTAGAATAGCGTAGGATTTTTCCTTCCACAGCTGTAATATCGGGATAAATGCGTAATTTTAAGCAATAAAATATCTCAAGAAAGATACAATTTGTCACACAAGAGAATTTGAAAATTTTCACAGACAAACCCAAATTTTTCCGCACAAAACTCATAAACTTCTTCGTAACAACTCCATCTATTGTCCAGCAGCTCTTCAAATTGTAGATTTTAATGAGCAGAAATTGTAGAGAAAATTTAGAATGAAAACCTTCATATGGGCAGTGCTGCCTTTCTTCAAAGCCAATGCTTGAATGCTACCGATTTCTGAATGCTGGGATTTTGAATGTTGCTCCTCTTCAAAACACTTCTGAATGGCGGAAAAAACACTGCTGCAGAAACTCTGAGTGCTGCAAAAATGTCAAGAATTTTTGCAGATATGCACAGGCCATAAACACAAATGGCTCACTCAATTTGGAGCAGGGCCAACAATCGCCTGCTCTGATACCATGTTAAACACCATGTTAAGCACACACATGGTGTATGAGAAGAATAAACACACACACAAGAGACTCAACACACAATGAAAGATAAGTGTGATGCTTTCTTATTTTCCATTATACAAAGATGTACATTTATAGTACAATGGTGTGACTCTTGGTTTCATCTTCCAAGGTCACTTGGACTCGATTGTGACTTTTCGCATTCCACACCCACCCATGTAGGATTGTGTGTTCCAACAATATTGATCAAGAGATTCTTTAGCAAAGAGGGGCAGATAGTATCCGAAGAGAAATCTTATCGCAGGAGAATCATCGCAGAGAAGGTAGAGAGAGATCCAATAGAGGCAACACAAAGCACACGGGGCTATGCATAAGCCAAGAGGGAATCCGGAAATTTGTTGGTTAACTACTACAAAGCTCTGGAGTTGGTATTGGAGACCGAGGAGTGCGTAAATGAAAAGTTCATATGGTGACGCCGTACCCGTGGAGGGTTGGACGCTGTGGGATCATAGGCAGAGGCAGCCGCAAAGGTAGGGGTTTACAATCATTCCAAAGGGGTCGGATCACCGTACTTCGTGATAGTGTGAGGTAACCTCACTGATCTCTCCGTCAGTGATATTCTCTGTAGCTGGATTGCTAGGAGAGGCATCGAAAGATTGTATTCAGAAATTATTATTGTTTAATAATAAAATCCTCAGTTGCTGCACCGGTTTTCTCGCATTGGGTTTTTTTGAGGACATTAGTCCAAAAATAATTGTGTCAGATGTGTTTATGATTTAATCTTGTTCAACTTTTGTTTCCGCACTCGTATTTTTCTGCAGTTTATTTAGTAAAGGTTGCAGTGTGTTTAATTTGATGTTGCCGTAGCAATAAACTGAATAATTAATTTATCAGTTAGAAGAATTAATACCAGTTGCCGCAATAGGATTCCAGATTGAAGGAATTTTCACATGGTATCAGAGATTGTATAGCTGAGTGCAGAAGGAACATAAGAACAGATCCGTAGATCCAGCGTTGGTGTAACTAGGATCAAAGAGTTGCGTAGGCAATAGATCGATCTCCCGAGTGATTGCGCAGTCCAAGCCAGGAGGCTAGTCCCTGCAAGGAAATCTCTCTCTGAGTGAGTCGACACACAGGTACGATTTTCCAGTTTGCAGAGGAAGAGGGAGCAACGCAGATGAACAGTGGGAGGAACGCAGTTTTTTGCGCAACAGTGATTGTGGGTGCAGAAGTGTCAGGAAGAGTAGCTGGAGACACTTTGAGGGAATTTTCTTCCTCGGGGAATTCCTAGCCGGGGAATTCTAATTTTCGAGACCTAAGCAACAATATTGGGCAATATATCTACCATCTCCAGCCGGGAGTGCGTAGGCTAGGCTAGAGCTGTGTAGAGGAGAGAGAGGGAGCTAGTTCGACATATTTTTTTCAGTCGGTAGAGATGGCAGCAAGCGGGCTAAGCGATCAAGATCGGTTGGAGGGAGCCTCCAACTATGTGATCTGGCAGGCAAGGATAAAATTCTTGCTGGATGAGCATGATCTCAAACTCTTCATCGAAGGTGTGGCCACTGATGCAAATCCTCTGAAGGAATACAAGAAGGATATGGCTAAGGCAAAGCCCCTGATCCTCGACGGAGTGAGGGATCATGTCGTGTGTCACATAGCTAGCAAAGCAACAACTAGAGAAATGTGGCAGGCCTTGGAGAAGCTATATCAAGGATCTTCCGAGCAGCGGAAGATGATCTGGAGGAGAAGATGCAGACTACTAGGATGCAGAAAGGTGAGCACATTGATCCATTCCTCATTAGACTTCAAGAGAACTGAGATTAGCTGGCAGTTGTGGGATTAGCTCCTCAAGCCTCAGAGATGGTCAGATTGGCCCTCAACTCAGTGTCCGAAGACTATCAGGTCTTTGTTCAGAGCATCCTTTGGCAGAGAGAATTCGCCAGACTAGGAGTCAATGTGGGCAGCTCTTCAGCAAAAGATATGAGGGACTTACTCAAGTGTCAACTTGAGGGCAACAACAACAGTGGGAGGAAGACGAAGGAGGAGGAGGATAATGTGGCCCTTGCATCAAATGGGCAGCAGGAGCAGTGCTGGAGGAAGAAGGACCTTTCTAAGATCAAATGCTTCCGGTGTGGCGAGATGGGTCATTATGCCATACAATGTCCTCTTAAGAAGAGAGACAAAGACGAGAAGCATGATCCACAAGCAGCACCTGCCAGGATCGATGAGGAGGAGTTCGCCATGATTGCCCATATACCTCCAAGAGGGAGGTGGGGTGATTTGGAGCTGTAGACCCAGAGACCTACAGGATGGGCAGGATCCTTGAGGACTCCACCTCTCGGATCAATACCTTGCTACGAGAGCCCAAATAAGATGTAGCAAGATGGACAAGTGCCAACGCAGTGGTTGTTGATTTCCGGTAGCATCGAATGTGCTCTAAGTCTCAAAATTTTAAGAGAGGCTTAGACACACGCATTCCAGATAACCCAGAAATCATTTTGGGAAATTCCACCTGAATTGTATTTTATTGAAAAAAATAATTATTTTAAAGTTACCCCAAGTCTAAACTTAGGAAAATAAAATAATTAAAGTGAATTAATAGAATATGGGTGTGAATGTTCGAGAAAAATCGGATCAAGTCAAAAGTTAATCTTAACCGTTAATTAGAGATCTAATCTCGCCCATTGAAGTTTCAACGAGAAGACTATAAGAAGGGTTTGAAGGGTCATTTGGAATACACAAGACAGACACAGTAAGGATCAAGAGATCGAATTTCTGAATTGAGCAGTGCTTAGAGGAAATATCGATCAAGAGATTCTTTGCAGAGAGGGGCAGGGATAGTATCTGAAGAGAAATCTTTCTCGATCGGATAATCATCAACAGAGAAGGCAGAGAGAGATCCAACAAAGCCAACGTAGAGCCAGAGAGGCTGACGCAGAGCCATGCAGGGAAACGTAATGGCTGCATAGAGGCCAAGAGGGAACCAAAAATTTGTTGAAGGAATCGATTTCAGAAGCCAGGATCCGGGGTGTGAGACCAGGAGGCAGAAATCGAAGTTTTTGGGCAGCAAATCGATCCACAGAAGGGGTGACGTTGTACCTAGGAGGGTTGACGCTGGGACTACGCAGAGGCTGTCAGGGGCAGCTCATTCAATTGCCGGATTAGCTAGGATTTCCTGTGATAGTGTGAGGTAACCTCACTAATCTCTTCGTCAGTGATATTCTCTGTAACTAGATTGTCGGGAAAGGAATCTAGAGATTGTATTCAGAAATTACTACTGCATAATAATAAACCCTGAGTTGCTACACCGGTTTTCCTGCATTTGGTTTTTTTGGGGACATTAGTCCAAAAATAACTATGTCAGATGTGATTTTCTCTTGTTCAACTTTTTCTTTCGTACTTGTATTTAGTAGGGAGTGCGTAGGCCAGGCTAGAGCTGCACAGAGGAGAGAGAGGGAGCTAGTTCAACATATTTTTTTTTTCAGTCGGCAAAGATGGCAACAAGCGGGCTAAGAGATCAAGATCGGTTGGAGGTGTTGGGGTTCCCATGTTTTGGCCAGATTGGCAAGACCAAAAGATGAGACAACATCAAACCACTTTCAGACCTCAGGATCTAGCCCTCCTGGGTCTAGAGAGGGATCTCTATGGTATGTCAAAGGTATATGACTTTAAAACTCAGTGTTAAGATGTTAGGCTAGTTATAGGCACAAGGTTTGTTTGTTTAATTTGTTTTGATTCGGTTGTTGGGAATCAAGAATGAAGGTTTCAATATAAGACAAGGCAAGGCAAAGAAGATTTAGGCAAAGAGAGATAAATCCAGATATTATTCAAGACCATTGGGCAAATGGAGTCAGGAAAGGGTTTACTTGCTGTTCAATACGCAGGTTTTCAGTTGGGCTAGTCATCTAAAGCATTGGATCCTAATATGATTTGGTGAAATGGGACAATAAGGAAAGAAGGTGAAAGAGTGAGGGTAAACCAATTTCTGTCTATAGATGAGGTCAGAGGTCATTTAACTCCAGACTTGCTTGGACATACTCTTAGGCAACTCTCAAAGAAGGGCAAGGAACAAACTGAGGAAACTTAGAAAGGTTTAATTAACTGAAAATGATCCTAGTGAGATAGAGACAGAGTTTTAGACTCCCAGTGTTCCCAATTCATTTAATTAAACTCTACCAAGAACATCTAAGAAGCAAATTCATTAACTCATACATCAGCTAGCAGGCAATAACATCCACTACACTGGTTAAATTAACTGAAACTAATTCTTAGATAACACATTTAGCAGAAAACATTAAGGCAAGGAGAGCAGAAGCATAGGGTGCCTAACAAGAGCAAGTCCTATACCAGATTTCTGATGTAAGCCAGAGGAACTGAAATGGAATGAAATAAAACACAGAGACAGAAAAACATCACTGCAGCTTTAGATCAGGATCCAAAGAAATGTGCTTGTCATATTAAGAGCAACACCAATCAGGTACAGCCTTTGCCAATAGCTTGAAATCAGTTTGAAAACATACTCCTCAGCCTATCTTACAACTTTACACAGTGAGCATGCCTCAAGAGAAAAGCTTGCTATTCTCTAATATCTCATGAACAACCTTTACAACAATTTTCTCATGAGTTTTATAGCTGAAAGAGAGCAGAGGAGGTAGGTAGAAGATTAAATGAAACATTAAACTCAGAAAAGAAAGAGAGGGCCGAAACCCATTCTGTTTTAAACTCTAAGCATTAATATCTGGCACATCTGGAGGAAAAAAATGGTCTTCGTCGGGCTTCATTTACTCCATATAGGTCTTTGATTCATTTCTGGTTTTCTGAACTCTGTGGTACCTTTGGTGAATAAACAAACTGGTAATAAAAATGGAATGGTCTGCCATACTTGTGCAACAAATGCTCCGAGAGCTTTGGACTGTGTTCTGGGCGGAAAACTCCCCGGGAGCACGGCATATAATAAAAACCGTATGGGAAACCTGTCCTTCCTGGGAGGAAAACATTCTACTGATGAAGAGAAATCTGTCGTATAATAACTTCTGCATATCCGTATCCTTTGGTGATCTATGATGTCTTTGACCTTGGTAGAGTGCCTTGAAAAACTTGGTTTGAGGCTTATAGATCATTTTTTTCGTGCCTGGAACTCTCTGCCACTTCATTTATACCTCTATCAGCAAAAACTTGCCGCTGTATCAATATTGTGCAATCTTGGCGGCGATTCAACCTCTGTACCCTGCAAAACCCACGGCTTTGTGTAAAGATAAAGCAATACATATGAGGGCAGATGGAGCGGAGGGCGGAAGATATGACAGCGCGGCGGCGGAATGGTGGTTATACACGAAACAATGGTGAAAAATGCAATGAAATGGTGGAAATTATGAACAATAGGGTTTCGGTGGTGGAATGCAGCGCTGACCATTAGATCATGGTCAGGGGACAAAGATCGACGACAGAGATCGAGCAACGGAATGATACATGAAATTGGGCGGAACAACTATGAAATATAAGACTTTAGTGTAAAGTCTTAAACTTTGGACTTTGAACAAAATACAAAGAAATGCGAAGGAAATGCAATGAAACGCAAGGGAGGGATCGTACGTAGTGGGACCTGACGTGGCGGAGGGCGTTTCATCCCTGATCGTTAGATCATCGGATCCAATGGACGGTCCGGATCAATAGCGGAGCATTGCAATCGGGAAGAAACAGAGGGAACACACTTTAAATTCTCCGATTGCGATCAAGAAAGGGGAGCGATGACCGTTGGATTTACCCGGGGATCAACGGTGGAGAATTGTTCGGAGGATAGAAGGGGAAGGGCGAAGGGGGCGAAGCGGGATGATCTGGGCTGTCGATCTCAAATATGGATGAACGACTGTGATTGAATCGGGTAATCGCAATCGGAGGGGGGATAGGGGTGACACACATTGAAACTTCCGATTGTGATTGGGCGGAGGAAGCGATTAGCTCAAGACCATTCGATCTGGAGGGAAGATCAACAGTGGAGAAGTGGATCGGGGAATCGCAATCGGCAGGGACACAAAGGAGCGGCACTAACAAACTCCCGATTGTGATGAGCGGGGGCAAGCGATAGCCGTTGGATTAGACAAGGGGATTGACGGCTGGGATGATATCGGGAGACGGCGTGATCGGGGATAGGAAACCAGACCTGCGATTGATCGAAGGGGACAACGATCAGCGGGGAGTTGCGATTGCGATCGGTCGGAAAGGAGTTGCGATCAATCGCATCACAAGTGTTTGCGATGGACCGATCGGGGGGCGCACATAAAACATTGCGATTGCGATTGGGCGGGGGGTGCGATTGGCGCTCCGCCGTTGGATCTTCGTGGTAGATCAACGGTGCGGATCACCCCGTGGGACTTAACGGCAAAATGCAATCGCATCGGAGTTTTGTGGTTTTACAAAGGGCTGCGCTTGTTTTCAAGTTGCGATTGCGACTAGCCCCCAAGGCATACGTGGGGAAGTGGTTGAAAAGGGTTGGCGGAAAAAGGGGCTAATCCATATTACAATGTAAAAAAGTGGGTTTTGGCTAATTTTTAATGGTTAGGGAGGGTAACGATAGGAGGACAAAGGGGAGATTTGAGGAAACAAAGAATAAGGGTGGGATTTCATGGGGATTTGGGAAGATTTAGGGGAGTAAGAGGAAATTTAGGGGAAACAAAGGGGACTTTGACAAAAGGGAAAAGATGAGTGAAATGAAGTATTCTGCAAGGGATACAAGGGGCGAAAAAGACCTTTTTGAGCAAAATTTATCATTCAGCAAGGCTCATGGACATCAGTACAGCAGGGGTGAAACAGTCAAAGGCAGGGAATCTAGGAAGGCTTCAAGGATGATGTGTTTTCAAGGGAAATGCATTCCTTGAAGGCTCACAAAACAATCTAGCCCCTTGCTTGCATTGTCAAGGAATTCATAAGGGGCTAACAGTGGCTCCATATGGGGATGGCTTCTTCTTGAAGGAGTCAAGAATTCAGAAAATGATCTTTGGTGTAGGCCAGATGCCTGCTGCTTGAGCCATCTTTCTTCTCTGATTTCAGCTGCCACAAATATGATAGATCAGCAGAAAAAATTCCCAAATAATCTACCTACCCATTCTACCATACTAGCATTTTTTTCTTCTAGGGTGCGTTTGAACTAGCAGACCCTTTACATCATTTATTTTAATGACAGAAAATAAACCTATTCTAAATCTACCCTTATTACTCCATGAGACAAGATTAGACTATTGGTCTCATATGTTTCTCTACCTAATCTAATATCTGCTGGGATTAAACTGTCCAACAAATTTCTTCTCTACATTCTACAATAGGAAATTTAAAAACAGTCAAACTAGGATTAAACAGTCTAGTTTGCTGTAGATCCAAGGCATAAAGACAGTTGCACATGGACAGAAATCTGCAGAAAACTGAAACAAAACTTTGAACGCTTGAAATCTGCAATCTTGGAGTATCCTTCTTCTCTTTCTTGTGACTCAAGTTTTGAGCATATTAGAGTCACTTCTTTTCTTCATTTAAGCTTTGGTTTTGGGCATGTTAGAGCTGATTTTTCTTTCTTCTTTGCTGGTCCAAATTTTGAGCATGTTAGGACCAGCTGCTTTGCTTTCTTTGGCTCAGGTTTTGAGCATATTAGAGCCAATATTTTATACCTCAGAGGTTCATGTTTTGAGCATGTCTGAACCTCTCCTTTTTCTCTGTTTTTTTGGAACATTTTCTTTTTTTTCTTGAAACAAAATTTTGCAATGGTATGTACAATGGAAATGAAAACTGGAAATTGAGAATAAGCAGAAGTAGTGTTTGAGCATCCTGCCATTGACAAGACCCCCAAACAGCTCTGTACCATCTAATTCATGTAGGAAGAAGGCATTTGGACCCACAGTGGCCTGGATGATGTATGGACCCTGCCACAAACTGTCAAACTTGTTGTGTTTTCCTTTGTCCTCTCTCCTTGAGTCCCACTTCAGAACTTTATCCCCAATTTTGAAATTAGTAGCTTTGGTTCTTTTGTCAAACAACCTCTTTATGTTTTCCTGAACTTTGACAGCTCTGTTATAAACCTCTTCCTTTGTTTGCTGAAGATGAATTGTCTGGTTTATCCTTCTCACCATACTTTCTTCTTCTGTTTGAATCTCTTGGACCAGCTTGATTACTGGTACCCCAAGGCTGGTAGGAAATACTGCTTCTGTACCATAAACAAGCTGAAATGGTGACATGCCAATGGATTTCTTTGTTGTAAGCTTGTCAGCCCACAAGGCATGCACCAACTTGTTATGCCATGACTTTTTGTTTTTTTCTAACAGATTTTTGATGATGGCCACAAGGCTCTTGTTTGATGATTCAGCCAGGCTATTACCTTGTGGGTAATAGGCAGTTGAATGACCAAGCGCTATTTGATACCTGTGACAAAAATCAACCATTTTCTTGGATCCAAAAGCAGCAGCATTATCGGTGATTATTTTCCTTGGGCAACCAAAACGAGAGAGGATATGACCTTCTAGGAACCTAATGATGACTGAATCTGTGGCATTCCTAGTAGGTATGGCCTCTATCCACTTAGTGAAGTAGTCTGTGGCTGTTAAGATCCATTTGTGTTGTGCAGAAGAAGCAGGGTGGATTTCCCCAATAAAATCTAGGCCCCATTGCATGAAAGGACCTTTAACAGTGATGGGTTGTAAAGAGAGGGGAAGGAGTTTTCTCTTGCCTTCGAAAATCTGGCATTTGTGGCAGGCAATTACCATCTTATGGATGTCATTGAAGAGTGTGGGCCAATAATAACTAGCCCTGAGTATTTTGTTTGCAGTGGCCTTCCAGTTCAGGTGACCTCCACACTCTCCTGCATGGAATTCTTGTTTAATCCTTCAAGCTCCCGTTCTTATCAGCCTAGATTTCTCAAAAGATTTCCTGATCTTCTCATTTGCCTCTGAGCACACAGTGGCTGCACCCTTACTGCAGAAAAATCCAGAGGGTAGGGAACAACCAATAGCCTTTTTCAACAAAGCACTGAGGGATGCACCATTGAAATACAACATAATGGAAAAGCAGGCTTACGCTCTTGTTAAGGCTTTAAAGGACTTTAGGGTGTACATATTGCATTCGCACACCATAGCTTATGTGCCTAACATAATTGTCAAAGATATTCTGTCCCAAGACCCAGATGGGAAGAGGGGTAAGTGGATTGCTGTGATTTTAGAATACGACCTTGAGATTAAACCCACCAAGCTGATCAAAGGCCAGGGCTTAGCCAAATTAATGGCTGAATCAAATCTGCAAGCCCTTGACATTAACATGGTAGCTGCCTTAGATGAGCAAGAAGGATTGCCTGTTTCCATTGTTGAGGAGAAGTTTCAGAACTCCCCTTGGTACTCTGAAATCCTTTATGTGCTCACCAACCTTAATGCCCCACCTAAACTGTCAAAGACTAAGGCCAGATTTATAAAACTAAAAGCCAGAAGCTACTGCATTTTGAATGAAAACTTGTACTGGAAAAACCCAAATGGCCTATTGCTTAAATGTTTGCCTGAAACGGAGGCAGAAAGGATTAAACAAGAATTCCATGCAGGAGAGTGTGGAGGTCACCTGAACTAGAAGGCCACTGCAAACAAAATACTCAGGGCTGGTTATTATTGGCCTACACTCTTCAATGACATCCATAAGATGGTAATTGCCTGCCACAAATGCCAGATTTTCGAAGGCAAGAGAAAACTCCTTCCCCTCCCTTTACAACCCATCACTGTTGAAGGTCCTTTCATGCAATGGGGCCTAGATTTTATTGGGGAAATCCACCCTGCTTTTTCTGCACAACAAATGGATCTTAACAGCCACAGATTACTTCACTAAGTGGATAGAGGCCATACCTACTAGGAATGCCACAGATTTAGTCATCACTAGGTTCCTAGAAGGTCATATCCTCTCTCGTTTTGGTTGCCCAAGGAAAATAATCACCGATAATGTTGCTGCTTTTGGATCCAAGAAAATGGTTGATTTTTGTCACAGGTATCAAATAGCGCTTGGTCATTCAACTGCCTATTACCCACAAGGTAATGGCCTAGCTGAATCATCAAACAAGAGCCTTGTGGCCATCATCAAAAAGCTGTTAGAAGAAAACAAAAAGTCATGGCATAACAAGTTGGTGCATGCCTTGTGGGCTGACAGGCTTACAACAAATAAATCCATTGGCATGTTACCATTTCAGCTTGTTTATGGTACAGAAACAGTATTTTCTACCAGCCTTGGGGTACCAATAATCAAGCTGGTCCAAGAGATTCAAACAGAAGAAGACAGTATGGTGAGAAGGATAAACCAGACAATTCATCTTCAGCAAACAAGGGAAGAGGTTTATAACAGAGTCGTCAAAGTTCAGGAAAACATAAAGAGGTTGTTTGACAAGAGAACCAAAGCTGCCGATTTCAAAATTGGGGATAAAGTTCTGAAGTGTGACTCAAGGAGAGAGGACAAAGGAAAACACAACAAGTTTGACAGTTTGTGGCAGGGTCCATACATCATCCAGGCCACTGTGGGTCCAAATGCCTTTTTCCTACAGTAATTAGATGGTACAGAGCTGTTTGGGGTCCTGTCAATGGCAGGATGCTCAAACACTACTTCTGCTGATTCTCAATTTCCAGTTTTCATTTCCATTGTACATACCATTGCAGAATTTTGTTTCAAGAAAAAAGAGAAAATGTTCCAAAAAAACAGAGAAAAAGGAGAGGTTCAGACATGCTCAAAACATGAACCTCTGAGGTATAAAAGATTGGCTCTAATATGCTCAAAACCTGAGCCAAAGAAAGCAAAGCAGCTGGTCCTAACATGCTCAAAATCTGGACCAGCAAAGAAGAAAGAAAAATCAGCTCTTACATGCCCAAAACCAGAGCTGAAATGAAGAAAAGAAGTGACTCTAACATGCTCAAAACTTGAGTCACAAGAAAGAGAAGAAGGATACTCCAAGATTGCAAATTTCAAGCCTTCAAAGTTTTGTTTCAGTTTTTTGCAGATTTCTGTCCATGTGCAACTATCTTTATGCCTTGGATCCACAACAAACTAGACTGTTTAATCCTAGTTTGACTGCTTTTAAATTTCTTGTTGTAGAATGTAGAGAAGAAATCTGCTGGACAGTTTAATCCCAGCAGATATTAGAGTAGGTAGAGAAACATATGAGACCAATAGTCTAATCTGGTCTCATGGAGTAATAAGGGTAGATTTAGAATAGGTTTATTTTCTGTCATAAAAATAAATGATGTAAGGGTTTGCTAGTTCAAACACACCCTAGAAGAAAAAAATGCTAGGATGGTAGAATGGGTAGGTAGATTATTTGGGAATTTTTTCTGTTGATCTATCATATTTGTAGCTGCTGAAATCAGAGAAGAAAGATGGCTCAAGCAGCAGGCATCTGGCCTACACCAAAGATCATTTTCTGAATTCTTGACTCCTTCAAGAAGAAGCCATCCCCATGTGGAGCCACTGTTAGCCCTTTATGAATTCCTTGACAATGCAAGCAAGGGGCTAGATTGTTTTGTGAGCCTTCAAGGAATGCATTTCCCTTGAAAACACATCATCCTTGAAGCCTTCCTAGATTCCCTGCCTTTGACTGTTTCACCCCTGTTGTACTGATGTCCATGAGCCTTGTTGAATGATAAATTTTGCTCAAAAAGACCTTTTTCATCCCTTGTATCCCTTGCAAAATGCTTCATTTCACCCCTTTTTTCCCTTTTGTCAAAGTCCCCTTTGTTTCCCCTAAATTTCCTCTTACTCTCCTAAATCTTCCCAAATCCCCATGAAATCCCACCCTTATCCTTTGTTTCCTCAAATCTCTCCTTTGTTGTTCTATCGTTACCCTCCCTAACCATTAAAAATTCATTAAATGGGGCCAAAGCCCACTTTTTTACATTGTAATAGGGCTTAACCCCTTTTTCCGCCAACCCTTTTCAACCACTTCCCCATGTAACCCTTACCCAAGACCAAGCGCTTAATGCCTTGGGGGCTAGTCGTAATCGCGACTTGCAAACAAGCGCAGCCCTTTGTAAAACCGCAAAACTCCGATGCGATTGCATTTTGTCGTTAAGTCCCACGGGGTGATTCGCATCGTTGATCTACCATGAAGATCCGACGGCGGAGCGCCAATCGCACCCCCCGCTCAATTGCAATCGCAATGTTTTATGTGTGCCCCCCGATCGGTCCATCGCAAACAGTTGCGATGCGATTGATCGCAACTCCTTTCCGACCGATCGCAATCGCAACTCCTCGCCGATCGCTGTCCCCTTCGATCAATCGCAGGTCCGATTTTCCGATCCTAGATCACGCCGTCTCCCAATATCATCCCAGCCGTCGATCCCCTGGTCTAATCCAACGGCTATCGCTTGCCCCCGCTCATCGCAATCGGGAGTTTGTTAGTGCCTCTCCTTTGTGTCCCCGTCGATTGCGATCCCCCGATCCACTTCTCCACCGTTTATCTTCCCTCCAGATTGAACGGTCCTGAGCTAATTGCTTCCTCCGCCCAATTGCAATCGGAAGTTTCAATGTGTCACCCCTGTCCCCCCTCTGATTGCGATTGCCCGATTCAATCACAGCCGTTCATCCATATTTGAGATTGACGGCCCAGATCATCCCGCTTTGCTCCCTTCGCCCTTCCCCTTCTGTCCTTCGAAAAATTCTCCACCGTTGATCCCCGGGTAAAACCAACGGTTATCGCTCCCCTTTCTTGATCGCAATCGGAGATTTTAAAGTGTGTTCCCTCTGTTTCTTCCTGATTGCGATGCTCCGCTATTGATCCGGACCATCCATTGGATCCGATGATCTAACGGTCAGGGATGAATCGCCCTCCTCCACATCGAGTCCCACTGTGTACGATCTCTCCCTTGCATTTCATTGCATTTCCTTCGCATTTCTTTGTATTTTGTTCAAAGTCCAAAGTTTAAGACTTTACACTAAAGTCTTATATTTCATAGTTGTTCCGCCCAATTTCATGTATCATTTCGCTGCTCGATCTCTGCCGTCGATCTTTGTCCCCTGACCATGATCTAACGGTCAGCGCTGCATTCCACCACTGAAACCCTATTGTTCATAATTTCCACCATTTCATTGCATTTTTCACCATTGTTTCGTGTATAACCACCATTCCGCCATTGCGCTGTCATATCTTTCGCCCTTCGCTCCATCTGCCCTCATATGTATTGCTTTGTCTTTATACACAGCCGCGGGTTTTGCAGGGTACAGAGGTTGAATCGCCGCCATGATTGCACAATATTGATACAGCGGCAAGTTTTTGCTGACAGAGGTATAAATGAAGTGGCAGAGAGTTCCAGGCATGAAAACGAAGATCTATAAGCCTCAAACCAAGTTTTTCAAGGCAAGCTACGAAGGTCAAAGACATCATAGATCACCAGAGGATACGGATATGCAAAAGTTATTATACGACAGATTTCTCTTCATCAGCAGAATGTTTTCCTCCCAGGAAGGACAGGTTTCCCATACGGTTTTTATTATATGCCGTGCTCCCGGGGAGTTTTCCACCCAGAACACAGTCCAAAGCTCTCAGAGCATTTGTTGCACAAGTATGGCAGACCATTCCGTTTTTATTACCAGTTTGTTTATTCACCAAAGGTACCACAGAGTTCAGAAGACCTATATGGAGTAAATGAAGCCTGACGAAGACCATTTTTTTCCTCCAGAGGTGCCAGAGATTAATGCTTAGAGTTTAAAACAGAATGGGTTTCGGCCCTCTCTTTATTTTTTGAGTTTAATGTTTCATTTAATCTTCTACCTACCTCCTCTGCTCTCTTTCAGCTATAAAACTCATGAGAAAATTGTTGTAAAGGTTGTTGATGAGATATCAGAGAATAGCAAGCTTTTCTCTTGAGGCATGCTCACTGTGTAAAGTTGTAAGATAGGTTGAGGAGTATGTTTTCAAACTGATTTCAAGCTATTGGCAAAGGCTGTACCTGATTGGTGTTGCTCTTAATATGACAAGCACATTTCTTTGGATCTTGATCTAAAGCTGCGGTGATGTTTTTCTGTCTCTGTGTTTTATTTCATTCCATTTCAGTTCCTCTGGCTTGCATCAGATATCTGGTATAGGACTTGCCCTTGTTAGGCACCCTATGCTTCTGCTCTCCTTGCCTTAATGTTTTCTGCTAAATGTGTTATCTAAGAATTAGTTTCAGTGAATTTAACCAGTGTAGTGGATGTTATTGCCTGCTAGCTGATGTATGAGTTAATGAATCTGCTTCTTAGATGTTCTTGTTAGAGTTTAATTAAATGAATTGGGAACACTGGGAGTCTAGAACCCTGTCTCTGTCTCACTAGGATCCTTTTCAGTTAATTAAACCTTTCTAAGTTCCCTCAGTTTGTTCCTTGCCCTTCTTTGAGAGTTGCCTAAGAGTATGTCCAAGCAAGTCTGGAGTTAAATGACCTCTGACCTCATCTATAGACAGAAATTGGTTTACCCTCACTCTTTCACCTTCTTTCCTTATTGTCCCATTTCACCAAATCATTTTAGGATCCAATGCTTTAGATGACTAGCCCAACTGAAAGCCTGCGTATTGAACAAGAAGTAAACCCTTTCTTGACTCCATTTGCCCAATCGTCTTGAATGATATCTGGATTTATCTCTCTTTGCCTAAATCTTCTTTGCCTTCCCTTGTCTTATATTGAAACCTTCATTTTTGATTCCCAACAACTGAATCAAAACAAATTAAACAAACAAACCTTGTGCCTATAACTAGCCTAACATCTTAACACTGAGTTTTAAAGTCATATACCTTTGACATACCGTAGAGAGATCCCTCTCTGGACTCAGGAGGAATAGATCCTGAGGTCTGAAAGTGGTTTGATGTTGTCGCATCTTTTGGTCTTGCCAATCTGGCTAAACATGGGAACCACAACAGGAGGGAGCTTCCAACTATGTGATCTGGCAGGCAAAGATCAAATGCCTGTTGGATGAGCATGATCTCAAACTCTTCATCGAAGGTGTGGTGGTTGTTCCAGTAGATGTAGATCCTCTGAAGGAATACAAGAAGGATATGGCTAAGGCAAAGCGCCTGATCCTCGACGGAGTGAGGGATCATGTCGTGTGTCACATAGCTTGCAAAGCAACTGCTAGAGAATTGTGGTAGGCCTTGGAGAAGCTATATCAAGGATCTCCTGAGTAGCGGAAGATGTATCTGGAGGAGAAGATGCGGACTACTAGGATGCAGAAAGGTGAGCACATTGATCTGTTCCTGATTAGACTTCAAGAGAATCGAGATCAGCTGGCAGTTGTGGGATCAGCTACTCAGGCATCTTGGGCAGAGAGAATTTGTCGGACTAGGAGTCAATGTCAGCAGCTCTTCAGCAAGAAGAGATGAGGAGGGACTTACTCAAGTATCAAATTGAGGGCAGCAACAACAGTGGGAGGAAGACGAAGGAGGAGGAAGATAATGTGGCCCTTGCATCAAAGGGGCAGCAGGAGCGGTGCAGGAGGAAGAAGGACCTTTCCAAGCTCAAATGCTTCCAGTGTGGCGAGATGGGTCATTATGGCACACTGTGTCCTTTCAAGAAGAGAGACAAAAACGAGAAGCATGATCTGCAAGCAGCACTTGCCAGGATCGATGAGGAAGAGTTTGCCATGATTGCCCATATACCTCCAGTAGGGAGGTGGGGTAAGTTGGAGTTGTAGACCCAGAGATCTACAGGATGGGCAGGATCCTTGAGGAGTCCACCTCTCGGATCAATACCTTGCTACAGGAGCCCAAATCAGATGTAGTAGGATGGAGGAGTGCCAGTTGGTGCAGAGGAGTGTAGAAGTGATAGCGCAGTAGTTGTTGATTTTTGGTAGCATCGGATGTGCTCTAAGTCTCAAAATTTGCAGAGAGGCTTAGACACATGCATTACACATAACCCAGAAATCGTTTTGGGAAATTCCACCCGGTTTGTGTTTTATTGAAAAAATTAATTATTGTAAAGGGACCCTAAGTCTAAACTTAAGAAAATAAAATAATTAAAGTGAATTAATATAATATGGGTGTGAATGTTCTAGAAAAAGTGGATCAAGTCAAAAGTTAATCTTAGCCGTTGATTAGAGATCTAATCTCGACCGTTGAAGTTTCAACGAGAAGACTATAAGAAGGGCTTGAAGGGTTATTTGGAAAACACAAGTTAGACATAGTAAGGATCAAGAGATTGAATTTCTGAAGTGAACAATGCTCAGAGGAAATATCGATTAGGAGATTCTTTGCAGAGTGGCAGGGATGGTATTCGAGGAGAAATCTTTCTCGGTCGGAGAATCATGAACAAAGAAGGTAGAGAGATATCCAACAAAGCCATCACGGAGCTAGAGAGGCTGACAAAGAGCCACGCAAGGCTATGCAGAGGCCAAGAGGGAATCATAAATTTGCTGAAGGAATCGATTTCAGAAGCCAGGATCTGGGGTGTGAGACCGGGAGGCAGAAATTGAAGTTTCTGGGCAGCAAATCGATCCACAGAAGGGGTGACGTTATACCCAGGAGGGTTGACGTTAGGAGTGCACAGAGGCAGCACAGAGGCTGTCTGGGGCAACTCATTCAGTGGTCGGGTCAGCCGGGATTTCCTTTGATAATGTGATGTAACCTCACTAATCTCTCCGTTAGTGATATTCTGTGTAATTGGATTGTCTGGAAAGGAATCCAGAGATTGTATTAAAAAATTACTACTGCATAATAATAAACCCTCAGTTGCTGCATCGGTTTTCCTGCATTGGGTTCTTCCGGGGACATTAGACCAAAAATAACTGTGTCAGATGTGTCTATGAGTTTCTCTTGTTCAACTTTTGTTTTTAGCACTTGTATTCAGTAGGGAGTGCATAGGCCAGGTCAGAGCTTGATAGAGGAGAGAGAGGGAGCTAGTTCGGCATATTCTTTTCAGTTTGCAGAGATGGCAGCCAACAGGCTAAGAGATCAAGATCGGTTGGAGGGAGCCTCCAACTATGTGATTTGGCAGGCAAGGATCAAACGCGTACTGGATGAGCATGATCTCAAACTCTTCATCGAAGGTATGGTGGATGTTCCAGTAGATGTAGATCCTCTGAAGGAATATAAGAAGGATATGGCTAAGGGAAAGTGCCTGATCCTCGACGGAGTGAAGGATCATGTCGTGTGTCACATAGCTAGCAAAGCAACAGCTAGAGAAATGTGGCTGGCCTTGGAGAAGCTATATCAAGGATCTTCTGAGCAACAAAAGAGGTATTTGGAGGAGAATACGTGGACTACTAGGATGTAGAAAGATGAGCGTATTGATCCATTCCTGATTAGAATTCAAGAGAATCGAGATTAGGTGGCAACTGTGGGATCAGCTCCTCGGGCCATAGAGATGGTCAAATTGGCCCTAAACTCAGTGTTCGAAGTCTATCAGGTCTTTGTCCAAAGCATCCTGGGTAGAGAGATTTTGTTGGACTAGGACTCAATGTGGGCAGCTCTTTAGCAAGAAGAGATGAGGAAGGACTTACTCAAGTGTCAACTTGAGGGCAACAACAGCAGTGGGAGGAAGACGAAGGAGGAGGAGGATAATGTGGCCCTTGCATCGAAGGGGCAGGAGGAGTAGCGCAGGAGGAAGAAGAACCTTTCCAAGATGAAATGCTTCTGGTGTGGCGAGATGGGTCATTATGCCACAATGTCCTCTCAAGAAGAGAGACAAAGACGAGAAGCATGATCCGCAAGCAACACCTTCCAGGATCAATGAGGAGGAGTTCGCCATGATTTCCCATATACCTCCAGGAGGGAGGTGAGATGATTTGTGTAGAAATTTCTGAATCTTAATTCTTATGCAGAAATTATTTCTGTTAATCCGGTTAAGCTTCTCCTACTTGTACAAGTTATCAACTGAATAAATTCAAGTTAACATCAAAGCAAAACACATAACAGATCTCTACCAATTCAGATCAAGAATAAGCACATGCACACATAGACAAAGTGACACAGTTATTTCTGGACAAATTGTCCCCTCAAAAACCCATTGTGGGAAAACCGGTCTTTGGCTGCTGGAGGGCTCTATTATTAAAAATATTTCTAAATACACAACTTTGGGTTCCAGATCTGGAAAACCCTACAGAGAAAACTCTAGATCTACAACACCTGGCTGATCTAAGACCAACAATACTGATTGATTCACACCCTCAAACGAGATTTACAAAACTTAGCCAGATCTAGGCCTAGAAACCCCAGATCTGCCCCTGAAAGACACTGCATCAGCATCTGAAGGCCTCCAAATGCTTAGCGCTGTCACTGGAAGGGACTACGTTACCCCAAACTAGGTGACACAGTCACTACGCTGCCCCTAAGGGTCTTTGCGTAACCTCTGAAGGGTTTCCTGAAAATCACACTGTCCTTGCTGTTGCTGCTGCCTTTCTCTGCACTGTCTTTCCTGATCTCTTCTTTGCTTCTTATGTATTCTAGACCCCGGGATCAGATCATCCTCTTGGTCTAAATTCCCCTCTTTGCAACTGAAACACTTGAGAATTCTTAGCAACCCCGCCTTAGAATATCAGCTTAGCTTCAGTGCTCTGCCTCTGTGTGTCTTACAAATGACCCCAAGCCTTTCCTTTATAATTTTCTCGTTGACAAATCAACCACCAAGATTAAATCTTTAAACAATGGCTAAGATTAAAAAGAAAGCTTGATCTGTGTGACTTAAGATAATTTCATCACATGTTTAATTAAATTCACTTTAATTATTTTATTTTCCTAAGTTTTAACCTAGGAAATACATTAAAATAATTAATTAATTTAATTTCTCCTAAACCAGATGAAATTTCCCAAATCCATTTCTGGGTCTTGTAGATCCAGTGTACTCTAGTCCCTCCACAAAATTTGGGACCTAGAGCACCACTGATGCTACCCCAAATACACAAAATCTCAACCCTCCCTCTTAGCATCAAGGGTGTGCTCTAGCAATACATCACACTTATGCATTACATGATTTTGGGCACTGGTTTTGTGTTGCTGAAGCTTGGCCTCCTGCCACTCAACTCTGCACTGTTGCTACCATTCTGTACTGCTGCCCATGACTCTGCCACTACCACTGCAACCACTGTACTGCAGCTCCCTCTAAATATGCTGCGTCTGTGCTGCTCATAGCACTGCCACTGCTGATCTGCTGCACTGTAACTTTAGTTGTTGAGAGAAACAACTGTATCTCCTGCCCAATCTTTGACAGACAAGTCAGATGGGTTGCATCTTTATCACTGAAGCTCCATAGGCTACAGATCTATGCTGGCATCTAAATAACGATGCACAGCTACAACTCTGCCTACGTAATCAGACTCCCTCTGAACTACTGAAGTCACATCAGTTCCTTGTGCTGAAATCTATGACGCTGCTGCTGCACTGCGTTGTCCCTCTGAAGCTCTCTGTGCTGCTGCAGCTCTGCACTACGTAAGCAGTACTGCACTTCGCTGCTGAAGTCACATCAGCCTTTGTGCTGCTACTGCTTCTACGCTGCTGCTGCTATGCTTTGCGCTGCTCCTCCGAGCCTCCATATATGCCTCTGCTTATGCCTCATCTGTGATCTATGCACCCACTGCTCCACTTGTCTCGCTACTGTCTTAAGGTTGCCGTAGCTCGCTTGTGATCCAAGAGATGAGCTGTTCAAGGATCCCGCCTTTCTTCCATGTAGCTCCTCTACATGTCCATGTCACCCCACCTTCGTGGTTCATGAGCACTCATGGCTACATCACCTCCGAACCCATCATCTGCCACCGCTGCTTTGGAAGAAGATGCTTCCTTGTCCTTCTTCTTTTCTGAACAATGGCTGGCAAAATGTCCCATTTCGCCACACTGGAAGCACTTGATCTTAGAAAGATCCTTCTTCTTCTTCGGTTGCTTCTTCGATGCCAAGGCTGCATCTTCCTCCTCTTCCTTCTTAACCTTGCTCAACACAGGGCTGTGCTGCTTCTTGGTGAACCTTTGTAGTTCTTCTTGCCGCAGGATCGACCACAAGCTGTCCCAATCTGGGAGGTTCGCTCTGTCCAATATACTTTGGACAAAGGTTTCCCACTCATTCATGACTGCATTGAGGGCAGTCCTGACTATCACTGCATCATCTACGGTTGCAACCGTTGCAGTCAGCTGATCCCTGACTGACTGCAATCTGAAGAGGAAATGCTCGATGTCTTCTCCCTTGGTCATCATGAATGACCTCATTTGGGCCTCCAACAACATTTTTCTTTGCACTGATTTTCCCTCATATAGGGAAGTCAAGGCCTTCCACATCTCATTAGCTGTCCTCTTCTCAGCTATGTGTGGCACAATATGATCCTTGATACTGTCCATTATCAGTCGCTTCTCTATGCTTCCGTAGGAGATCCGCATATGTCGGTGTGGCTAGAGTCTGCTTTGCATGGTCTCTTAGACCGTATGCCTCAAGGACAATCAGGATCCTAGCTTTCCATACCGAAAAGTTTGAGAGGCCCTCTAGCCTATCTTGATCACGCAGTCCATGAGGAGCCATCTACTCAGACTGTGTCGGAGCTCCTCCTCTCTATGCTAGAGATCTTGGATCTAGGGTCCTTTACGAACTGGGCACCCTTTGCTCCCTCTGACACTTGATTTCCCTCCTTGGAAATCTACCAAATCAACTGTGATTCAGCGTCTTCTTTGATCCTCTGATCAAACTACAAGTTTCCTTTGGCAAGAAACTCTCTGAGAAGCTGATCTCTTCCTAAACTTTGTCACCTGTGCAAAGGCTAAAAATCTGAAAACTTAAGAAGTTTAACCCCACCAGCTCTTCTGAATTTCTGCAACTTTTCTGCAGATTTTTTTGGATTTGACAGATTCAGATCTGAATCACATTGGCTGGCTTCAGACCCAACCAACGTTGTTTCTGAGCTTCCTCTGCGCAGTAATTGTGTGGGCTTGCTAGGACATAGCGCTGGACAGCGTCACCCTTCCCTTTGTGTGATTTTGATCCTGAAAACTGCGCTGTCCCTTCAGATCTGCTTTTCTGCTGCCTTTCCAACTGCTTTCTGCAGCTAGATCCTTCAGATGCTTCAGCTCGTGACCCTTCTAGATCTACAACTGCTCTGATACCATGTAGAAATTTCTGAATTTTAATTCTTATGCAGAAATTATTTATGTTAATCCGGTTAAGCTTTTCCTACTTATACAAGTTATCAACTGAATAAATTCAAGTTAACATCAAAGCAAAACACATAACAGATCTCTACCAATTCAGATCTAGAATAAGCACATGCACACATAGACAAAGTGACACAGTTATTTCTGGACAAACTATCCCCAGAAAAACCCAATGTGGGAAAACCAGTCTCTGGCTCTATTATTAAGAATATTTCTGAATACACAACTCTGGATTCCAGATCTGGAAAACCCTCAAACGGGATTTACAGAACTCAGCCAAATCTAGGCCTAGAAACCCCATATCTGCCCCTGAAAGACACTTTGTCAGCCTCTGAAGGCCTCCAAATGCTCTGCATTGTCACTGGAAGGGATTGTGTTACCCTAGATTGGGTGATGCAGTGAATACGCTGCCCCTAAGGGTCTCTGCGTAACCCCGGAAGGGTTTCCTGAAAATCACGTTGTCCTTGCTGCTGCTGCCTTCCTCTGCGTTGTCTTTCCTGATCTCTTCTCTGTTTCTTGTGTATTCTAGACCTTGGGATCAGATCATCTCCTTGGTCTAAATTCCCCTCTCTGCAACTGAAACACTTTAGAATTCTTAGCAACCCCACCCTAGAATCTCAGCTTAGCTTCAGTGCTTTGCCTCTGTGTGTCTTATAAATGACCCCAAGCCTTTCCTTTATACTTTTCTCGTTGATGAATCAACGACCAAGATTAAATCTTTAATCAATGGCTAAGATTAAAAGAAAGCTTGTTCTGTGTGATTTAAGATAATTTCATCACATGTTTAATTAAATTCACTTTAATTATTTTTTTTTTTAAGTTTTAACGTAGGAAATACATTAAAATAATTAATTAATTTAATATCTCCTAAACCAGATGAAATTTCCCAAATCCATTTTTGGATCTTGTGGATCTAGTGTACTCTAGTCCCTCCACAAAATTTGGGACCTAGAGCACAACTGATGCTACCCCAAATACACAAAATCTCAACAATTTGGAGCTGTAGACCCATAGATCTACAGGATGGGCAAGATCCTTGAGGAGTGCAACTCTCGGATCAATTCCTTGCTACGGGAGCCCAAATCAGATGTAGCAGGATGGACGAGTGCCAGTTGGTGTAGAGGAGTGCAAAAGTGACAGCGCAGTGGTTGTTGTTTTCTAGTAGCATCAGATTTGCTCTAAATCTCAAAATTTGTAGAGAGCCTTATACACATGCATTCTAGAAAACCTAGTAATCGTTTTGGGAAATTCCACCCGGATTGTATTTTATTGAAAAATTTATAATTTTAAAGGGACCCTAAGTTTAAACTTAGGAATAGAAAATAATTAAAGTGAATTAATAGAATATGGGTGTGAATGTTCTAGAAAAATTGGATCAAGTCAAAGGTTAATCTTAACCGTTGATTAGATATCTAATCTCGACCGTTGAAGTTTCATCGAGAATACTATAAGAAGGGCTTGAAAGGTCATTTGGAAACACAAGACAGACACAGTAAGGTCAAGAGATCAGATTTATGAAGTGAACAGTGGCCAGAGGAAATATCGGTCAAGAGATTCTTTTCAGAGAGGGGTAGGGATAGTATCTGAAGAGAAATCTTTCTCGGTCGGAGAATCATGAACCGAGAAGGCAGAGAGAGATCTATCAGAGCCAGAGAGGCTGATGCAGAGCCATGCAGGGCTATGCAGAGGCTGTGTAGAGGCCAAGAGGGAACCAAAAATTTACTGAAGGAATCGATTTCAGAAGCCGGGATCTGGGGTGTGAGACCGAGAGGAAAAAATCGAAGTTTCTAGGCAGCGAATTGATCCACCAAAGGGGTGATGTTGTACCCAGGAGGGTTGACGCTGGGACTGCGCAGAGTCTGTCAGGGGCAGCTCATTCAGTGGCCAGATCAACCAGGATTTCGTGTGATAGTGTGAGGGTAACCTCACTAACTGTAACTGGATTGCTGGGAAAGGAATCCAGAGATTGTATTCAAAAATTACTACTGCATAATAATAAAACCCTCAACTGCTGCACTGGTTTTCCTGCATTGGGTTTTTCCGGGGACATTAGTCCAAAAATAACTGTGTTAGATGTGTCTATGTTTTGCTCTTGTTCAGCTTTTGTTTCCGCACTCGTATTTTTTGGAAACACAAGACAGACACAGTAAGGTCAAGAGATCAGATTTATGAAGTGAACAGTGGCCAGAGGAAATATCGGTCAAGAGATTCTTTTCAGAGAGGGGTAGGGATAGTATCTGAAGAGAAATCTTTCTCGGTCGGAGAATCATGAACCGAGAAGGCAGAGAGAGATCTATCAGAGCCAGAGAGGCTGATGCAGAGCCATGCAGGGCTATGCAGAGGCTGTGTAGAGGCCAAGAGGGAACCAAAAATTTACTAAAGGAATCGATTTCAGAAGCCGGGATCTGGGGTGTGAGACCGAGAGGAAAAAATCGAAGTTTCTAGGCAGCGAATTGATCCACCAAAGGGGTGATGTTGTACCCAGGAGGGTTGACGTTGGGACTGCGCAGAGTCTGTCAGGGGCAGCTCATTCAGTGGCCAGATCAACCAGGATTTCGTGTGATAGTGTGAGGGTAACCTCACTAACTGTAACTGGATTGCTGGGAAAGGAATCCAGAGATTGTATTCAAAAATTACTACTGCATAATAATAAAACCCTCAACTGCTGCACTGGTTTTCCTGCATTGGGTTTTTCCGGGGACATTAGTCCAAAAATAACTGTGTTAGATGTGTCTATGTTTTGCTCTTGTTCAGCTTTTGTTTCCGCACTCGTATTTTTTCACAGTTTATTTAGTGAAGGTTGCAGTGTGTTTAATTTGATGTTGTCGTAGCAATAAACTGAATAATTAATTTATCAGTTAGAAGAATTAATACTAGTTGCTACAATAGGATTCCAGATTGAAGGAATTTTCACAGTGGTTAGCATCGCAGAGCAGAGTTCGTTGGAGTGTAGTGAGGCATAGCGTAGAGTCAGCAGCTTCAGAGGGTCAGCGCAGAGGCTAGCAACAGTTAGATCTTCAGTACTGAGATGCATCATGTTGAACACTTGTTCAGTTTTAGATGTTTTTCTGTTGCAATAAGCAATAATATTGCAGTGTAGTAGTAGTTGATAGTGTTAGGGTCAACAATAACAAGAATGCAAAATTTGAGAGGGAGTTGTAGTAGGGATGCAGTGTTGACAGAGGCAGTGTCAGCAACAGTATAGATGCAGCGTTTGCGCAGAGTTGGTGGGCAGCAGTGTCAGACATCAGCAGGGCAGAGGGAGATGTTGCAGAATCAGAGCAGTACTCAGCAGGGGGTATTGTTAGAGCACATTCCTCGCTAAGAGGGAGTGTTGATTTGTGGTAGCATCATATGTGCTCTAAGTCTGAAAATTAGCAGGGAGGCTTAGACACATGTATTCCAAAGAACTCATAAATCGTTTTGGGAAATTCCACCCAGATTGTATTTTATTAAAAGAATTAATTATTTTAAAAGGACCCTAAGTCTAAACTTAGGAAATTAAAATAATTAAAGTGAATTAATAGAATATGGGTGTGAATGTTCTAGAAAAAGCGGATCAAGTCAAAAGTTAATTTTAGCCGTTGATTAGAGATTTAATCTCAGTCGTTGAAGTTTCAACGAGAAGATTATAAGAAGGGCTTTAAGGGTCATTTGGAAAATACACAGTAAGGATCAAGAGATTGAATTTCTAAAGTGAGCAGTGCTCAGAGTAAATATCGATCAAGGTATTCTTTTGCAGAGAGGGGCAGGGATAGTATCCGAAGAGAAATATTTCTCGGTTAGAGAATCATCAATAGAGAAGGCAGAGAGAGATCCAACAAGGCAACGCAGAGCCAGAGAGGTTGGCGTAGAGCCACGCAGGACTGCGCAAAAGCCAAGAGGGAATCTGTAAATTTGCTAAAGGAATCAATTGCAGAAGCTGGGAGCCAGGGTGTGAGACCAAGAAGCAGAAATTGAAGTTACTGGGCAGAAAATCGATTAACAGAAGGGGTGACGATGTGCCCAGGAGGGTTGATGCAGGGACTGCGCAGAGGTTATCAGGGCAGTGCATTTAGAGGCTGGATCAGCCAGTATTTCCTGTGATAGTGTGAGGTAACCTCACTAATCTCTTGTCAGCGATAATCTCTGTAACTGGATTTCCAGGAGAGGCATCTAGAGATTGTATTCAGAAATTTCTACTGCTTAATAATAAAACCCTCAACTGCTGCACTGGTTTTCCCACGTTGGGTTTTTCCGAGGACATTAGTCCAAAAATAACTATGTCAGATGTGTCTATGATTTACTCTTGTTCAACTTTTGTTTTCAGTACTTGTATTTTTCCGCATTTTATTTAGTGAAGGTTGCAGTGTGTTTAATTCGATGTTGCCGTAGCAATAAACTGAATAATTAATTTATTAGTTAGAAGAATTAAGACCAGTTGCTGCAATAGAATTTCAGATTGAAGGAATTTTCACATTCATCTCCATAGGGGATGAGTTGTATCTTCAAGGAATTACCATAAGATTGCATGAGATGGACTACTCGATAGGGCAACTTCATGAGGAGTTGGGCAGAGTTCTACACTGTCAGGATGCTCTACTTATTGGCGGTAGGGCTTTTAATGCCTATACTCGGCAGGATAATGAGTGGTGCAAGGGGTGCTTCATGTTGATTAGGTTGGCTTGGGATCTTGGTATCGAGGGACTCCTTTACAACAGGATAGTGCAAAGATCGAGGATGATCTAGTGGCACATTTGGGACCTTGGTATAGTTGGCAGTGACAATGGGGATCAATAGTTAAAGAGGGAACTTGTTTAGGCATTGCTTGAGGACAAGAAATTTTTGGTGGGGAGGACTGTATTATCTCCAATTTTGATTTATCAGCTGAGGAGAATAATGAAGTTTATTGGGGAGATGCTAAGCATAGCACAATTTTTTAATCTGGGCGTTGGAGACATTTTTGACATATGGGACTTAGGAGAAGTAGAAAATTACAGCTCTAGTGGAATGCGGTGGGCACAAGAGAGGAAATTCGACCCAATGTAGCAATTCGCACCAGTGTGAAGAGAGAGAGAGAAGAATGGGTGCGAAATAGTGGAAGGTGGGGATCACCAAGGGAGAGAGGGCCAACAATTATAAATAGAGCCTAGAGGCAACCATTTGGTATCTTTGATCATTTTATAATTCAACTATAGTTCTCTTGAGCTGCTTAGGCAAGAGATAACCCGTGCTGTTCAACACAAGGGATTTACGAGCGGGAATTCCACCCTCATTTCTAAGAACTTCGAGTATCTCCCTAGTGGGGCGATTTGGGGAGATCAATTAAGAGCTTCCATTGGACATAATTGTAGGATTTTACTCAACAATGCGCATTTCTCGGGTGTAAAGGTATTTTTGTGGAGCAAATTGTGGGAGCAAGCATGGGTTAGAGGCTCCGCGTTTTCCAGGAAATTCTCTTATTTTTAGTTCGGAGTTTGGACAGTGATTTTCCGAGCTAGATTGGAGGCTATCACTTGGGTTGATTTTTATATCTTTTGACTAGGACGCAAAAGCTAATTCGTGGTGCTTAGGGGAGGAGATTCTCGGGGAATTTGCTTTCGATAATTTACAAGAAATTTTATTGAGGGAGTATGAAACTTTGGAGTGATTTTCAGGGCTGGAGGTACTTGCTTCAGTGTGGGGCGAATTTGCCTTCCTAGGGCCTGGGCTGTCATTCTCTAGGCTTAGATTGTAGCAACAAAATCACTTAGAACTAGTGGGATTTGAAGACTGGACTCTCACTTCTCTTCCGAGAGGAATATTGTAGGAATTTCCAGCTAAGTGGAGGAGTTTTTGAACCGGATTTAGCAAAGATTTTTGAACTGGGCGTTGGGCCAACAGTTGGAGGAAAGCACCCCAATTTTGGGTAATTTCGTGTTGGTGGATTCAGGAAAAACCCTTTCTAGGTTTTTGTGGGTGTGGCGAGAGGAACCCGGGGTTAATTTCGCACAATTTTATGGACAATATTTTTAGCCGAAATCAATGTTCCAGTCAGCAGTTAGTAGCAAAAATAAAGTGAGGAGGGCGCAGTTCACTTCGGGACCATTTCCACCACTTGGGTCCATGAGATTTTTCTGGATTATTCTGGGTTCTATGTGAGGAGGTTCCAGTTAATTTCCTAGAATCTTTTGAGCAGTTTATAGGCCCGAAACACCAATTCCATTCTAGCCAGTAGTAACATAATTTATTGGGCTAGCGTAGAGACTTGGGGAGAGCAGTTTCCAGCACTTGGTCAACTCCATTTTCACATGGGACTTGACTAGCTTGTTGTAGAAATCCCAACTTACTCTTCTTCATTTATATGTATCTTGTTTTCTCAGTTAATAAAATGGCTTGGCTCTTGGTACAATTTGTCATTATGCTGGTGTGTTAGTTTTATGGTTACATGTTTATGCTTTATTTGTTGTTATCACTTAATATTTCCCAATAGGAATATTACAATATATGGGTAAATTAACTCTTTAATTCTTCCTCTACCCCATTAAAAAGAATCAAGGACTTGTGTGCATTTATCTTTGTTACCTCCCAAGTTCTCACTTAAGCTGTAAAAGTCCCAACTATAAATGTGAGACCCCAAGGGGAACTTGGAAAAACTACCCACTATCAACTTGGTATTGTTATCTTCCCAACTTGCACTTAATGATAAATGCCTTGATCCACAATGTGCAACTCGAGAGAGAACTAATAGGATAGTCCTTGGTTCACCACTGTCACCTAAGCAACCTATCCTTTCACTTTTGGTTGGCTATTCTCCAATTCAAGGGTGGCATCCCTAGGTGGTAGGATCACTAAAACCATAGTCAATGATGCTCAAAGGTGATGTGAAGAGATAGTTCTAGTAAAACAATGTTTTTGTAAGAAGTAAAATAGTGATGGAGGGATCAAGAGATCAGTGTCAATGAAACAAGGGAAAATGGAATCAAGAGGTCGATTTAAGAGGGAAAGCTCAAGTAAAAGTTAAGACTACAAGGACTATAATATGCATGTCACAATAAGAACTTGACAATGTTGAAAATGAAAGTAAAGAAATACTAGAATGGCCTTGAAAATTACGCATCAAAACTATGCCCTACACTGGAATATTTTTCTAGCACTTGTTACAATAAATCCTACCACATTTGTATAATGTATATTCCCAAGCAAGGTCACCCATAGTCACCTTAATAGCCCTTTGTCCCTCTTTAGGCTGGTTGTTTAGCTCAAGAGGGCCTTCCCTAAAAGGTAGGATGGTTAAGGCTACGGAGTGGAAGCTCTAGGTGATGTGTGAAGAGTAAGCCTTAACAATACAAATGGTTGTAGTGAAAGTGGAATAAATGAGTGGCATGGGAAAGTATATGAAGGTATAAACCTCTTGATCAGGTGCAAATCCACATCTGGGCTAAATGGAGTCGAAGCGGTATGAATCCAAGAGGGAAAGCGTATGAATGTGTAAGGAAAATAAAGGTTGATATGCATGGCACAATCCAATCTTAGCTTATTGAAAATGATCCTTGGAGAGATACTCTAAAACAAAGCCATGAAGGTGATGTTGTATTAATCCAAGCAACAACTTGATTTGTTAAATGCAAATTAATATAACATCATTGAATATAAGAGGAATGAAATACTCACATTACATTATCCTAATGGTAGATGCACCATTATAGGCCCTTCATGACTAGCTACAAAAATTTCCAACAAAATAAACATGTGAAAGAATTGCATAAATAAGGCCTCACATAAGATAGATGCAATACCTCAAACCTTCCATTAAGCTTGCCAATGAAGTACAATGTAGCCAAGGGGAGAGCTCCTCAATTTGCAAATTCCCCAACCATTACAATGGGGAGAGATCTCCTCTTTATAGAGTGAGTCTCTTCTGTCATATAATAATCTCTCAAACAATAAAATATTATGATCTTTTAAGTAACTCCGTGACAAGTCAAACAAAGTAGTTAAATCTCTTCTAAATTCATTGTTGATCATGTTACAACATGTGGGAACTAACCTCTCCAAGGCAACTTCCCATCAACCAAAAATAGTAGTATGCATGAAATATGCTCATGAAGGGGGAGCATCACCAAAAAGAGGCATCAAACCAAGTCAAGTGCCAAGTGTCCACATGGAATGCACTTTTCAAGAATGTGCATGCACACAACCACTCCCCGTCTGAATTCCAGGGAACCAACTACCTGGATGAACCTACAAAATTCTAAGTGGATGGAGTGCACCACAAAAATGATGTCGTCGAAACCCAAAAATAGCAAGTGGACCATCTCCATAAAGAAAATACAAGGAGATAAGCGTGAATTAGGGTTCTGAACTGTTACCATAATATCTAGCAGGCCCTAAGGAGGAAATTCTATTGGACAATGAGCTACACTAAGCGGCAACAATAGGACAATGGCCCACTATCACCGCAACCAAGGTCCCCTACTCTTTACGGACTTTCACCGATGGGAGGAGTCTCAGTAGGAATGAGATCACTTACAATAGATATGCTAGGTTTAGGGCACGAAGTGATCAAGCTAGATCTCATTTGAAAGAAAGGTTTAAAAGGCACAAGGCATCAGAGAAACAATTTTCTCTCAAAGAAAATCCCTAGAAAAGAAGGCACAAGACCTAGAGTTTTGAGGTTTTTCGAAGGTAATAGGTATTCACAAGATCAAGGAACAGGAGAAAAGGCTTCTTATGATTTGCTTCAACAAGTACCCAGCTCATACAACCTTCAAGTAAGTCCTCAAGTTGAGGGAAAAGAACCTAGGGTTTCCCTCTTGGAGCAACACCTAGGGCAAGAGGTTTTATGAATGAAACTCGATCGGATGCCCACCAAACTTGGAGCATAGGTAGCCTAGACCCTAAGCTTGATATTTAGGCTCTCGAATTTCAAAAAAATCTCCTCCCTAAAATTTCGCTGCAAGCCCTAGATTTTCGCCTTAGCCCTAAAGGATTGAATTTTAGGAGGAAAAATTATGGAGGAAGAGGAAGTTTGACCACGAAGGACTTGGACTAGTGCCTCGTACTCTAGGCATATGGAGTCTTAGGATGTTGAAGATGAGATAAAACGTCCCTAAGGAGGCTCAAAATTGATGCCCAAGGATTTCAAACATTTACCTACTTCAAGAGATAATGGATTTTCATGGAGAATTCAAAGATGTTCATCCACTTCAAATATTCATTAAATGCCATACATTGGATAACATATGCAATACTCTACTAGAAAGCTTTTCAAATTTAATTTTCAAGAATTAGGGCACAATTTTAGCATATTCTAGAGCAACAATTCCACACATTAAACAAATTCATGAGAAAAATTCCATCAATGTGGCACTTACAAAATAATATGCAATATATCCATCCAAAAATCCAAGAAATAGATCCAAAGAAGAAGTGTGAATCAACTCCATACATTGAAATACATCCAAAGAGTCTCCAATAGCCAAAGAAACAAATGCGAGTTCTTTTCAAGAGAAAGAATCCAAGTATGATGATGATCCAATACAAATGAAGTTGAGTTCTATTTATATGAGACCTGGTAGATCGAATTATTAGCCTAAGAGCCCCATAACATTACTAAAATGGGCAAGATACATCCCTTGGTCAAAAGCCAAGCAAGTAGCTTTTATAAATTATGAATTAACCATTCAAATGCTAGCTGAATTGATGATGTCATGTTGATGTAGGGACATTGGAGGGTTCCTTAAATCACGAACTAGGGGATGGCCCCTAACTCTCCATGGAAGTCATTATGTGAGTCCCCAAAGTGAGTTTGGGGCATAGAAACTGGTCTCATGGGTCTCTGATGATCTAATAGCTTGTAATGCCCCAATACTGAGGGCCCGAACAATGGTGCTTGCCCTCCCATGTCGGAAAGGGTGAGACAAACCTCCTTTGGGCCTTGGATCAGCTGCCAAACCATGTGATCACTATTAAGCCGACTAGGGCACACTGGTCCAAGTGCATTATATGTGATCACTATTAAGCCGACTAGGGCACACTGGTCCTAGTGCATTATATGTGATCACTATTAAGTCGACTAGGGCACACTGGTCCAAGTGCATTATCTTGTGAATATAGTTGGGCAATGAGCAGACTGCTGAGGGTGTTCAAGGTGCCCATGTCATGAAATGACACTCTGCACATGATGGGAGTCCCATGGCTCTCAACACTTCCCTTGGGGGTGTCAATATGATCCTCTGGTGGACATGGACCCCAATTAAGTTGCCTAGCCCATGATGAAACCACCTGCCAATTACATATAATGTCTAGTGTTGCATCCTCACCATCAGGTACAACAATTCATTAGTGCATCTAAGTGAATTAAGCTTATTTATCAAGGTCACATTAAGACTTCATATTGAGCTTCCCTTCCAAATTTGGGGCTTCAAACTCGTAATAGTATTACCTCCCTAGGTAGGAGTGGCTAATAAACAACCCTATTAGGTGTTTCCAGCCCCTAAGGGGAAAGAAAGTTCCCTGGTACGTCCTTCATTTGATAGGTGTCATGTGAATGATGATGAACGGAAGGGGACACGGGGGTCTCAATGCCAAATGCCATGGGTTCAAGGGTAGAAATGATGAGGGATGTCTACATCAAGGTTACTTGGGAGCGGGAGCGAGAGCGCCATTTTCAGAAGCTCCTGGTTTGGGAGCGTTTCGGGGAACGTTTTTTTATAATATATATATTTTTATATTTTGATGCATATGTGTCAACAAAAGCATGTAGAATGATGAATTAGACATAAAAAACATAAAAACATAGATTGAACCATATAACATCAATCATCTAGAAGTTATAATCTTTAATCTAGGAGATTATGTTTCTAATCTAGAAGTTAGAAACATTCAACATATTGACTCTTGTGTCTCATGATTCATCAATCTTAAAGTTTCAAGCTTTCAAAATTCAATATTTAACATTTATCATCATCGATTCATTGATCACCATAGTTGTACTTGTAAGCTAAGTGTAACATTTACAAAAAAAGAATATTTAACATGAAATGAAATGTTATAAAATGAAACGAAATGAAACAACTTTCAAATTTCATGAAGTGTCATATTCATAATTCATAATGAGTTATAAACTTATAACTACCAACGTCAAAGTTTCAAACTTCAAACTTAAATTGTCATATATTGTTTACAAAAAATATCAATTTAAATATGAAATTGTCAAGTTTCAACAATTATAAAAAGTTAAAAACTACTAGAAACTATAAAAGACTAGTAAATCTATTTTATCTATTATTTGCCCTCTTGCCACGAGAAATGTCTAATTTTTGAAATTTGAGCAGATCGTGGTAATGGTAGTCTTCTAAGGCTTGGCCTTAATTCTTGTTGACATTGTCTTCCCTCAGAAAATATAATTAAAAAATGTGAATAATTTCTCTAGAAATGTTAAAGGGTATTTGTAAAGATGTAAGAATGAAGAATAATTTCTCTAGAAACGTTAAAGGGTATTTGTAAAGATGTAAGAATGAAGAGAAGATACTTTATGTCAGACATCCACTTAAAGATAATGATCCAATAAAATATTTACACAAATTTCCAAGATGTAACCTAGAAGAAAATGAAAAAGCCCTAACCTATGGTATGTTGGATGAAATTATGTGAAAATTGTCAACCATAGAAATCTAGATGGTTGTAAAGATTTAAAAATCTTAAAAACGATGGCGTATTAATAAACACTAAACACATATTGAGAAAATCACATGATACATCTAGTTTTTGGAACACATTAATAGAATATCATCTTAAAAGATACGGTAAGATATTGTAATGTTGGGCTCACATTAGGCAGCTTAAACTAGGGCTTTGATTTTGATATCATTGTGCAAAAAGCCACATGCTTTTTTATGTGATGGCCGCTTAAGAAAAAAAATGGGATCTTGCCTAATAAAATATAATAGAGTTAAAATCTTAGAGCCGTAAGTGAGTCCCCAGGGGGAGAATGGGATCTTGACTTTAGCTGAATGCTTAGGTATTCGTCATGTCCAATAGGTGGAGAACACGTAGAATGTGTTGCTGAGGAATAAATTAATTTATTTTAAGGAAATGGAAAATTCAACCTAGAAGGCATATCATTAAGCATATCATTAATTATCCAAATTTTAAGCAATTGCATTTTCATCAACTTGTTACCCACTTTGCCATTAAGGTCGAAAAATCTCTAAGAAACAGTAGATGGGAAAATACACAAGCCCCCATCTCATGCAAGCAATATGGCCATGACCTAAAAGGGTAGAGGCATTCATGAAACATCAACAAATATTTCGATCATCCATCACTGTCTCCAATAAGATGGCATATCTTGATTGCAAAGGACTATCAACTTGGTTTCAATGTAAGAAAGGAGTAGGTGTAAGGCATTAACAATAGTACAAAGAATGATTTCATAATATTTAGGCCCTTTTTACAGTGGAGAGAAATTGTTGTTGAATTAAATACTGAGTTTCAAAGGGTCATATATTATGCTTATAATAACTACAACATAATGAGTCTTAAAGATAAGCTTTTGTTTTTTTATTCTTTAATGAAAATTAGCCTTTACTCATATCTTGGCAGTTGATCCTTGCATAAAAGGAATATGATGTATGCTTTTCAACTAGTTTGAACAAAATCCATTCCACTTTATAGCAAGAAATTTTGTCTCAAGATTGTTAAAGGATGTACCTTTCCTGGGTTTACAATAAAATAATGGCCATTACCAAATGGAATTGTATCATAATATGTTAAAAAATAGTTGATACACAAATTATATTGACAGTATAGTTAGGTTGGCAAATGGATGATTTAAGCAAATGGAGAGCAGTAATTTCATTTAGGACCAAGTCTTTAAGCAAAAAAAACGCTCCCGAAAATACTCCCTCCTTAAAAACGCTCCCGAAAACACTCCCTTTCTAAAAAACGCTCCATCCCTAAAAAAACGCTCCCTAAAATGCTCCCTTCCTAAAAAAGCGCTCCCTAAAACGCTCCCTAAAGCGCTCCCTAAAACGCGAGCGTTTTTCCTGTTTAGGGAACGCGCTCCCAAAAATGCTCCCCTCAGGGAGCGTTTTTGGGAGCGTGCTTTCGAGCGCTCCCAAAACGCTCCCGCTCGGAGTGCGAATTGGGAGCGGGTTCGAGAGGGGGGAGAAGCTTCCTCGCAACCTTGGTCTATATATTGGTTGTATAGATGTATGAGGAAACAATCGTGGATACAGGAGTTACCCCGACCTTTGTTTTTCCACCCCTCTTTATTTTCCTTTTTCCTTTTCTTGATTTTTCTTTGTATTACTGCTCATGGCTCTAAGAGGTTGTAGCATGTTGTGTATGATGTGAAGCAATTATAACCCCCTTAAGGTGGGGCAGTTCATCTCCCACCAGGGGTTGGGACGTGCATTGGCTCCTTAATGATGTAGGGGCACTCACGGGCCCTAGGAACCAGGGTGATGACCATGATATAGGGGTATAGCTCATGTTTGGATTTTTCCCACATGCTATATTAAATGTCCCGACCATCTTTTGCATTTTATAATATTCTTTTCTTTTGTTTCTTTCTTGTGGCCATGATATTATTTTAAAGTTCTTTTAGCTACATCAACCTCTGGGGAAACATTTCTAGACCCGACCCAACTATGTGGACAAGGGTAGGGGGGATTGCCTTATGGACCTAGTGGACATGTGGACCTAGAGAAGGAAAATGATGAAATAGGGTTTGTAATGTACGGAGGGAAGTGAAAAATGTTGAACGGGAAAATGGGACCACACAACCTAAATTGGGGTTTCCCGTGTAGTGTCCTTCCTGAAACCATAGGTCAATAGGGAAGATCCCATGGGACTAGGATTGAGGACTGACCCCCCTAGGTGAGGGAACAAAACTACGGTCAAAGCTCTTCCTTCTTCCAAGTCACCCAATAATCCAATCCCACGATGCCCAAGGAAAAACAAGCATAAGCACCCGATTGCACAATTAAAAACATACCTTTTGGATGGGATTGCCCACTTTCTAACATATGCTCTCGACAAATGGGCAAGGGGGGACATATGATTAATGCAGTGAGTGAAAATCAAATAACGTAATGTATCGGCTATACTGGTGGCTATCAGGGGTTGCCGGCTGAAGAGATATCTAGGAGAAAATTTCTCCTATGGGGTTTGTTACCACTCAAACTAAAAGGGGACCTAAAAGGGACCCACTGTCACCATAGCTAAGACTCCTTGGTCTTTACGGACTTTCACCGATGGGAGGAGACCCAGTAACTAGGAAGCCACTTATAAAGGATGGATCCAAAAATAGATGCGAAGTGACCTTAAAGACCCTTTCCCTAGGATAGGATTAAGAATGGAGCTTGCTTGCTCTTTAAGCAAGGTACAAGAGTTTCTAGGGAAAGGAGGTGAGGATTTGAGGGTTAGGTTAAAGGAATATGACTTGAAAAGGAGTTTCCCAATCCCTAAAATCGTTATAGAATTTGGATTCCCTAGTTTCCCTTGATGAATTAACTTTGATAAGAAATGGGACCACATGGGGCCAAGTGGACCCAACCCAGGTTAAGGGGATGGATTGTAGCAACCGATGATATTCTTAACTTGACCAAGGCAAGGGGAAAGGATCAAACAAGAATTTTCACCTAAAGATGTCAAGCTGATCCTATGAGATACTACTAGTCTTGGGAACACCAAGGCAAAGTTTGATCCTACTAGACCTAGGGCTTGGGATATCTCACAATCCCACCGTCGGAATCTCTTCAAATTCAGAGGAGATGTCGTAAATGAATGCAACAATTAGCCCTAAAATAGCGAAAATCTCATAACCAATGTATGCAACAAAATGAAAGAAAATAACGTTAAAGTTGCACTAACATGTAAGAGAATATATCCAACGAGCAACACATTTGCAATATAAGAAGCTCCAAGATAAGAAGAACCCAATTCATACATCAAAATTCATCCATTATCCAAAAATATCCACCAAGGAAAAAGTGCTAAGTTCTCTAAGGAGAGAATGATCCAAATCTAAGTGATGACCCAAAATGAATTCATCCAACTCCTATTTATACACTCATTAGGAGTTCGAATTACCTGATGGGCCTACATTAGCCCCTAAAATAAAATAATGTGCAAATTAACTAACTTTTGGTGACAAGACAACCAAACTAGCTCACAAATGAAATAATGAGCCTCTCCAGTGGTCAAATAATAATCTATGCATGTCATGGGGCCTTCCATGAGGCCTGCTGAGGTCAATAAGTGCCATAATGATGAATAAGATCCTCCAAAGTGATGGACAAAGGGATGGCCCCTTGTTCTCCAAACAATAAACCTGTGGTGCTCCCATTGGGTGTGGGGGCACACCAATGACTTCATGGGTCATCCAAATGAGACGAAGATGATTGCAGACCATCTATGAGGGCTTAGATGATGGAATGAATGATGCCATGTGTGTGGTGAACTTGTGGGGCCAACTAGGCATAGTGTAATAGACACATCTTTGGGGATCCATGGAGTGTTGTTTACTACTGTGGAGGCCCATGGCTCTCTACACACATCCTATATGTGCCAATGTAGCCCTATGGAGGGTTAGGATTCCGTATAGGGAGACTAAACCCAAATGGACACCATATGCAATCCTGCATTAAGATCCAATGTGTCCCCTAGCGTTCTAGCACAACAAGTCATTAAAGTAATCGGGTAAAAGAGCTTACAAACCACGGACAACAAGAGGACACTTCATAATGGCATGCCCTTCCATAGTGGCTTTGGCATGTGCTAATGTCTCCAAGCTCCAAAGGGGGTTAGCCAAGTACCTTATTCGGTGGTTTCTACCTTTAGAGAGGATAGTATGTCCAAGGTACATCCCTCAAATGGTGGTGGCATGTGATAAAGAGGCGAAATGGAATATGGAATGATAGGGGCAATCCTAGGCCACATATCGGGGCACAATGGTAGCTAGAGAAATGGAAGTCCACACCTGGGTATGTAATGTGTAGGAGGGAGCAATCGTGGTACATGAGGTGCCCCAACCTTGATTTTTCCACCCTTCTTTATATGCCTTTTTCCTTTTATGAATTTTCTTTTATTAACCGCTCGGGGATCAAAGGATAAGGGCATGATTTGTAAGATATAGCAATGATTACCCCCTTCTTGGTAGGGTGGTTCATTTCCCTCCAGGGGTTGGGACAATCATGGGTTCCTGAATGATGAAGAAGGCTCATTTAGGGCCTATGGAACCAGGATGATGGCCATGGGTATGGGGTAGAGCTCATGCATTGGCTTTTGCCCACATGTTAATTGTGTTTCTCCCGACCATCTTTTGCATTTTGTGGTACATTTTCCTGTTGAATGTGGCCATTCATGCTTTTACTTTTATTTTTAGCTGTCTCAAACTCCGGGGCATCGTTCCAAGCCTAACCCAAGGTGAGGGCAAGGGAATGGGGAGGCTAACCCTATGTAGATGCTGTGAGGAAATGTGGACCCAGGTGGGAGAGATGATTAATGGGGTATAGTGAATGGAATGGGAATGGTATATGTGGATAAGGGAGCGGGACCACGCAACCAAAATTGGGGTTTCCCAAGTAGTACCACCCTAAAACCAAATGGTCAGTAAAGGAGATCCCACGAGACTAAAATCCAAGGGTAACATCTAAAAGAGGTGAAGGGGACATAAGAAAAAACTAAGCCCACTGTTTCCGCTGAATCCCCCCATCAATCCATGCCCAAAAGTGTCCATGATAAGTAAAACCCAATACTCAATTACCAAATGACAAGACATACCTTTAAGTTTGGGAGGCCCACCTTCAAACATACGATCAACACATATGGGTGAGAGACCACATGGCTGGCTCAGGTGGCAGAGAAACGGCACAACGAGCTAGTTGAGGGCTGCAAGGGGTTGCTGGCTACCAACTGAGGTCCATCATGGAGAAATTTTTTCTCCTAGGGATATCACCCACGAAGTGGTGGGTAATAGGGTCATCACCCACTTTTGGTGGGTAACATCTGGCTCCAACTTGGAAATGAGCTCTCTGTAGAGTGCATGATTAATGTACTCGAATGGGGAGGTCATGATAACACCAACAATCCACTGGGACCGCAAACCTGTATCCTGCACATAACAAACTATGTTGGAAGCATGTGTCATGGACGTTTTATCGCCCATGTTTTCATCAAATAATAAAACCATACGGGAAAGTAAATCTACACTAAGATGCAAGTCCAATCTAAATGCACCTATTCTAGCATGAGAATATGATATGATGATAGTATCTATGCAAAATCAATATGCAATGCATCCTACTCTAACATACATGTTACATTATGCATTTGCTAATTATAGTTAGATAGCCAATGTAACCAACATATCATTAGATCAAAGATCATATTTCCTACCCCTGTGATCAATTATGATATGCATTTGAAAGCAAACATGATAATCATGACACTCATATGCTAGGTCACAAGGGTGGGAGGCGGGAAAATAAGGTAACCATGAATCATGCAAAGGGGCCATGGGAAAAGGGGAAGAAAATGAATTAGGTCGAACCCATCGAATCATTCCTTCAACTCTAAATATGGAGAAATCAATGACCAAACCCAAGCGCTCCTTCTCAAAAGCCTCTTTAGTGGTACAAGGATGAAGGGATGGATGGCAAGAAGGATCACAACAAATAAGTTGCTTTTCCTCATAATCATATTCAAAAGGGGGAAATGACCTAGGCTCATTATGATTAATAATCATGCATCGAGGAATGATAACAGGGTTCGTGGATGACTTGAATCCATCTCTAGGAATATCTAGGATCATAAAGAAGGTAGGGAAAGACAAGGTTCTCATTGATATCATCATCGGTATCATAGATAGGGTCCTTGTCAAAGTGATGGCCAATGATCTCCCACTTTCCTTCTTCAATATGAAAGTAATCACAAATGTCAACGTCCAAGGGGTTAATGGGGTCTCCTTTCTTAAGGTCCTTGATATGTCAATGTTAGAGATAATGTCCTTGAAAACGATGGGGCTATCTTCAATTCTACTTTCTAAGGAGCCCTCTTCATCAAAATCCGTATCGCACTCACATTCAAAAGCTCCCTTAATATCTTCATCAATGATCTCATCTTGATGATCTAAAAGGTTTTATCTGCTTTATCATGATCCTCCTCATGTTCAATGAATTTCCTCTTGAAAATAAATACCTAATGTTTGGCAAGCTTGGTCCTTAGTTTGAGAATGCTCCAGAAAGTTATCAAAGAGTGTTTCAATTGATGAAATACTCGTAAGCTTGCAATTATATAACCATGAATCATGACCTTGAAGGGACCTTATGAATAACATTATGAGAACATATTGGCGAATCACATTAGCTTTTGAGGTATATGTAGCAAATATTGCTACATGATGATTCGTAGAAGATGGATCACCATCAAACTTGGGCACCCTAAATATCGTGTTGAAGGCCACATGATTTGGGTATCGAGGAATGCTAGCGGTGTCCAAGGTCGGGATTTCACCAAGGTAAGACGTTCTACTAGGTTACACATCAATCATGCAGGAGTCTCCAGGGTGAATTCAAAGTGCCTTGATAGATGCTCGCTTTACCCTACAAGCATTGAATTTGAGGTTCAATGAAGAACAAGGGCATTGTTCTTCAAATGGAGTCGCCAGAAGAGGATCTATATTGATGTTAAAGGAATCACCTCTTCAAATGTTTGATCCAAGAAGGTAGACTTGCTTCTTTCCCCAACAACGACGCCCAAACTATTACCACACAATCTAGTAGGCCCTAAGGAGAAAAAGCCTATACGACATGCATCTAGACTAATCGGTAACAATAGCACAATGGCTTACTACCAGCACAACCAAGGTCCCCTGCGCTTTATGAACTTTCAACGATGGGAGGAGTCTTGATAGGAAGGAGATCACTTAGAAAAGATATGATAGGTATAGGGCACAAAGTGATCATTCTACAATCTACATTGATTTAACAATTAAATTCATCATTCATTATTCTAGAATCTAAATTGAAAGAAAAACAAACTAGTATATTAATATTAGTACTAGATACTGAAGTTTGAACACTAAAATAGTAAATTACTAAATTCAAAATATATATATCTCAAAGTCTCAAACTCAAAAATAGTTAAGAGTGAGGAGTCAAGAATAAGTTTGAGGTCATAAATATCTACTGTCACAACTCAAAAGTTAAAATTGAAAAGTAAAAATGGATAATGAAAACTAAAAATTATATCAACATCAAGGACTCAATCTCAATGATTGGTCCTCTACATCCATCTGCTGCATGAAGTTATCGAGAGCATCAATGAGAAGGTCTCTATCTGAGGGAAAGTCACTTTCTTGAGTAACCAATGGAACTCCAACCAAACCATGCTACAACTCATCTGGTCCATACTCATCATCTATTTGTGCACCATCCTTTGGATCCACATTTCATTTTGTTGTCTGTCCCCTCTGATACCCTGGTGTGTTCCTATGTGCGAGACGTAGAGAATTGTACACTACAACTAGCTTATCTCCTCTTCTAGAGGAAAGTCTATTTCTCTTGTTAGAGTGGATGAAACTATTTGTGGACCAATTCCTCTCTGTTGCAGAGGAAATAACTATCTGAGACAATAAGCGAATAGCAAGTTGTTGGATCTCTAGAGTATCATCCCCATGCATAGTTCACCAACCAATGGGGTCATCCTGGCCTAAGTCATTGCCATCTTCTCTTGCATCAGGCTTGTTGAAGGGACCATTGAGAATTGAAAATTGCATTTACTGTCTCCTAATTATTCTCCTTTGTTTTGAACTACACATCTTTGTAATGGCAACTCAAAGTCCAATTTTGACCTCTGGATCTTCAATGGGAAGAATTCTACCATTTTTTGCCACCAACCATTTTGAGTTTAGTGCATATACTACCATGTGCAAAGGTGTATTCATTCGATCCCAACTACGCTGAATAATGGGTCGAATCTGGGTCGTATAGAACTCTAAGGAAGGATCTTTCTCACGAATGGCCACCCTCACTTGATCCAACATACTATAAGAAGTCTCTTATATTTCTCCAAGACTAGGAGAATTTGTGTCATTGTAGCGAATGACCTCAACTATAGGACGTAAGAATGACTCCAAATAACCACAATCTATCCGCCCATCGGTATACAATATCTGAATCCTAATTTTCTTCCCTTCCTTTGTCTTGGATTCTGCCCATCTATTCCAATCTAGAGTCACAACCATTATCCGCAATGTTGACAACACCTCCAACATCCTCTTTAATAAAAGAAAATATCTAGCGTATTTGGTGTCTGTAGGCTTGAGGAATTCCTTCCTCGCATGAGATCTATACATGGCTGAGGAGGTGTGGTGATTGCAAATAAACATCTACACATTTCTTGTAGCTGTGACCAAGTTAGATTACCCACTCAATTTTTCCAATGTCATTCAGTGCATTACTGAGTGCATGCACAAAACATGGGGTCCAAAAAATATGCCTGTATCTACTTTGAATCATTAATCCTACTGATCTACAATGTTTTTGCATTTGTCACAACCTGTAAAACATTTGTAGAGCCAACCTCCTCTATAGCATCACAAAGAAGCTCAAATTGGAAAGTTGCATCTTTGCGCTTTCCAAAACAATCAATAGCTCTAAGAAAGAAAGGCCCATTTTGGCAAGTAACTATGATGTTGATAAGTGGACATTTGGCAATGTCTGTCCACCCATCCATAACAATAGAACAACCTTCCCTCACCCATGTTTGCCTCAAATTTTCCTCTTGCATATTAATATTGGCCACTTGCCTTTCTAATATCACCGTCCTCAACTTATGTTCACCTGGGGGCACATATGAGGGTCTTGTTGTTGCAATTTCCTTGACCATCTCTTTGCAGTAAGGTGAACGACTAACATGGAAATGAATGCCATTGGAAAAATAAAATTTTCCAATGACATCATCTGTATCATCAAGATTCAACTTACTATACATCCCTGCAAGAGTTAGTCCCACTGCACAAGAATGAGAACCCTTAGTCTCAACAGGAGATGGTGGAGGCATATTTTTCATTTCTTTTAATTTTCTTTTGGAGCTTGTGGCTTCATCAATATTTTGATGAGCTTGGGCCATGACATTTTTGCTTGATAAGGTGCCCTTTGCATCCTCAAGAGCTATGATTTTTGTAGTATAGTTAATTTTGTACATGTATGAACCTCCTTTTCCACCTATACCCAATAGATGCATCCTAACCCGACTATAACTCCCAACCCAATAATGGCCACAAATATTGCATGTCCAATGGTGTGTCCCACTTGCTGGGTTTCAATTTATTTTGCAGATTTTTTTTTTGTGCCTCGCAGGAAGGGCTTTAAAAATTTAAATCTTAATGGTTATGATATTGTAAATTTCAAATGACAAGTCTACATTTTATTATTTTGAAACTACTATGTAAATTTAATTTTCTAGAACTACTAGAATTGAAAGAAATTTACATTTTAAAATTTAATTACACATTGCATGGTGGTTCTAGAATTAAAAAAAAAATTACACAGTTGAAACTACTGTGTAATCCACATTCGATTCTTCATTCTAGAACATAAAAAAAAATAAAAAATAAAAACTTTATGGAATATGAAGAACTTCCTTGGATGCACAAAACTGAGAGAAGCGATGGTCGACGACTACGATAGTTGCAAGTAAAAAAAGAATTGGATGCTGGATGTATGAGGCCAACAAAAACGTTGGACATTGGATTCCTGGATGCCAATGGAGGTCGATACACCAACAAGCAGTGGCGGTGGATTTTGGAGGTCGATGACGACAAGACTGGGGGTGGATTTTGGAGCCGAGGGAAGAAAACAACCTCATAAATGAATGAGCTTGAGGGCGGAAGAGGCTGGAGGAGCAGAGCTCGACGATAGGTGAGAAGAGCTTGATGGCGGCGACGATAGAAGAGAACTTAAAAGAGGTTGATGGCGGGCTAGAAAATTTCAAAAATGAATAGGTAAGTTAACCTAGGTAACTTTTTAATGTTTAGGTTAGTTCTAATTTTTATTTTTTTAAAGTTTTGTTTTATTTTTTTAAAAGTTTTTTAATACGCGATTTTCAAATTTTATTTTTATATTTTTATTATTAGGGGTTATTAGACAAATTCAAGGGGGGACGCATCCCCCCTCAAAAGGGGACTCCTAGAAGCACCGTTTTTGGCAGGGGGACGCCCAAAAACACCCCTTTTGGGGAGTCGCGTACCCCACATTGGGGAAATGCACCCCAGACGTTCCCCCATCCCTGGTGCATGGGGTGCGACGAGTGTGTGCACCCAAACTTGGGGATGTGTCCAATGTGGAACACTGACATATTCCCTTACTGGTCGAGATTCACCTTCATGGGTTGAATTTTATTGCTTAAAGATAGTCATATTACAGTCACGTTGCAACAAAATTACTTTTGTTGGAGAGCTAGTATAATACTGTGTGTTGGGGGTTGTGTGTTCTCTCTAAAGGGGCCAACTTAGAGCTTCTTGTTGGCTGAGAGAAAGGCGTATACCTTGTTGGTGGTAACTATATCTCTTGAACATGTCGTGGCCTCATTTTTCTGGTTATATTGATTGTATTTATCAATACTCTTCATGGGTTTCTCCAGAGATAACCTACAGGAAATACCAGTGTTCCACTGGGACGCATCCCCCAGGGTCGGGTGCATGCACCTCTCACACCCCACGCACCTTGGATGGGGGGACGTCTAGAGGCGTGTTTCCCCATACATCCTTTTTGGGGAGTCGTGGGGAGATGCAAGGGGGTGTGTTTCCCTAGTGTGGGGGACAAGACTCCCCAAAAGGGGTGCTTTTAGGCGTCCCCTCTCAAAATGGGCACTTTTGGGCGTCCCCTTTTGAAGGGGGATGCGCCCCCCCTTGAATTTGTCTAATAACCCCTAATATAAAAAAAATGGAAAATCACATATTAAAAAACATAAAAAAATAGAAAATAAAACGAAACTTAAAAAATATAAAACTAAACTAAACATTAAAAAGTTTCCTAGGTTAACTTAACTATTAATTTCCAAAATTGTGTTGCCCGCCGTCGACCTCTGCTAAGTTCTCTTCTGTCGTCGCCGCCATCGAACTCTCCTTTCTTGTTGAGCTCTTCTCTCATGTTGTCGAGCTCTGCTCCTCCAACATCTTCCACCCTCGAGCTCATTCATTTATGAGGTTGTTTTCTACCCTCGAGCTCTAGAATCCACCACCATTCTTGCCACTGTCGACGTCTAGAATCCACCGCCACTACTTGCAGTTGTATCAACCTCTGTTGGTGTTCAAATTCCAACTTCTAGCGTTTTTGTGGGCCTCATATCTCTACCATCCAGTTCTTTTTTGCTTGTAGCGGCTGTAGCCATCAACCATCGTTCTCTCAGTCTCCGCGCGTCTCGTTCTCTTAGTTTTTTTTTTTTTTTAATGTTCTAGAATGAAGAATCAAATGTGGATTACATCGTAGTTTCTATTATGTAATTTTTTTTTTTTTTTTTTAAATTTTAGAACTACTATGCAGTGTGTAATTAAATTTTAAAATGTAAATTTCTTTTAATTCTAGTAGTTATAGAAAATTAAGTTTACACAGTAGTTTCAAAATGTCAAAATGTAGACTTGTCATTTCAAATTTACATTATTAGAACCATTAAAATTTAAAATTTTAAACCCTTCCTGTAGGGCAAAAAAATAAAAAAATCTGCAAAATAAATTAAAACCTTGCAACCTGCAAATGCAAAATGACTGATCACGACAACAACCACAGTGGCATTGACAGTGATAGTGAATATGATCCTCAAACAAAAAGTCCACTTGAAACTGAAAGACCATCATCAATGAATGAAACCCATGGAAGTAGTGTAGTTAGTGCTATTCCTAGTGCAACCCCATCAATGACATTGGCACAATATGCAAAGGGGACATTTAATCCGAGCAAACCTCTTCTGTTATATGTTACCAAAATGGTTGACCCCTCAACCCAACCAAAACAAGGAAACAACAGAGGTGGGACACACCATTGTACATGCAATATTTGCGGCCATTCTTGGTTTGGGAGTTATGGTCAGGTTGGGATGCATCTTTTGGGTGTAGGTGGAAAAGGGGTTCACATATGTACAAAATTAACCATACTGCAAAAATTAGGGCTCGAGGGTGCAAATGGTAGCAGTTGCTTCTCAAGCAAAAATGGCATGGGGCCACAAGCTCCAAAATAAAATTAAAAGAAATGAAAAATATGCCTCCACCATCTCCTGTTGGGACTAAGGGTTCCTGTTCTTGTGCAGTGGGACCAACTCTTGCAGTGATGTATAGTAAGCTGAACCATGATTATATAGATGATGCCATTGGCAAATTTAGTTTTCCAATGGCATTCCTTTATATGTTATTTGTTCTCCTTACTACAAGGAGATGGTCAAGGCAATTGCAGCAGCAAGACCCTCATATGTGCCCCCAGGTAAACATAAGTTGAGGACAATGATATGAGAAAGGAAAGTGGCCAATATTAATGTGCAAAAGGGAAATCTAAGGAAAACATGGGTGAGGGAAGGTTGTTCTATTGTTATCGATGGGTGGACAGACATTGCCAAGCATCCACTTATCAACATCATAGTTACTTTCCAAGAGGGGCCTTTCTTTCTTAGAGCTATTGATTGTTCTAGAAAGCGCAAAGATGCAACTTTCCAATTTGAGCTTCTTCGTGATGCTACAGAGAAGTTTGGCTCTACAAATGTTGTATAGGTTGTAACAGATGCAACAACATTGTGTAGATAAACATGATTGATGATTCAGAGTAAATACAGACATTTTTTGGACTCCATGTTGTGTGCATGCACTGAATGACATTGGAAAAATTGAGTGGGTATCTAACTTGGTGACAACTGCAAGAAATGTGCAGATGTTTATTTGCAATTACCACACCTCCTTAGCTATGTACAAGTCTCATGCGAGGAAGGAATTCCTCAAGCCTACAGACACTAAATATGATAGTTATTTTCTTTTGTTAGACAGGATGTTGGAGGTGCAGTCAACGTTGCAGGCCATGATTGTGACTCCATATTGGAACAGATGGGCAAAATCCAAGACAGAGGAAGGGAAGAAAATCAAGATTCAGATATTGAATAGTGATTGGTGGACAAATTATGGTTATTTGGTGTCACTCTTATGTCTTTTAGTTGAGGTCATCCACTACACTGACACAAATTCTCTTAGTCTTGGAGAAATCTGTGAGACTTTTGATAGTATGTTGGATAAGGTGAGGGTGGCCATTCGTGAGAAAGATCCTTCGCTAGAGTTCTATACGACCCAAATTTGACCCATTATTCAACGTAGGTGTGATCGAATGAATGCACCTTTGCACATGGTAGCATATGCACTCAAACCAAAATGGTATGTGGCAAGGAATGGTAGAATTCTTCCCATTGAATATCTAAAGGTCAAAAAGGGATTTTGAGCTACCATTAGAAAGATGTATAGTTCAGAAGAAGGGAGAATAACTAGGAGATAGTGGATTCAATTTGCAAGTCTCAATCGTCCCTTCAACAATATTGATGCAAGGGAAGATCAAAATGACTTAGGCTAGGATGACCCCATTGGTTGGTGGACCATGCACGGGGATGATGCTCCAGACATCCAACAAATCGCTATTCGCTTATTTTGTCAGATTGCTAGTTCCTCTGTAACAGAGAGGAATTGGCCCGCATATAGATTCATCCACTCTATCCACAGGAATATACTTTCCTGTAGGAGAGCAGAGAAACTATTTGTAGTGCACAGTTCTCTACGTCTTGCACATAGGAAGACACTGGAGTATTGGAGGGGACCGACAACATGATGGGATGTGGATCCAGATGATAGTGCATAGATAGATGATTAGGATGGACCAGATGTGTTGTAGCATGGTTTGGTTGGAGTTCCATTGATTACTCAAGGGAGTGACTCTGACTCTGATAGCGACATTCCCATTGATGGTCCCGATGACTTCGTGCAACAGATGGATGTAGAGGACAATCATTGAGATAGAGTCCTTGATGTTGATTTTATTTTCAGTGTTCATTATCTATTTTTACTTTTCAACTTTAACTTTTGAGTTGTGACACTAGATATTGATGACCTCAAACTGATTCTTGACTTCTCACTCTTAACTATTTTTGAGTTTGATACTTTAAGTGATATAAATTTTGAATTTACTAATCTACTATTTTGGTGTTCAAACTTCGATATCTAGTATATAGTATATAGTAATACTAATATCAAAATACTAGTTTGTTTTGCTTTCGATTTAGATTCTAGAATGATGAATGATGAATTTAATTCTTAAATCAATGTAGATTATGTAATAATGAATGATATGGATCAATGTTTTTGAATATGTCATTATTGAATTTTATTATTGAATCTCATGGTATGGATGAATGATGAGCATGTCCTATAAATGATGTATGTATCAAAGTGAATGATGACGATGGATCAATATATGTCATTATTTAATTCAATTATGAATTTAAATTTTATGTGGACCAAATTTCAATGTATTACTATTAGTCTGTTTATGATTTCATTATTGAATATGAAATTGAATTTTATATATATATATATACATATATAATTAAAAATTATATACCTCGATGTCCCCTTGCGCCCCCAAAATTTCCTTATAATTTGAGGGTACTCCCATACGTCCCCCCTTTGCGTGTCCCCACACAGGTGTCTTTGTCGAACATTGGGAAAAACATAGCAATTGTATCTTCATACTGGACAACATGCAAGTGCTAGACACAATTGGTGCATCCCTTATTTTGTGTCTGCTAGCTCAGAGAGCAACATTCTGGGCATAACGAGCGGCTGGTTTAATATTGTGTGCTTGGACTGATCCTTGGATGAGTATAGCAAGGACGGGAGAAACTGATATGTATTTTCCAGTGTTACACCTGTTACCACTCAAACTAGCAGGGGTCCTAGGAGGGAATCCTATAGAGCAACTACTAGGTCAAGTGGCAACAATGGAGTAATAGCTCACTGTCACCTCAGCTATAGCTCCCAGCTCTTTACATACTTTCAACGACGGGAGGAGACCCGGTATAAGAGGAATCATAAGGATGAATAGATCATTGATGGGATGGGGAGTGATTCCTAAAGCCTATTCACAAGAGAGACTCAATTATGGCTTGCTTGCTTAAGAAGCAAGGTGATGGGCTCTCTAGGAAGGGTATGAGGATACTTGAGCCTAGGTTTGGAGGATATTGCTTGACAAGAAGCTTCCTAGACCTAAGAATCCTTGTGGAGAAATGGCTTCTATGCAATCCTTGTCGAATTTGAGTTACAAAGTTGTGGGACCACAAAGAACCAAAGTGGACCCAAACTAGGTCAAGGATATGGAGTTGATCAACACTAGAGGGGCTCGACTTGTTTAGGGAGGAGAATAGGATCAAAGGAAAAATTTTCTTTTGAAATGAAAATGCAATGACCCAAGTGAGGACACTAACCTAAATCAACCTAGGGAAAGAGATGGTCTTACGGATAGGGCTTGCTATATCTCGGGATTTAATTGTTGGATTCTCCTCAAACTTTGAGGACCTCTTAAGGAAACCCCAGTGTAGTAGTGGACCAAAATTCAAGGGTTTTGGATGGCTACAAAGAATTTTGCTTGATGCCCTAGGTAACCTAATATGGCTAGCCCTAGAAAGAGGGGAAAAATGCGAGAAAAATATTCATTTGGGTGACTAGCTGTTGAAGAATGTAACTAGTTGCTGATTTTTGGTAGCATCGGAAGTGCTCTAAGCCCCAAATTTTGTGGAGAGGCTTAGACATTGGTATTCCAAAGAACTAGAAACCATTTGTGAAAATTCCACTCATTTCATGTTTTATTGTAAAAATTAATTATTTTAATGGGGACCCTAAGTCTAACTTAGGGAAATTAAATAATTAAAAGGTATTAATAAAACAGAGTGAGAATGATCTAGAAAAAGAAGATCACTTCATGTTATAATCTTAGCCGTTGATTAGAGATCTAACCTCGGCCATTGATTTCTCAATGAGAAGACTATAAAGGAAGGCTTGAGGGTTATTTGGGAAGACACACCGAGTGAATCTAGAGATCGAATTATTCTAACAGAGCAAGTGCTTGAACAAAGATCAGATATAAGTGATTCCAACGCAGAGAGGGGTAGAGTAGCTTCCGGAGAGAGATTTTCTCAGCCGGAGAATCATCAGCAGAGAGAGGCAGAGAGACGTCCATCATAGCTAGCGCATAGCCAGACAAGCTGACGCAGAGTCAACGCAGAGCCACGTAGGGCTAGGCAAAGGCTGCGTAGTGGCTGAGAGGGTTTCCGATATTTAGTTGTCGGATCAAATCTAGAAGCCGGGAGTTAGGGTGTGAGATCGGGAGGCCAAGATCTGAGACTCCGGGATTCAGATCGATCTTTTGCTAGGGTGACGCAGTGCTTAGAGCAGGTGATGTAGGGCCTATGCAGAGACATCTACGGACAACTTTTCCAATGTCCGGATCAGCTGGATTTTCCAGTGATTGAGTGAGGTAAAACTCACAATTCTTTTTGCTAGTATTTCTCTCTCTGTAACTAATAACCCTTGAGGTATTCAACGATGTATTGAGAAATTGCTACTTCTTAATAATACAAACCCTCAAATCTGTTGCACCGGTTTTCCTGTATTGAGTTTTTCCAGGGACTTAGTCCAAAATAAATGTGTCCTATCTGTGATTGATTTTCTTGCTTAGTTTCCTTGTTTCAGAATCATATTTAATTAAGTGTAGGCTGCTTCATTAGATTACTTCAAAAATTCATGATGCATTCTGAATTAATTTTGTAAATATAATTTACATAATAGGAGAAGTAAACTCAGATAGTTGCAGTAGGATTCCTAAGATTGTAAGATCTAGGAATTTTCACATGGTATCAGAGCATTTGATGTGAAACAGGAAGAGCAGATCTGAGCACTAAAGTGAAGGCTGAATTGCTGCAACAACAACAGATCGAATCCCCCAAGGGATTGCGCAGTTCTAGCTAGAAGGGCTGAAGTTTCGAGGTTGTCTCTCTTCGAGTGAGTCGACAGGGAGGTAGGACTTCCAGTTCAAGATTTTGCCGAGGCAGAGGGAGCAGTGCAGAGCCTTCACACAGAGCCAGAGGGACGCAGTTTTTCTGCAGGTAGTTGCTGGGCAGAGAAGCGTTAGAAGAAAGAAAAGAGCACATAGTGGGGAATTCTTCCTCAGTGAGTTCCTAGCTGAGGAATTCAACAATTTTCCAAGATATGAGTAGCAGATCCAGGCAACAGATCTATGAGCTCGATAAGGAGTGCATAAGCATGCCTAGTGCTGTGCAGAGGGGGAAGAAGATGGAGCAGTTCGGCAGTTTTTGGCTGAAATGGCATCTCATGGTCTTAGAGATCAAGACCGGTTGGAGGGTTACTCCAACTACGTAATCTAGAAGGAAAGGATCCAATTCCTTCTGGATGAATATGATCTCAAGATGTTCGTGGTGAATGTGGTTGTTGTACCTTCAGATCCGGATCAACTTAAGAAGTACAGGTCCGATATGGCAAAGGCCAAGAGATTGATCCTTGATGGTGTCAAGGATCACATAGTCTCTCATGTAGCTACCAAGAAAACTGCTAGGGAGATGTGGGAGGTCTTGTCCTTGTTGTACGAAGGAACTTTCGAGCAGCGGAATATGTATTTGGAGCAGAAGCTCTGAATGATCTAGATGCAGAAGGGGGAGCGCATTGGTTAGTTCCTTACGAGATTTCAGGAGATTCGAGACTAGTTGGCAGCCGTGGGATCCACCCCATCTTAGGAAACTATGGTTAGGCTAGCCCTTAATGCAGTCACGGAGGAGTGGCAAGATTTTGTCCAAAGAATTTTGGGCAGGGCTACGCTTCCTAGTTGGGCGCAGATGTGGTCAGCGCTTCAGGAGAAGAACTGAGGAGAGATCTAGTCAAGTGAAAGCTTTATGGCAACAGTGGGGGCGGATCGAAGAATCCGGAGGAGGAGGTGAATGTCGCCCGTTGGCAAGAAAACCGCTAGGGAGATGTTGGAGGCCTTGTCCTTGCTGTACGAAGGAACTTTCGAGTAGCGAAATATGTACTTGGAGTAGAAGCTCCGGATGATCCAGATGCAGAATGGGGGGAGCACATTGCTTCGTTCCTTACGAGACTTCAGGAGATTCAAGACTAGTTGGCAACCGTGGGATCCACCCCATCTTCGAAAACTATGGTTAGGCTAGCCCTTAATGCAATCACGGAGGAGTGGCAAGTTTTTGTCCAAAGAATTTTGGGCAGGGCTACACTTCCTAGTTGGGCGCAGATGTGGTCAGTGCTTCAGGAGGAAGAATTGAGGAGAGATCTAGTCAATTACAAGCTTTATGGCAACAGCGGGGGCAGATCGAAGAATCCGCAGGAGGAGGTGAATGTAGCCCTCGCATTGAAAGGGTAGAGCAAGGGAAGCAGAGACAAAAGAGAGATGTCTCGAAGGTGAAATGCTTCAGATGTAGTGAGATGGGCCACTTTGCATCACAGTGTCCTTTGAAGAAAAGGGACAAAGATGAGAAGCACGATCCAAAAGTTGCAGCCGCAAAGATCGAGCAAGATGAGTTCGCCATGAGTGCCCATGCTTCTCCAGGTGAGAAGTGGGGTGATATTTAACTGTAGTTCACTCTGAACTTCAGTTGGGCAGGATCCTTGAGGAGCCCACCTCGTGGATCCTTGCTACGAGAGCCCATATTTGCAATAGCGGGATGGAGGAGTCTTCAGTGGGAGCCGAGGAATGATGGAGCGACAATTGCAGTAGGTAGCAATGCCTATTTCTGAAGTAGCGCAGAGCAGAGCAACAACAGTGTAACAACAGCAACGCAGTGCAGAGTAGTGATGCGCAGTGCAGAGCAGAAACATCATAGTGCATCGAAGGGACAACGCAGTAGTTATCAGTAGTCAGAGTCTTCAGCACGAAGGTGCATCCAGTGAACACTTTTTCAGTCTTTGGGTGATTTCAACTGCTTCACTCAGCAGCTGAGTTGTAGTGTTAGCAGTGGTAGTGTGCTGCTGAGTTGTAGTGTTAGTAGTGGTAGTGTTAGTAGCATAGCAGATGTAACACTTGAGAGAGAGCTCTAGTACAGATGCAACAGTGGCAGTGTCATGAGTAGCATTACAGTTGCAGCAGCAACGCAGTGGTTGGTGGTCAACTTTCAGAGCATTATGCAACAGGTATATTGTTAGAGCAGTTTCCTCACTAAGAGGGTGTGTTTATTTTTGGTAGCATCGGAAGTGCTCTAAGCCCCAAATTTTATGGAGAGGCTTAGACACTGGTATTCCAAAGAACCCAGAAACTGATTGTGAAAATTCCACCCGGTTCATGTTTTATTGTAAAAATTAATTATTTTAATGGGGAGCCTAAGTCTAACATAGGGAAATTAAATAATTAAAAGGTATTAATAAAACAGAGTGAGAATGACCTAGAAAGCGAAGATCAAGTCATGTTATAATCTTAGCCGTTGATTAGAGATCTAATCTTGACCGTTGATTTCTCAACGAGAAGACTATAAAGGAAGGATTGAGGGTCATTTGGAAAGACACACTGAGTGAATTTAGAGATTGAATTATTCTGACGAAGCAATTGCTTAGACGAAGATCAGATCTAAGTGATTCCAGCGCAGAGAGGGGCAAAGTAGCTTCTGCAGAGATATTTTCTCAGCGGGAGAATCATCAAGAGAGAGAGGCAGTGAGACGTCCATCATAAACAGCGTAGAGCCAAATAAGCTGATACAAATCCAGCGCATAGCCACACAGGGCTACGCAGTGCCCGAGAGGGTTTCCGAGATTTAGTTGTGGAATCAGATCCAGAAGTCGAGAGCCGGGGTGTGAGACCGGGAGGGCAAGATCTGAGGCTCCGTGAGTCAGATCGATCCTTTGCTGGGGTGACGCAGTGGGGTGATATTTAACTGTAGTTCACTCTGAACTTCAGTTGGGCAAGATCCTTGAGGAGCCCACCTCATGGATCATTACCTTGCTACGGGAGCCCATATTTGCAGTAACGGGATGGAGTAGTCTTCAGTGGGAACCGAGGAGTGATGGAGCGACAATTGTAGTAGGTAGCAGCGCCTATTTCTGGAGTAGCGTAGAGCAGAGCAACAACAATGTAACAACAACAACGCAGTGCAGAGTAGTGATGCGCAGTGTAGAGCAACAACATCATAGTGCATCAAAGGGACAATGCAGTAGTTATCAACAGTCAGAGTCTTCAGCACCAAGGTGCATCAACTAAACACTTGTTTAGTCTTTGGGTGATTTCAACTGCTTTGAGACGTCCAACAGTCTCCAAGATCTGAGGCTCCGTGAGTCAGATCGATCCTTTGCTGGGGTGAGAAGTGGGGTGATATTTAACTATAGTTCACTCAGAACTTCAGTTGGGCAGGATCCTTTAGGAGCCCACCTCATGGATCATTACCTTGCTACGGGAGCCCATATTTGCAGTAGCGAGATGGAGGAGTCTTCAGTGGGAGCCGAGGAGTGATGGAGCGACAATTGCAGTAGGTAGCAGCACCTATTTTTGGAGTAGCGCAGAGTAGAGAAACAACAACGTAACAGCAACAACACAGTGCAGAGTAGTGATGCGCAGTGCAGAGTAGCAACATCATAGTGCATCAAAGGGGCAACGCAGTAGTTATCAGCAGTCAGAGTCTTCAACACCAAGGTGCATCCACTGAACACTTGTTCAGTCTTTGGGTGATTTCAACTGCTTTGAGACGTCCAACAGTCTCCAAGATCTAAGGCTCCATGAGTCAGACCGATCCTTTGCTGGGGTGAGAAGTGGGGTGATATTTAACTATAGTTCACTCTAAACTTCAGTTGGGTAGGATCCTTGAGGAGCCCACCTCATAGATCATTACCTTGTTACGGGAGCCCATATTTGAAGTAGTGGGATGGAGGACTCTTCAGTGGGAACTGAGGAGTGATGGAGCGAAAATTGTAGTAGGTAACAACGCCTATTTCTGGAGTATCGCAGAGCAAAGCAACAACAATGTAACAGCAGCAACGCAGTGCAGAGTAGTGATGAGCAGTGCAAAGCAGCAACATCATAGTGCATCAAAGGGACAATGCAGTAGTTATCAGCGGTCAGAGTCTTCAGCACCAAGGTGCATCCACTGAACACTTGTTCAGTCTTTGGGTGATTTCAACTACTTCACTCAGCAGCTGAGTTGCAGTGTAGATGCAGTGTTAGCAGTGGCAGTGTTAGTAGCGTAGCAGATGTAACACTTGAGAGGGAGCTCTAGTACAGATGCAATAGTGGTAGTGGTAGTGGCAGTGTCGTGAGTAGCATTACAGTTGCAACAGCAATGCAGTGGTTGGTGGTCAACTTTTCAGACATTAGCAGCGTAGAGGATGATTCAGGGTCAGAGCATTATGTAATAGGCATATTGTTAGATTACTTTCCTCACTAAGAGGGAGTGTTTATTTTTGGTAGCATCGAAATGCTCTAAGCCCCAAATTTTGTGGAGAGGCTTAGACACTGGTATTCCAAAGAACCCAGAAACTGTTTGTGAAAATTCCACCCGGTTCATGTTTTATTGTAAAAATTAATTATTTTTAATGGGGAGCCTAAGTCTAACATAGGGAAATTAAATAATTAAAAGGTATTAATAAAACAGAGTGAGAATGACCTAGAAAGCGAAGATCAAGTCATGTTATAATCTTAGCCGTTGATTAGAGATCTAATCTCGGCCGTTGATTTCTCAACGAGAAGACTATAAAGGAAGGCTTGAGGGTCATTTGCAAAGACACGCCGAGTGAATCTAGAGATTGAATTATTCTGATGAAGCAAGTGCTCAGACGAAGATCAGATCTAAGTGATTCCAGCGCAGAGAAGGACAAAGTAGCTTCCGGAGAGATATTTTCTTAGCCGGAGAATCGTCAAGAGAGAGAGGCAGTGAGACGTCCAACATAAACAGCACAGAGCCAAACAAGCTGATGCAAATCCAGCGCATAGCCACGCAGGGCTATGCAGTGCCTGAGAGGGTTTCCGAGATTTAGCTGTGGAATTAGATCCTGAAACCAGGAGCCAGGGTGTGAGACCGGGTGGGCAAGATCTGAGGCTCCGTGAGTCAGATCGATCCTTTGCTGGGGTGACGCAGTGGGGTGATATTTAACTGTAGTTCACTCTGAACTTCAGTTGGGCAGTATCCTTGAGGAGCCCACCTCATGGATCATTACCTTGCTACAGGAGCCCATATTTGTAGTAGCGGGATGGAGGAGTCTTCAGTGGGAGCCGAGGAGTGATGGAGCGACAATTGCAGTAGGTAGCAGCGCCTATTTCTAGAGTAGCGCAGAGCAGAGCAACAACAACGTACCAGCAGCAATGCAGTGCAGAGTAGTGATGTGCAGTGCAGAGCAGCAACATCATAGTGCATCAAAGGGACAACGCAGTAGTTATCAGCAGTCAGAGTCTTCAGCACCAAGGTGCATCCACTAAACACTTGTTCAGTTTTGGGTGATTTCAACTACTTTGAGACATACAGTAGTCTTCAAGATCTGAGGCTCCGTGAGTTAGATCGATCCATTGCTGGGGTGAGAAGTGGGGTGATATTTAACTGTAGTTCACTCTGAACTTCAGTTGGGCAGGATCCTTGAGGAGCCCACCTCATGGATCATTACCTTGCTACGGGAGCCCATATTTGCAGTAGCGGGATGGAGGAGTCTTCAGTGGGAGCCGAGGAGTGATGGAGCGACAATTGCAGTAGGTAGCAGCACCTATTTCTGGAGTAGCGCAGAGCAGAGCAACAACAATGTAACAGAAACAACGCAATGTAGAGTAGTGATGCGCAGTGCAGAGCAGCAACATCATAGTGCATCAAAGGGACATCGCAGTAGTTATTAGCAGTCAGAGTCTTCAGCACCAAGGTGCATCCACTGAACACTTGTTCAATCTTTGGGTGATTTCAACTACTTCACTTAGCAGCTGAGTTGCAGTGCAGATGTAGTGTTAGTAGTGGTAGTGTTAGTAGCATAGTAGATGCAACACTTGAGAGGGAGCTCTAGTACTGATGCAACAGTGGCAGTGGTAGTGGCAATGTCATGAGCAGCATTACAGTTGCAGCAGCAACGCAGTGGTTGGTGGTCAACTTTTCAGACATTAGCAGCGTAGAGGATGCTTCAGGGTCAGAGCATTATGCAACAGGCATATTGTTAGAGCAGTTTCCTCACTAAGAGGGAGTGTTTATTTTTGGTAGCATCGGAAGTGCTCTAAGCCCCAAATTTTGTGGAGAGGCTTAGACACTGGTATTCCAAAGAACCCATAAATTGATTATGAAAATTCCACCCGGTTCATGTTTTATTGTAAAAATTAATTATTTTAATGGGGAGCCTAAGTCTAACTTAGGGAAATTAAATAATTAAAAGGTATTAATAAAATAGAGTGAGAATGACCTAGAAAGCGAAGATCAAGTCATGTTATAATCTTAGCCATTGATTAGAGATCTAATCTCGACCGTTGATTTCTCAACGAGAAGACTATAAAGGAAGGCTTGAGGGTCATTTGGAAAGACACACCAAGTGAATCTAGAGATTGAATTATTCTGACAAAGCAAGTGCTCAAACGAAGATCAGATCTAAGTGATTCCAGTGCAGAGAGGGGCAAAGTAGCTTCCGAAGAGAGAGATTTTCTCAGCCGGAGAATCATCAAGAGAGAGAGGCAACAACAACGTAACAGCAGCAACGCAGTGCAGAGTAGTGATGCACAGTGCAGAGCAGCAACATCATAGTCCATCAAAGGGACAACGCAGTAGTTATCAGCAGTTAGAGTCTTCAGCACCAAGGTGCATCCACTGAACACTTGTTTAGTCTTTGGGTGATTTCAACTGCTTTGAGACGTCCAACAGTCTTCAATATCTGAGGCTTCGTGAGTCAGATCAATCCTTTGCTCGGGTGAGAAGTGGGGTGATATTTAACTGTAGTTCACTCTGAACTTCAGTTGGGCAGGATCTTTGAGGATCATTACCTTGCTATGGGAGCCCATATTTGCAGTAGTAGGATGGAGGAGTTTTCAGTGGGAGCCGAGGAGTGATGGAGAGACAATTGCAGTAGGTAGCAGTGCCTATTTCTGGAGTAGCGCAGAGCAGAGCAACAACAACGTAACAGCAGCAACGCAGTGCAGAGTAGTGATGCGCAATGTAGAGAAGCAACATCATAGTGCATCAAAGGGACAACGCAGTAGTTATCAGCAGTCAGAGTCTTTAGCACCAAGGTGCATCCATTGAACACTTGTTTAGTCTTTGGGTGATTTCAACTGGTTCACTCAGCAACTGAGTTTCAGTGCACATGCAGTGTTAGTAGCATAGCAGATGAAACACTTGAGAGGGAGCTCTAGTACAGATGCAACAGTGGCAGTGGTAGTGGTAGTGTCATGAGCAACATTATAGTTGCAGCAACAACACAGTGGTTGGTGGTCAACTTTTCAGACATTAACAGCGTAGAGGATGCTTTAGGGTCAAAGGAAGGCTTGAGGGTCATTTGGAAAGACACACTGGGTGAATCTAGAGATTGAATTATTTTGGCAAAGCAAGTGCTCAGACGAAGATCAGATCTAAATGATTCCAGCGCAGAGAGGGGCAAAGTAGCTTTCGGAGAGATATTTTCTCAGCCGGAGAATCATCAAGAGAGAGAGGCAGTGAGATATACAACATAAACAACGTAGAGCCAAATAGGCTGATGCAAATCCAATGCATAGCCACGCAGGGCTACACAGTGCTTGAGAGGGTTTTCGAGATTTAGTTGTGGAATTAGATCCAGAAGCCAGGAAGCCGGGGTGTGAGACTGGGAGGGCAAGATCTGAGGCTCCGTGAGTTAGATCAATCCTTTGCTGGGGTGATGCAGTGGGATGATATTTAACTGTAGTTCACTCTGAACTTCAGTTGGGCAGGATCCTTGAGGAGCCCATCTCATGGATCATTACTTTGCTATGGGAGCCCATATTTGCAGTAGCAGGATGGAGGAGTGTTCAGTGGGAGCCGAGGAGTGATGGAGCGACAATTGCAGTAGGTAGCAACGCCTATTTCTGGAGTAGCGCAGAGCAGAGCAACAACAACGTAACAAAAACAATGTAGTGCAGAGTAGTGATGCGCAGTGCAAAGCAGCAACATCATAGTGCCTCAAAGGGACAACACAGTAGTTATCAGTAGTCAGATAGAGTCTTCAGCACCAAGGTGCTTCCATTGAACACTTGTTCAGTCTTTGGGTGATTTCAACTGCTTTGAGACGTCCAGAGTCTCTAAGATCTGAGGCTCCATGAGTCAGATCGATCCTTTTCTAGGGTGAGAAGTGGGGTGATATTTAACTGTAGTTCACTCTGAACTTCAGTTGGGCAGGATCCTTGAGGAGCCCCACCTCATGGATCATTACCTTGCTATGGGAGCCCATATTTGTAGTAGCAGGATGGAGGAGTCTTCAGTGGGAGCCGAGGAGTGATGGAGCGACAATTGCAGTAGGTAGCAGCGCCTATTTCTAGAGTAGCGCAGAGCAGAGCAACAACAACGTAATAGTAGCAACGCAGTGCAGAGTAGTGATGCGCAGTGTAGAGCAACAACATCATAGTGCATGAAAGGGACAACGCAGTAGTTATCAACAGTCAGAGTCTTCAGCACCAAGGTGCATCCACTGAACACTTGTTCAGTCTTTGGGTGATTTCAATTGCTTCACTCAGCAGCTGAGTTGCAGTGTTAGAAGTGGCAGTGTTAGTAGCATAGCAGATGCAACACTTGAGAGGGAGCTCTAGTACAGATGCAACAGTGGCAGTGGTAGTGGCAGTGTCATGAGCAGCATTACAGTTGCAGCAGCAACGCAGTGGTTGGTGGTCAACTTTTCAGACATTAGCAGTGTAGAGGATGCTTCAGGGTCAAAGGAAGGCTTGAGGTTCATTTGGAAAGACACACCGAGTGAATCTAGAGATTGAATTATTCTGACGAAGAAAGTGCTCAGACGAAGATCAGATCTAAGTGATTTCAGCATAGAGAGTGGCAAAGTAGCTTCCGGAGAGAGAATCATCAAGAGAGAGAGGTAGTGAGACGTCCAGCATAAACAACGCAGAGCCGAACAGGCTAATGCAAATCCAACAAATAGCCACGCAGGGCTACGCAGTGCCTGAGAGGGTTTCTGAGATTTAGCTGTGGAATTAGATCCAGAAGCCGGGCGCCAGGGTGTGAGACCGACAGGGCAAGATTTGAGGCTCCATGAGTCAGATCGATCTTTTTCTGGGGTGACGCAGGGTTTTCCAGTGTCTAGATCAGTGGGATTTTCCAATGATTGAGTGAGGTAAAACTCACAATTCTTTGTGCCAATATTTCTCTCTCTGTAACTGAATAACCCTTGAGGTATTCAATGATGTATTCGGAAATTTCTACTGCTTAATAATACAAACCCTCAGATCTGTTGCACTGGTTTTCCCGCATTGGGTTTTTTTGGGGACTTAGTTCAAAATAAAGGTGTCCTATGTGTGATTGATTTCTTGCTCAGTTTCCTTGTTTCAGAATCATATTTAATTAAGTGTACGCTGCTTCAGCAGTTTACTTCAATAATTCATGATGCATTCATAATTCTGTAAATGAAATTTACATAATAGGAGAAGTAAACTCAGATAGTTGCAGTAGGATCCCTAAGATTGTAAGATCTACGAGTTCAAAATTATATTTGAGTCATGATGAAATGTATTTGTCAAAAGAAAGAAAATTAAATTATATTATTAAAGAAATTGACTTATTAAAGCATGAGTTTCATGCTTGGGTTAGTTGTTTTTAGGTCAAAGCCTCCATTGAAGGCTTCTAGGGTCTATGTCAAGTATCCTTGTCCATGTCATAATGTAAAAGACCCTTCTTGGGCTCTATTTTTTAATAAATAAATTTATTTTAATGTATAATAGGTCAATTAGGCCTCCTCCACCAAGTCAGCCTCATTTGGTAACACATACAAAACAAGTTCGAATTGCAGTAGCTGGAGGCAGGAAAAGTGTGAAATACAAGAAGGAAGAAAGGAAGGGATAGCGAAGGAGAAGAAGCTTGTTATCTAGCTAAAGAAGTCAAAATTTTCTCTATCTTGTCTCATACAGTTGAAGGAACTGAAGCTACAGGAAGGCCGAAATTGCAATCTTGAAGCTGGGCCGAAATTATGATGCAGTAGGGTTGAAAATCTATCCTTGATGCAGTATTGAAGCAGTGTTGATGCAATATTGATCCAATTGATCTTTGAAGGTTGGAATAACAGTTTGAGGGTTGACATTGTAATATACCTCCATCACTGTAATCTTGTTAGATTGAGTTACGATAGATAGAATGGTGAAAAAAGCTATGAAGAATATTGGAATATTTATGTAAATGAATATTGTATTAAATTAATAAATGGAACGTATGTACTTGGGAATGAGACACTTAGAAACGAGTCTTGCCAAAGCAAAAATAAAGAAAATCTCATTGGTAAATGAGATTGGATAATTCTTTCATGATAAAAATTCTAGACGCAGTTCTAGATTAGCTTAATGGATGGGAGAGAAAAATCCATTAAGTTGCTTAGCTGGAGAAAGATGCTAAACCTGGATACGCATAAAAGCGCCATAGGAGAGAAAGGCTGGATTTTTATGGAGAAGCCTAGGCAAGTGAATAAAAAGGTCCACAAAAGTAGGACACTGCTAAAGGAAGCCTTATCATGAAATAAAGGTATTAAATACCTTGTGAAGGAATCAACAGGAGTGGTTGATTCTGGGGGCAAGTTTATCTCAGCTCAGGGGCGAACTGGAGGAACTTTGTTCATGGTTGGGTGGTAAATCTAGGTGTACGAATTCCCAAGTGAATTTTCTTGTCCGTGATCTTGAGTACAATGTCTATTGTCTTATTTATTGCTGTGAGTATTACTGTACTATTTGAAAAGTTATTTAATTCTACATTCATTGATATACTGATTGTCATGTTATTTTCATTCTCTATATAATGGAGAAATGTAGATACAAATTCTATATTATATTTGCATGTAGATGAGGGGTAAAAAATTCGCATATAGATAAGGGGTAAAATGTACTACTACACCAAAAGATGAGTACTTTTTGTATCAACTATATCCTCTCTGGTTTATGGAGAATAATGGCATCTTTATAGGGTTTTCCTTACTATTAAGTTGAAATTTACAAAATATAATGTTATAGGATGTGCTTGTTATAGTTATCTCAAAGTAATGTGAATAATCTATAGTTTTTCTTACGGTAATTAACTTTTGGAGAAATTGGAAAATTAGTATAATGAGCTATTAGGTGGAGAATTTTATAATTGTTTTGGAGTTTTATTAGTTAAAAACATATCTAATGCCTAGAGCACAACATTCGACATTCATCAAATGTAAACTCTATTAGTTACTAAGTACAATATTAAGTAGCTATAGCCATTAATTGAATAGATGAAAATTGCTATTCAAGAAGGAAGCAAACTCAATGGGAAGTAATTGGAAAGGATTATCAATCACCTAACTAAGGGAATTCGGTAAATCAGAGATTGGTGACGTAGGGCTAATAGACCATTGCTACTTACTTTAATGAAAGGTTCAGGCTCGAAGTAGGGCATGACAACCCTCTTACATTAATGATTAAATTTCTTTTAGTCAATTACTTGACTGATTTAAGTGGGGGTTAGGTTTAAACTAGTTTTTTCCTAATGTGCGTAGCAGGAAAAGAAGAAATATACTCAGACGAGTAATTTCCAAGGGGAAATGAATCAATGTAGTAAAGCATTTCATTAGGATTAAATGATTTATGTATAGAAAGAAAAATAGATTTTGTAACGTTCTGTTTAACTGATTGAGCATACAACCTGTTAATGTAGTTGCACAAAATAATTGTCATTATAGATAACAATATAAAAAATATGATAATAGAAGGTAGTGTGTTACAATCTCTTGATACATAAAACCGATACAGTTCAATGTCTGATAATAGTATTACATTTCAAATAGCCTCGAATAGGTGATAACAAAAACCCGGTTCATTATATATTTCCAAATTGATATTAAGTGCTAGGTGAGTTGTTCCTAATCCAGAAAATGCAAAAGCTGAGTACTGGGAATCATGCTAGTTAACATGGTCAACGAAGATTACACCGAAGCCATGAGGTTGTTTTGGTTTTGTCCTGGAGACAATATGTACGGCTAGGGTAAATACCATAGGCCAGTAATATGCACCTACGAATGACATGTACAACAATTTGGTAAAGCAGTAGCTTTATACCTTGCGTAAGCGATATGCTTAAGAACCATCGTTCAGAATTAACGGAGGTGCCCAATAGCACTTTAAGCCTCAATGATGAAGGAGGAACAAACCTAAAACCTCATAGTGCAACTGGAGGTTGCAAATGGCCTTCACTTAGTTGGGAAGTAAAGTAGATTGTCTGGAAGGACTGTAAATACCTGAAAGAAACATAGACTAGAAGTTACCATCACAGTTTAACCTTCGATTTCTATGAGATGGTAACGATATAAAATTAATGACGAAAGAAGTAAGGGATGATTCCAAATTCTTACTTTAGATGTTGGTTTGGATGTCGGAGAAAGTATGTTTTGTTGAGTGCAACTTTCATGGCTCGACTTTAGCAAAAGAATGGATGCCATGGTGAGCGTTAAATGCTAGTTCAAATCTTTGACCGCAGTAGAGAGGTGCAAAAGAAAAAAAAAATAATGTAAACTACAGGAACCTGATAACCACTAAATGGTGGAATTAACAATTATGATAACAAAACAGAGTAATGAAGAAAAGGGAATAGAATTACCAAATCGAATTTATCACTCACGAGGAAAACATTCTCGAATCACTCTTGTTCTAGACCTTGTGGGTCATTCTGGAAGGGAACCTAGAATTTAACATATACCGCATTGAGGGTTCTTGTTTCGACTCAGGGAAGAAGACGAAAACCTGGTTTTTCTCTTGGAAATGTCATTGGGTAAATAATGAATATGCTTAAAACTTAATAAGCTGACCGAATAACCAGAGACAAGCCTGACCGTGGTAAGGCCAATTGAATATCATGTAGAGTAAATACCGAAGGGATGAATTTTATCGAAATGCTTGTAGATCATGAAATCAGAGTAAGATCAACATAAAGTTTCTCAACAACAAGAGACACTGTACCTGGCAAGAACCACAACGACGAACTAAATAAGATTTGCAAGTGCTATATCATCACCTTCAATTTGAGAGTTAAACAAATTTAAGCTAAACAAGGAAGAACAAAGGATTGGGTCGCATACTTGTATCCCTGTGGCAGAAGTAATTGATCACATCATCCATCCCTCAGAATCGGTCATCACTGCATGCACCATCCAAAATCTCACATGCCTATCTGTTTTTGGAATAGTCAACCAATAGCTGAGCCTTCCAATCCTGCGTGACATCCATCAATGACAGTGCTGCTGGCCTGCGGGAGAGGGCATCATCTACCATGTTGTGTTTTCCCTTCACGTACTCAATCTCAAAATCGTAAGCTTGAAGCTTACTCACCTATTTTTGTTGTCCCTCCATCAGTGATTGCTGCTAAAAGAAGAATCAGAGACTGTTGTGATCCGTCTTTAGCTTGAACCGGTTGCCCACAAGATACTGTTTGAACTTCGCCAACGCTTGCATCACTTCCAACATCTCCTGATGATACACTGAATACAACCTCTCATGAGGCAACAACTTCCTGCTCTCGAACGGAATGGGGTGGCCTCCCTGCGTCAACACTGCTCCAACACCTTCGCTTGAAGCATCACACTCCAGCACAAAAGGTTGTGCGAAATCTGGAAAAGCCGAAAATGGGCAGCTGCTCATGACCCTCTTGAGCCTCTCAAATGTCTTCTCTACCTTCTGTGCCCACTCAAAAGTGCCCCTCTTCGTCAAATTTGTAAGGGGTGCTGCCAGCTGTGAAAATCCCCTCACAAACCTCCTGTAATAAGTGCAAATACCGAGAAAGCCCCTCAGCTCCGTCACATTCCTGGTTGTTGGCCAATCCAATATGGCCTGGATCTTCGCATGCCCTTTCAGTTAATAAAACCTAATATAACTATATCTAACTAATAATTAATAAAATATTCATAACATTGCCCCTCTCTTAAGATGCTTTGTCCTCAAAGCATACGTAATGATGGACAATGTTGACGAATGTCTGGTTTTCTCAAGCGATGAGCTCTTGCTTCCCACATTTTAAAAAGATCATGGAGCATCGTCTCGAGTTCAATCTTTTGGTGATGTGGATGGTGACAAGATCTGATATTGACAGGGTCAGATCCCATTCCTAGTACTGCTGGTGATTCCTCTTTGTTCCTTTTTAGATTTAGAGGTAGGTTACCAACAATTATTGTCTGATGTAACTTCTCCTCATCATCAAATGCTTCCTTCCTAACAACTGTATCTGCTTTATCACCGAAGGCCTTAACAGCTTCTGGCGCTATATCAGTGGCTTCGGATGTGTTTGTCGCCTCACATGTGTCGTTAAATTCTGGAGATGGAACATTTTGTTGTTTATAAACATCTGTATCTTCATGGTGACATGGGGAATCGGATTTTTCCTGATGCTCTTCTGAGTTCCCTGAATCTACGAATTTGTTTTGTTGATTTTGTTCCATGTTAGGAACTATTGGGGATTGTGTCTGACTTAACTTATCTATCTTATCATTTAGCTTATTGAAGAGTTCTGTCATCTTGTTCATTGCTTCATTCTGCTTGTTCATTGCTTCGTTCTGCTTTTCTGTGGCCTCATGATGGTTTAGCCACATTTGTCTTTCTATTTGATTTGTCGTATCATGGATTTTTTTGATGTCGTTGGAATGCTCTGCAACTGTACCTTCCAGATCGACTAATCTCCTTCCGAATTCTTCGGAATTATTATTAATTTGTTTCTCAAGATCTCCCAATTTCTTCTGGAATTCCGCCATCGACATTGACGAAGACATTGAACGCGTATGAGGTGGGGAGTATTTTTTTGCCAGTTTTCTCCTCTTTTTTCTTTAAAATTAATTAATTAATATTTAATTAATTAATTTTTTTTTTTTTGAATTAATTAATTAATTAAGATTTAATTAATTAATTAATTAATAATAATTTTTTTTTTTTTAAAACTATATAATTTTTATATATATATAATTTTTAATTAAAAATTATATAATATATATAATTTAATTATATAATTATTATATATATATAATTATTAAATGGGAATTATATAATATATAAATGAACTATATATATATATATATATATATATATATAATTATCAATTAAATTATATAATATATATTTTATATATAATTAAAAAAAAAAATCGGGTTTTTTTAAAATGTGCCGTTCCGCTAAAAAGACACACCGTTTCTCTATTAAAAAAACGCGATTTTTGTTTTTGTTGACCGAAAACGGGTTTATGTGCTGACAGGGAAGATGGCGGACGGTTTTTTTTTTTTCGGAAGACAGGTGGAACAGTCCAAACCATAGAATTTAAAAAACGTGTTTTTTTTATTTTTATTTTTATTTTTATTTTTTTTATTTTTTATTTATTTTTTTCTGTGTCTGTCGTAGTGGGTCAGCCGGCAGCCTTGTCTCGAGGAGATTATCAGAAGTTGCGTGTTCGATTCTGTAATTCCACACTCAACGCACCACGTTGACTGTAATAATATACGATTTACCTGTACCAATGGTTCAATTTATCGGAACAATGTTTTATCTGCGGCTGGGACTGAACACGCAGGCGGAAAACGCGCGTACAGCAGGGACGCGAGGTTAAGGGCCCGGAAGACAGCAATCGACACACAGAACTGGCGGAAGATGACGGTGGGGATCACACACTGTTTCACGATTTACCCAACGTACAGCAATTTCTTGGTCACAATTTCGTATATACAGTATACGTTGTATTAGGTTAATTTAATATAATTTCCAAAGTTCGCACGACTCCACATCCAGTTACTGTATGCAATGTATGATGTATCGGGTCAATTCAACTTTCTTTTTTTAACCAATAAAGTTTAAAAAATTGGTGCTTCAACAGTTCAATGAAGTCAGCTACAGCAATGTGTTTCCACACAAACGATACTGACATCCAACAAATGTGAACTATTATTATATGTTTGTCAACTGAACGGTTACGGCCAGCGTTTAGGCGGAGATGGCGGAAGGGGTGGGAAGATGGAAAAGGGGTGGATGCCGAGTGTGAAAGGTGGGTGTTTAGGGAATGAGCGTAAGGTGAGGTGGGATCGGTTGTGAGAGGAGTTCAGCAGAGGGTGCGAGAAGCTGTGTAGTGAGATATGTGAGGGGGGAGGGCGTAAGGAATTTGAGGGACGGGGAGTATTTGTAAAAAATTTTAAACAAATGCTGTCACCAGCACTTGATAAAAAATCTGCAATCTGAAATTGCAGTTCTGGAATTCTATAATTCCTGGGTGATCACACAGATCCCGAAGAGCGATGGCTCCGATACCAATGGAGTGTAAAAACTCTGGTAACCTTGATAAATATATATTATTATTGATGATAGATAAGAGATGATTACAATGAGGGATTGCCTGGGCTTTAAATATAGCCTCAAGGTGTCCCTTGGCGAAGAGGCATGATCTTTGATCATGCCCTTTCAGTTAATAAAACCTAATATAACTATATCTAACTAATAATTAATAAAATATTCATAACATTTTCCCTTCACGTACTCAATCTCAAAATCGTAAGCTTGAAGCTTACTCACCTATTTTTGTTGTCCCTCCATCAGTGATTGCTGCTAAAAGAAGAATCAGAGACTGTTGTGATCCGTCTTTAGCTTGAACCGGTTGCCCACAAGATACTGTTTGAACTTCGCCAACGCTTGCATCACTTCCAACATCTCCTGATGATACACTGAATACAACCTCTCATGAGGCAGCAACTTCCTGCTCTCGAACGGAATGGGGTGGCCTCCCTGCGTCAACACTGCTCCAACACCTTCGCTTGAAGCATCACACTCCAGCACAAAAGGTTGTGCGAAATCTGGAAAAGCCAAAAATGGGCAGCTGCTCATGACCCTCTTGAGCCTCTCAAATGTCTTCTCTACCTTCTGTGCCCACTCAAAAGTGCCCCTCTTCGTCAAATCTGTAAGGGGTGCTGCCAGCTGTGAAAATCCCCTCACAAACCTCCTGTAATAAGTGCAAATACCGAGAAAGCCCCTCAGCTCCGTCACATTCCTGGTTGTTGGCCAATCCAATATGGCCTGGATCTTCTCCTGATGCACCTTCACCTCATCTTCTCCTATCACATGCCCAAGGTAAAGCATCTCAGTTAGCCCAAATTCACATTTGGGCATTTTCGCATACAACTGTTGCTCCTCAAGTATGCGTAGCACTTCCTCCAAATGTTGGAGGTGTTCCTCCCATGTCCGGCTGTAAATGAGTATATCATCAAAGAACACCAAGACAAAGCGCCTCAACTGTCCACGGAACACATGGTTCATACAAGACTGGAAGGTAGCAGGAGCGTTGGTTAGCCCAAAGGGCATCACCAAGAACTCAAAATGTCCATAGAGGCAACAAAAAGTAGTCTTGGGAATATCCTACACCCTCACACGTATCTGGTGGTATCCCGAGCGTAAGTCTATCTTAGAGAAGTATTTGGATCCTCTAAGATCATCCATCAACTCATCTATGCCGGGAATGGGATACTTGTTCTTCAGAGTCTTCTTATTCAACGGCTGCTAGTCTATGCTCATGCGCAACGTCCCATCTTTCTTCTTCACCAACACTACAAAAGAAGCAAAGGGACTAGATCTAGGTCTGATATCAGTAACTCCTGCATGGCCTTCTCTATCTCATCCTTATAGGCCTTGGGGATGCCTATAAGGGGTGGTGATAACTGCATTCACACCCTCCAACTCAATGATGTGCTCGAATCCCCAGTTCGATGGTCACCCTGGTGGGACATCTCGAAAAACCCCCTGATGTCGCTCCAGCAAAGCTAATATGTCTAGGTTCGTAGTCTTGGCCCGTGACCCAGCCTTAGAAATGCGTAGCTATACTTCCCACTCTATATCCCCACGCCATAAGTCGACCTCCATCTTGTGAGCTGAAACTATTTGAGTGTACCCCCTCAACAATACTAGCCTCCCATCAGGCCCTTTGAACTCCATCTCCAACTGCTTCCAATCAGTGATGACCTTCCCCAACATATACAACCACTGAACTCCCAACACCACGTTGGTATTCAGAACTTCAACAACAAATAAATGATCGGTGAGAGAGTAGTTCGCCATTTGTAGAGTCAATCCAGGGACATATCTCGTACACTGCATGATCCGGGCTCCAGGTATCAAGACTGAGAATCCCTCAAACGTGGTTGTCTGAATACCTCTGCGCTCCACCATATGGGCATCAAGAAAATTGTGGGTGGCCCCATTGTCAACCAGAACTGACACACGCTGCGCCTGAATGGTTCCCCTGACTATGAGTGTCAGGTACTTCGACACACCCCGAAGTGAAGCAAGAACTCCTCCTACTGGAGAAACGATCCTTCTCCCTGTGGGGGTGGTGCGGTCCTCCCACTCCTGATGGACCTCCCTCATCCCTCGGCTCCTCCACTATCTTGGTCTCCTCCTCCTCTGGCTCACTATTCGAGAACACCTCAATGAAATGGGCCTTGCCCTCGGTGCACTTGTGCCCTGGTGCCCAAGGCTCTTGCTCTTGGCACGTGAAACACAATCTCCTCCTCCCGAGGTCCCTTGTGTCTCATCATCCAACTGCCACACCCTCCATCTCTCGGTGGTGGCCTCATATCTCTGTTTCCCTGTGGGGCTGTGGGTCTTGAGGGAACGAAGGCCCTGTTCTTGGGCACTGGGTCAATCATATCTCAAGCTCGAGAGATGGCATCCTGTAATGATGTGGGCTTGTAGGCCCTCACCCATCCACGTAGTGCCTCACCAAGCCCATCTACAAACAACATGATCAACCGACTCTCAGAAATATCTGTCACCATCATTACTAGCCTCTGGAACTCAGTGATGTAGGCCTTTGCGCTGCCTGTTTGCCTCAAGTGAGCTAGCTACCGGAAATGCAACTCTGGATCCTTCCTCTCAAATCTCTCCAACAACCTCCAGGTGCACTCTTGGTATGAAGTGATAGGAATTTGCCCAAGTGTAATCAACCCATGGTACCACCATTCTTGGGCATATCCCTCCAAGTGAAGAGTGGCAAATCGTATGGCATCTGCTTCCTTCATGGGATTCAAATGAAAATAGGTGTCCAGCTTTTGAATCCATGCTTGTGTTGAACTCTTTGCACCCCCATCGAAATTTGGAAGTGTGACCTTCCCTACCAGCCTTTGCACCTCATGGCTGGATGATCCTCCTCTAAAATAAAGACTAGCCCCTGTGGTACATCTCTCCTTTAGGTGAATGAACTCACCAAAGGACATCACCCGTCTGATCCAAGCATCTAAACCCTCATACTCATCGATTCTTGATGCAACTGAGTGTACTAGATCATCAACTAGATTCGGCTCCCTCAGGCTTTGGCTCCTCTACGAAATTTGGCATCAAAGGTCTGCCAGTCTACCCATGTCGTGGAGTGTGTGGGAGTTGGTATGTACGACTACTCTCGCTCTGGAACCTCCATCACCTTGAGGTTTTGCTGCTCCATTTGGTCTTGCACCCACATGCAATCCCATTACCTGCTGCATCATGTCCATCATGACTTGCCCTTGTCTCATCATCTGCTGATTCGCTCTCAGCAGCTCTTCCAAAATCTAATCCTGGCCCCTTGGCCTAGGCTGCTCCTCCTCATCGTGTTGGTCCATACCTTCCCTTCTGGCTTCTATTTCTATGTCTGAGAATGGGTCTAGATTACCTTCTCCCTCATGGCCTCTACCTCTGCCTCTACCAGGACCTCTATGAAAAACCACTCCTTGGTATCTTCGTGGCATTACTTGCTCCTGTTATACCCACTAGCGAAGAACATGCTTTGATACCACTGTAATATTCCAAATAGAAAATTTACAGTAATATAGAAAACATACAATAAATTAAACACATAAATTTTTACTTAAGCGACACAGATATAAGAAATATGCCCAGAACACCAAATTTTACAATAGCAAAATGATACTACTGCTGCAATAAGCCACTCCTTCGAATACTACACTGTTCTTATCTTCTGCAACTGCTGGCTGACTTTGGCACTAGATTTTCCCACTGAAAAGTGCTAAGAAAATTATAGGAGTTTGGGAACGTGATTCTTGCCCAAAACCCAGAAAGATTTCCCCTAACTTCCAATCTTCAAATTGGACCCTTCTCTGCTTGGCCCTTCTTCAAATTCAAAATCTGCTGCTGTAGCTGCTACTGAAGATTTTTGCACTCCAAAACACCAGCAAACCTCCTGAAAAATACCTCCAATCAATCCTCCAGCTCCTCAACCCAAAACACCTCCGATAAATACAACTGAATGCCGCCCTCCAATGACTGCGCAGTCATTGGGTGAATGACGCAGTTTCTGAAGGAAGAATAGTAGGGACTGCGTGTGGCTAATATCTTAGGGAATGAAGCTGCTCTAGCAATCCTGAAATCCACCATTGAGTCCTCCAATGGTTGCTCTGGAAGATTTCCTTCATATCCCAGCGCTCCCACAAAAACTGACTTCCTCTGCTGCCTAGTCTCAGCTCCTCTTTGCGTCCTAGCTACTCCAGAAATGCGTGGGATCTATGATGTTGCCTCTCCGGATGACAAAAGACTGAAGAAACCCTTCTTGAGTGGCACTTGAAGTCCACCGAAGAAGGGGTGAGCTTCTCTCCTTGGGAAGCTCCTGTGCTAAGTAGCACAGCGTTTGGCTCAGCTAAACTGTAATATTCGCAATTAGCAGACAACTAATTGGAATATTCATTTTTGTTAAATTTTTCCTTCCTAAAGATCATCATGAAATAAAGGGCTGAAGGGACCTATAACCCAATATTAGAATAAAATCACTTTCCTAAAGTCACTTGGGCAAAATAATTGAAAGACAAGGCGGGGCCCATGAGGCCAAGTGACAACGCAGGAGAGGTGGCAGCTTAGTCAACATGGGGATAGGCAGCGCAGTGGCAACATGGGGCAGGCAACGCAGAGCAGCGTGGGGACAACGTGGCAGAGAGACAATGCAACACTAGTGGGCCCAAGGGAACGTTGGGGGCTTAATAGCATAAAAAGGGGATGAGGGAAACCATTCTCATTCTTTTATACATCTTCAGATTTTCTGTCTATCAAGACCATAGCATGCTTGCAAGTGTTGTTTAGTTGAGTTTGCAAGTGTTGTTTAGCACACGGGTGTCTCCGAGCGAAGATCCCAAACTCGTCCTCGGGGGACTTCAAGTGCTCGCTCAAGAGGGGAGTCCTACCTTTATTTTTTGAGAGCAGCATCATTGATTCAACACCAGGATTACGCAGTCATCCCAGGGCAGCGCAGTCACTCAGGGGATTACGTAGTCAAGGAGGAGAGCAACTCTGGGAGAGGAGGAAGCTTGAGATATTTCAGTCCGGAGGCTTGTGAAGGAGTCATCCCTTCCATAACAGAGTTCCTTGGGTAGTTGGAGGCCATTATTTCTAGTAGTTCATCTCAGAGGCCAGCGTACCTAGTAGAAGTGCGTATCCATCCCAAGGAGGTGATTTTTCGAGGTCAGCCTTTCCGAAAATCCTTCGCACGGGTTATTCTGGGTTTTTGGAGGAGAGTCTAGTGTCTGAGTTTTAGATTTTTTTGCGCAGCAGAAAAACCCCTTTTCACAGTCCCTTTCCAGCCAACAACAACATTTCCAGCAAGACAACGTAGAGGAGGAGCCACGCAGAGCAGCAGAGGAGCAGACTTTCTGAGTAGGGAAAGAGAGATCATTTCAGCCTGCGTAGAGTAGGCCAAGGTGCTATCATTCTGAGCACTACTTGTACTTGTTCCTCATTTCAGAAATATTAGTAAAATGGCTCAACAGTTCTAGTTTATTTGCAGTGTTTTTCATGTATGCCTCTATTTGTTGTAGTTTTAGTTTGTGTTGCTTTATATTACTGTCTATTCCCAATTTGGGATATTACAGTGGTATTAGAGCTCGTAGACTTGGCTCAGCCTGTGGAGCAATTGGTCTATGACACCCGGAGATAGAGAGTTCATCACATACCGGAAGCAAAGAGCGTAGGCGCGAAATCACACTTGACCAAGAGGACAACGTTTCGGTTGAAGAAGACAAGGTGAAGGCACCAATGGCAGATGAAAGAGATGAAGAGAAGGAGTTTGGTAACCTCCTCTTAAAATTAGTGCAAGAGCTTTCCAAAAAGATAGAGGAAATGGGACAGAAGATTACCAGAGAAAATAGACAGCGTGAGATCCAAAGGGAATTTCACAATGGAGAAGGGTCCGGTACTTCTGACCATGTACTGGAGCAGAACGCTGCGGAGCAAGTAGTGCTACGCACTCCCCCACGTTCCACCATGCCCACATTCTTGACTTCAGGAGCGGGAATGGGAGGACCCTAGGAGCCGGAGTTGGTTCATTATGGGGAGTATTTTGCAGAATATCAGTCATATGGGCCTGAGTTTGGAGATTCCCTCACCTTCAACAAATTATGAAAACAATAGCAGACCACACAGCCAGAATAGAGGAGGGTACACACAGGGGAGTGACCTACAACGTACAGTGGGTAGATTTTTCTTGCCTACCTATGATGGATCATCGAAGTGTTCGACAAAGGCTTGGGTGGAGAAGATGGACATTTATTTTCGACTAAACCAAACGACGGAGGTAGAGGGTATCAAGGTGGCAGTGCTGCACCTTGAGGAAGAAGCCCACGATTGGTGGTTGCACGGGATGTCTACGTTGGGTCACACCGGGGTGAAGCGTATGCGAAGTTCACTCGGAGGTTGGTTGAGAGATTTGATCGGAAGCACCTGGATGAACATTTTTTTGAGTTGACCAAGTTCAAACAGACGGGGAACCCATAAACTTACATTACCGAGTTCTGGAAGCTCTCATTGATGGTTCTAGATCTGTCCGTGGCCAGGAGAGTATATATGTTTATTGACGGATTGGCGGAACCTTTGCGTGGGCTAGTCAGATCCACTAGGCCTACTATGATGCAGGACGCAGTGGGGAGGACTAGAGACTTTTAAGATGCCATACCGAGGACGAGAGCTCCTTTTCCCCACAAACCAACATTCCAGTAGAGGGGGGAAGACACGAGAACTCCACCCCCGAGGGCCTTTGGATGATGATACCCGGAGAGACTTGAGATGGAGGAAGTTGTGCTTCACTTTCCAGGAGCCATGGGCACCGGGTCATCGTTGTGCCGCGGGCAAGTCACACTACATTGAGGTATTCTCGGACAATGAGGGAGAAGAAGAGGCATACGAGGAGTTGGAGGGAGATGCCAACATTGGTGCACTAAGAGGACATCATCCACCACCACTTCCCCCAGCAGCAGGAGCAATGTTTACACCTACCGAAGGAGTTCTTGCATCCTTGTGGGGAGTTCCCAAGTACTTAACGCTGAGAGTTTGAGGCACAGTCCAGGGGCAGCGTGTCTCAATACTGGTGGATAGCGGGGTGACACATAACTTCATTGATGCCCAACTCGTACAGAGGAGGGGCGTACCGACAGAGAGCTTTGATGGTTTCTTCGTGTTGGTTCCAAGTGCCAGGATCATGCAGTGCATGTAGTATGTTCCAGCATTAGCAGTGACCATGGGGACATACACAGTGACGGATCAATTTTTTGTGGTCGACATTCCAGATACCAATGTGGTATTGGGTGTACAGTGGCTTATTACGCTTGGGAAAGTCACCACATATTGGGAGACGTTGGAGATGGAGTGGATGGATAAGAAGAGTGGGAAGCATGTGATGATCAGAGGCATGCACACATACCCTCCCCAGACAGTCTCTGCACATCAGATGGAGGCAGATTTCCGAAAGGGAGACATAGAGTGGGCAGTGGAGCCGCGTATTTAAGAGGCGAAAGTCACAGGTCAGATAGTGCATCCCGATGTGCAGTCTATATTGGACCGTTACTCCACGGTTTTTGGGGACATACCACCGGGGAAGCCACCAGACCAGGGGTTTGAGCATACTATTGAGCTGGAGCAAGGGATCCAGGTTGTGATCACCACCCCCTATAAGCACCCCAAAACCTACAGGGATGAGATTGAGAGAGCCATACATGAGCTCTTAGCATTGGGACACATTAGGCCAAGCACTAGTCCCTTTTCTTCTTCTGTAGTCTTCGTGAAGAAGAAGGACGACACATTATGAATGTGCATTGACTATAGGGAATTGAACAAGAAAACCATGAAGAACCGCTACCCCATCCCCAAGATCGATGAGTTGATGGATGAGTTGAGGGAAGCGAAGTTGTTCTCCAAGATCGATCTGAGGTCAGGGTACCATCAGATCAAGGTGAGGGATCAGGATGTCCCCAAGACTGTGTTCAGATCCCACTACAACCACTTTGAGTTTTTGGTGATGCCCTTTGGGTTGACCAAAGCTCCGGCCACCTTCTAGTCTTGTATGAACCACATCTTCCGTGGTCAGTTGAGGAAGTTTGTGCTAGTATTTTTCGATGACATTCTCATCTACAACCGCACATGGGAGGAACACTTGCCACACATTGAGGTTGTATTGTGTATCTTGGAGGAGCAGCTTTTCTATGCTAAGTTATCCAAGTGCAAGTTTGGGCTTACATAGATGGTCTACTTGGGCATATCATCGGAGTGGATGGAGTAAGGGTCCATGAGGAGAAGATCCGGGCCATCCGGGATTGGCCAGAAAGAGCGTCGTGAGGCTGGAGGGCTTTTGGTTGGACAGATGCTGCGCATAGGGCCGTTGACAGGCTCAAGGAGGTGATGAGCAGTTGCCCGGTGTTGGCATTGCCTGATTTCATGCAGCCCTTTGTGCTAGAGTGTGATGCTTCAGGAGAGGGAGTAGGTGCAGATTTGATGCAGGGGGGGCATCCTATAGCTTTCGAGAGTCAGAAGCTATTGCCTCATGAGAGATTGTAGCCAATATGTGACAAAGAGATGCCATCCATCATGCATGAGTTGGCCAAGTTCCGACAATACCTGGTGGGTAACAGATTTCGGGTGAGGACTGACCACAATAGTCTCCGGTTCTTCCTTGAGCAGAAACAATTGCAGGAGAGAGCAGAAATGGGTCAGCAAGATCCAAGCCTATGATTTTGACATCGAGTATGTCAAAGGGAAGAAAAATGTGGTGGAAAATGCTTTGTCACGGAGACCGTCAATGTTGTCCTTGATGAGCCTTGACGTAGATTGGAGGGCTCAGCTGTTGGTGGAGTATTCCAAGGACCGCTTTGCTTGTGAGGTATTGGATGTGCAGGTAACAGATGACAGGTATCGGGTGATGGATTAGGTCATCTATTACCGAGATAGGATTTTCTTGACAGGTAATTCCCAACTCAAGGAGAAGATCTTGCGTGCAGCCCACGACTTACCGCTTTCAAGTCATCAGGGGTTAATTAAAACTTACAGGGCCATCAGGGAGAGGTTTTCATGGAAGGGCCTCAAGGAGGACATACATCGGCATGTCAAGGAGTGCAAAGTTTGTCAGACGAACAAAGGGGAGTTGAGTCACCCTGCAGGTTTCTACAACCGCTTCCCATTCCGGAGGGGAAATGGGAGAGCATCTCCATGGATTTCATCACAGGGTTGCCCATGGTGTAGGGCAAGGATTGCATCTTTGTAGTTGTTGATCGACTAACAAAGTATGCGCATTTCTTCGGCATCTCCGCACGGTATACTGCTTCACAGGTAGCCGAGTTGTTTTTTCGGGATGTTTTCAGGCTCCACAGTCTTCCAAAGACCATAGTCAGTGGTTCATGGGCAAATTTTGGCAGGAGCTATTCCGTTTGGTGGAGACCGAGTTGACCCCCAGTACGAGTTATCACCCACAAACGAATGGACAAACAGAGATAGTGAACAAGTGGCTGGAGGGCTACTTGAGAAACTATGTCACGGGGCAGCAAAAGGGTTGGCTGAGTTGGCTTCACTTGGGAGAGTACTGCTACAACACGACATTCCATAAGTTGATTGGTATGTCTCCATTTTATGCTTTGTATGGTTATAATGCTCTAATTTTTGTTGACGTAATGTTTGGAGCTAGCAAGGCCCCAAGGGCCAAAGATTGGATCCAAGAGAGCCAAGACATACTTCGAGCTCTCAAGGACAACCTAGCTACAACACAAAACCAACAGAAATTGTATGCAAACAGAGGCCGCATAGAGAGACAGTTTGAGGTGGATGATCTAGTTTAACTCCGTCTTCAGCCGTACAAACAGTCTGCGCTGAAGTAGAAAGGAGTGGAGAAGCTCAAGCCCTGCTTCTATGTACCATACAAGGTGATTGGACGAGTTGGGCAGGTAGCATATGAGCTAGAGCTGCCAACCAGGAGACGAATCCACAACATTTTCGACGTTTCATGCTTGAAGAAAGCTCTTGGGCAACACGTGACTACAACTATGGAGCTCCCCCCTACATATGATGAGGGGCATTTGGTGTTGCAACGAGAGGCCATTCTAGACACTCGGGAGAGACAATTGAGGAGCAGGACAATTAAGGAATATCTGATCAGATGGAGGAACCTTCCATATGAGGATGCCACTTGGGAGGGGGAAAAGATCCTGCAACATCCATCCTTGTAGTTGCTTGAGGACAAGCAACATTTTGGCTGGGAGGATTGTAATATTCCCAATTAGCAGATAGCTAATTGGAATATTCATTTTTGTTAAATTTTGCCTTTCTAAAGCTCATCAGGAAATAAAGGGGTGAAGGGACCCATAACCCAACATTAGAATAAAATCACTTTCTTAAAGTCACTTAGCCAAGATAATTAAAAAGCAAGGCGGGGCCCATGAGGCCAAGTGACAGTGTAGGAGAGGTGGCAGCTTAGTCAATGTAGAGGCAGCGTGGGGACAGGCAGCACAGTGGTAGCGTGTGGACAACGTGGCAGAGGGACAACGCAGTACTAGTGGACCCAAGGGAACGTTGGGGGCTCAATAGCATAAAAAGGGGATGAGGGTAGCCATTCTCATTCATTCATGCATCGTTATATTTTCTATCTATCAAGACCAGAGCATGCTTGAGCTGTTTAGCCGAGTTTGCAAATGTTGTTTAACACATGGGTGTCTCCGAGCGGAGATCCCAACGTCGTCCTTGGGGGAATTCGAGTGCCCACTCAGGAGGGGAGTCCTACCTTCAGTTTTTGAGAGCAACATCATTGATTCAGCACCAGGATTACACAGTCATCCCAGGGTAGTGCCATCACTTAGGGGATTACGTAATCAAGGAAGAGAGTAGCTCCAGGAGAGGAGGAATATTGAGAGATTTTAGTCCGGAGGCTTGTGAAGGGATCAACCCTTCCATAGTAGAGTTCCTTGGGTAGATGGAGGCCATTCTATCCAGTGGTTCATGTCAGAGTCCAATGTACTCAATAGAAGTGCATATCCATCCCAAGGAGGTGATTTTCCAAGGTCAGACTTTCCGAAAATCCTTTGCGGGTTATTTTGGGTTTTTGGAGGAGAGTCCGGTGTCCGATTTTCAGATTTTACTAAGCAGCAGAACAATGTGAAAATTTCTGAATGTTACTTATGCAAAAATCTACTGTTAGATCTCGTTATGCTTCTCCTACTTAATTAAGTTATTAATGTTGAAACTTCAGATTAACATCGAAGCAAACACATAACAAACTTTCACCGATTCAGATCTAAAACAGAAAATTCAATGCACACATAGACAAAGTGACACACGGATTTTCTAGACAATAGTCCCCGGAAAAACTCAATGCGGGAAAACCAGTCTTCTGGCTGCTGGAGGGTTTTATTATTAAGAGTTTTCTGAATACAGCAAATCTGGGTTCCAGATCTGGAAAACTCGACAGAGAAAATATAGATCTACAGCTAACCTGCTATTCTGAAGCCAAAATATTGACTGATCCACACCCTCAAACAGGATTTACAGGACTCAGCCAGATCTTGGCCCTAGAAACCCCAGCATTGCCCTTGAAGCCTTTGCAACCTTTGCATCCCTTTGCGCTGGCCTGGAGAGGGCTGCATAACCCCAAAATGGGTGATGCAGACCCTACGCTGCCCTTGAGGGACTCTGTGTAGCCCTAGAGGGTCTCTTGCTGCCTAACATTGCACCGAGAGAGACTGCGTAGCTGTAGCTGCCCCTGCACTACATAGCTACTGCCCTCTCTACTGCTGGTGCTGTCTCTGGAAGTTGCTCTCTGCCTCTTGTTAATTCTAGGCAGAGGGATCAAACCATCCCCTTTGCCTAAACACCCTTCTCTGCAGCTAAAACCCTTATGAGAATTCTTAGCAAACCCTGCCCTAGAATCTCTTCTTAGCTTCAGTGCTCTGCCTATGTGTGTCTCCTCCAAATGACTCCAAGCCTTTCCTTTATACTTTTCTCGTTGGGAAACCAACAACCATGATCAAATCTTGAATCAATGGCTAAGATTAAAAGAAAGTTTGATCCGTGTGAGTTAAGACAATTTCATCACATGTTTAGTTTAATTAACTTTAATCTTTTAATTTTCCTAAGTTAGACTTAGGGTCCTTAATTCAAAATATTAATTTATTTAATATCTCCCAAACTAGATGAAATTTCCCAAATCCCTTTCTGGGTCTTGTAGATCAGGTGTATTCTAGTCCTCCACAAATTTTGGGAGCTAGAGCACATCCGATGCTACCCCAATACACAAAATCTCAACAAACAACCCCTTTTCGTAGTCTCTTTCTAGCCAGCAACAGCATTTCCAGCAAGATAACATAGAGGAGGAGCCACGCAGAGAAGCAGAGTTTCTGAATAGGTAAAGAGAGATCATTTTAGCCTTCCTAGAGCAGGCCAAGGTGCTATCATTCTGAGCACTACTTGTACTTGTTCCTCATTTCAGAAATATTAATAAAATGGCTCAACAGTTCTGGTTTATTTGCAGTGTTTTTCATGCATGCCTCTATTTGTTGTAGTTTTAGTTTGTGTTGCTTTGTATTACTATCTATTCACAATTTGGGGTATTACATAAACAACTAAGGAAATTCGAAAATCTGAATATGCAAATGGTGCATAAGCCTTCTCCAAACCTTCCTTTTATAAGTTCTAGCCATGCAAAATCGCGGGTCCCTCCATTCATTTCGATTTGCCCAAAGAAAATTGATTTGCTTTCTTCCCCAATACGCTACCCTTGTGGGTCCCATCTTCCACTTGTAGAAATTTTATACCCCACTCTGGTTTTCAGTTCCTCCTTATTTCTCCCATAAAGTTAAATGCCCATTCCCATAACCATACATTCAACACGCTAGAAAAATAAATATTTTCTGAAAACACAAATTCTTGAAATTTCAAAATGCTGGAAATTGTAGAAATAAAAACACATAAATATTTTCAGCCACACATAGAAATTTGACACGCTGATTTTTGGTCAATATGAGGCTGGAAAAACCCCCTACAACTGTTGGGGAAAACCAGTTCGAAAGCTCTTCTTTATTTCTGATAAACAGCGTTTACAGTGAGAGAGAAATACTTAGAAAATTTCAGCAACCAAACAAATACAACTTATCTCGTTTTTCGTGCTTAACCACTGCCTCGGAAAATGTGAAAACAACAAAACAAGAACAACAATAAATGCTATACGAACTTCCTTGAATTTCGTGCCCAGAAATACAACAATAAATGCTACTGTACAACCACCTCGATTTGTGTGAAAACAACAATAAATGTTGTTGTACAGCCTCCTCGAAATGCGTGTAGAGGGACAACAATAAATGTTGCATGGATTTTGCCTTGTTTTCTGTGCACAGGGACAACAATAAATGCTGTACGGATTTTACCTTTTTTTTGTGCACAGGGACAGCAGCAAACTGTATGGTCTGCCTCGAAAACTGTGCCACAAAAAACAACAAAATTGCTCCTCGAAATTTGTGCCAAAACTATTGTACAGCCTCCTAGAATGCGTGCCCTAGCTGCTGTATGATTTTGCCTTGAAACTCATGCCCAAACTGCCTTGAACTGTGTGCCAACCCTTGCTGTACGAATTTACTGAATACTGCCTCAGTATGCGTGCCAGGGTTCTGCTCTCCTTCACCTCACTGCTCATAAATATCCTTTGCTCTCTTCTTCTCCTTCTCTCAATTTGCTCACGAAAGACTGAATGATCTTTTCCCTCTTTTCCTCCTTTAACTTAACGCTAAGTGACTTTTGGAGAATCCCTAAATCTAATGGCTGAGATAGCTTTAGATCTAGCGCTGAGATTAAATGTGCATTTCCAAAGTCACTTTTCACTTTCTAATTTCACATTGACTATATTAAAGTCACTTTAAAATTAGACTTAGTAACTTTATCACTTAAAGTCACTTTTAAATTAGATTTGATTTTACAAGTTATAAATTCACTTTGGGAGAAAAATTTAAATTTTTTTGGACACTTTTCCCTAGGTCAAAGATCAAAGCCTGAGGGAACCACCTATCCTCCGGTAACCAAATTTCAACACTCCCTCTTACCGAGGAAGGTGTTCGTCACCACACCCATCTTGTCTTTGAAGTAGACATGCTTGCCCCATGGTAAGGCTTTGGTAAATATATCTGCTACCTGCTCATCTGTGGGAATATACTCAAGCTTCACAGCTCCCTTCTGAACAGTGTCTGATGAAATGATATCTGATGCTGATATGCTTTGACTTGTTATGAAACACTGGATTCTCCGTGAGTTTAATGCAACTCTGATTATCACAGTAAATCACTGAAGGTCTCAACGGCTGACCAAATAAGCCAAACAACATCTTGCGAAGCCATATGGCCTCACAATTAGCCAGACTGGCTGCCATGTACTCTGCTTCCACTAAACCCAATGCTACTGATTGCTGCTTTCGACTGAACCACGAAACCACTGTCGTACCCAACCCAAAACAACACCTTGAAGTGCTCTTCCTATCAGAAGCACAACCTGCCCAATCAGAATCAGTGTACCCTGCCATTCTCACTCCATCTCCCTGTTTATAATCCAGACCATACTCCACAGTCCCCTGCAAGTACCGCAAAAATTAAAATGTGTTTTGCAGCAACCCAGTGCACCCTCCTGGGCTCATACATGAACTAGCTCATTGTGTTGACTGCAAAACATATATTTGGTCTAGTGTTGACCAAATACATCAAGGAATCAATCAGTTGTCTATAAAATGTGGGATCCACCAACTCTGAATCTGAAGCGTGAAGCTTCTTCCAGTTAGTGATCATAGGTGTCGACATGGGTCTACAATCCTCCATGTGGACTCTGCTAAGGAAGAAACGCCCCTGTCCCAGGAAGAAACGCCCCTCCTCCTTCCACACTGTCAAACCCAAAAAGTAATGCATCAAGTCAATGTCCTTCATCTCGAACTCCGACGCAAGATCTCTCTTGCAGCCCTCTATGAGTCTCTCTGCACCCGTAATGACCAAGTCATCCACATACAACACCAGAATGAGAGGCTCCTCACCTATCACAATAAAGTATAGGTTTGGATCTGCATCACTCTTTATGAAACCCATCTCCTACAAGTACGTATCAACCTTGGAGTACCAAGCTCTAGGACCTTGCTTCAGGCCATAAAGGGCCTTCTTCAGTCTGCATACATGGGACTCCTTCCCATGCGCTTCAAAGCCCTGCGGCTGCTCAATGTACACCTCCTCCTGTATGAAGCCATTGAGAAATGCGGTCTTCACATCCATCTGGTGGATCTTCCAACCCATCTCTGCTGCTATCGATATAATGGAGCGAATGGTAGTATATTGAGCCACAGGAGCGAAGTTCTCCTCATAATTTACTCCCTCTACTTGGGAGAACCCTCTAGCCACAAACCTTTCCTTGAATTTCTCAATGCTGCCATCTGGAAGTAACCACGGATTTGCCCTTAGACCTCGACACCACCTCCCAAACATCATTCTTCATGATAGAAGAATACTCCTCCTGCATGACCTCTCTCTAGACCTGCTGGCTAGCTGCCTCCTCATAGCTAGAAGGCTTAGAGTCAACGATGTTGGCAACCATTGCCATATAGCTACATAACCTCTCAGGTGGTCTGCTCTCTCTGACCGATCTCTTTGGCCCAACAACAGATGTGGCCTCTCTCAAGGTATCCTGAAGCCACTTGGGCTTCCTCTTCCTTGAGCACACTTCTCCCACCGGAGAATGAAACTCCTCATCCTCATCAGGAGCCTGAATTCCTGAATTTCTGTCTGCTGTCCTCCTGCCTGAACCTGAACCTGTAGATGCTGAAGTACCGTGTGAACTGTCCATCATTGGACTACCTAATGAATTGCTCTGGGGACTGCTTTGCATGCTGTCCGAAGCACCACCAATTTGACTCTGCGAGCTACTGCTCATTGACGGACCTGACACCATAGTCGATGTACCTCCTGATCCCTACCCATTGGATCCCTGTGACTGACTCAGCTGCTCCCGAGGGTCTGGCTGATCCAGATACTCTAACTCCTGTGACCTCCTGAAAGCCTTGTTCACATTCCGCCTGACAACAACTCTCCTCCGTGCAAGAATATAAATTCGAAAGGCTTTCGAGGTCTCACTGTAGCCCACAAAGATACCCTTCTCTGCGGTGGGCCTCTAGCTTGGTCCTCTTCTCCTTGGGTACGTAGAAGTATGTAGTACGCCCAAAGATACGAAAATGACCAATATCAGGCTTCTTCCCAGAAAAATCCTCCTCCAGAGTCACATGCCCCAAGGCACGATGCAAACTCCTATTCTACAAATACACAGTAGTGTTGCAGGCCTCTGCCCACAAAAAAATTGGTAACCCATGATCATGTAGCATGGCTTTGGCAGCCCCAATGATGGATCTGTTCTTCCTCTTCGCAACCCTGTTCTGCTGGGGGTTGTAAGGAACTGTGAACTCCCTCCTAATGCCTGCCTCCGCACAATAATCAACAAACTCGCCAAGGGTGTACTCCCCTCCATTGTCCGACCTGACGGACTTGATCTTCCGACTTGTCTGAGTCTCCACAAGAGCTTTGAACTCCTGAAACCTCCTGAAGACCTCACTCTTGGTCTCAAGAAATAAATCCAGGTCCTCCTGGAGTGATCATGAATGAATAAAACATAGTAGTCATATCCACTGAAGGAAACATGAGACATTCGACCGCTCACTTCAGTATGAATCAAATCAAGTATCCCAGTCGATCTGCTGTCACTGTTGGGAAAAGGGAATTTGGCAAACTCACCCATAGCACATCATCTGCATGTATCTAGGTGATCAGAACTGAAAAATGCGAAAACGCACACAGCAGTGATCACCTTTTGTGGCGCACCAATCACTCTAGCTGAATCAGTTGGAGCGCCCTTGGGATATATAAGCAATTGTCCTCTCCTGAACAGTACCTCATACCCTCTGTCCTCCAATGATGAGACAGATATAAGGTTCTTCCTCATCCATGGCACATATAGAACATCTGACACTTTCAAGGGAGGTTTGGGTTCCCTATCAAATGTCAATGTCTCACACTGACTGCTCTAACAATGTTGTCGTCTCCGAGTACTACCTCTATATCAGTGCCACTCTCTGAAAGCTTTGAGAAGTACTCACAGACTCCTATCATATGACGTGAAGGCCCACTGTCAACATACCAAATACCTGAAGATGCTCCACTAGTGGAGGGAAATGCACACTCCCTCTCAATCTCTGTGGTAGGTGATCCTGCACTAGTGGACTCACAAGCAATGAACCCAAACTTCCGGTCAAAGCTCTTCGAAAAGTCCTCTATCTCTGCTGATGCTGCCATGGTCTTTTTCTTCCCCTTCTTCTTCTTCTCCGGACACACAACTGCGTAGTGTCCCATCCTCTGACATTTCCAACACTTCACCTTGGAATAGTCCTTCTCCTTGTTCACCTGCTAGCAGCTGCTTCCCTTTACCTTTGCCTTTGTCCCCACCACCACTTGTGGAAGCTTGCTTCTTTTCCTTGCCCTTCTTGCCCCTTGCTAACAATGCTACATCCTCATCCTCCTCAACTGGTTTGGCTGCCCCAAGCCAGTTCTTTCTGATTTCATTTTGTATGCAATCATCCCACAACCTCTCCCAAGAGGGAAGGGTCTCATGTGCAACAATCCCATCAACAAAGCTCAACCATGAACTGGGAAGGCCATTCTCTACAATCCGCACCAACTCAGTGGGTGGAATGACCTCTCTAACTGCTGCCAACTCATCTCTCACATTAGTGATCTTTGTGAGGTATGCAGTAGCACTATTAGTCTTTGTCATCTTAATGGCCTTAAGCTTCTCCCTTAGGACCATTTTCCTGTTCTCATTGATACTTTGGTAGAGATTGGTCAAGGCTATCTACTTCTCATGAGAAAGTCTCTTTCCTCTCACATGAGGAATGCAATGGTTTTTAACACCATCCAAAATCAGTTTCTTACCCTTGTTATTCTTCTTTTTAAATTTTGCCAACTGAACAACATCAGTAGGCACATTTACAAGGTGCTGTTGGGTATTCACCATTATGGCCCAAACTTCCGCCTTCTCAAAAATGTTCTACATTCTTTCCTTCCATATATTGTAGTAGTTGTGCCCATCCAACCTATCCTCCAACCTCAAGCTCAAAGACATGCTTGTTGTCCTAATAAATTGAAAATGACACTGCTGTGGTAAAGGTTCGATTTTCTGTGTGTAAAATCAGCTTGTTGTAATTTTTTTTTTGCTGTCTCAAACTGCACTTTTCAGCAAATTGGCTTTGATACCATGTAGAAATTTTATAACCCACTATTGTTTTCAGTTTCTCCTTATTTCTCCCATAAAGTTAAATGCCCATTCCCATAACCATACATTCAAAAAGCTGGAAAAATAAATATTTTCTGAAAATACAAATTTTGGAAATTTTCAAAATGCTAGAAATTGCAGAAATAAAAACACAGAAATATTTTCAGCCACACTCAGAAATTTGACACGCTGATTTTTGGTCAATATGACCCTCGAAAAACCCCCTACAACTCTTGGGGAAAACTAGTTCGAAAGCTCCTCTTTATTTCTGATAAATAGCTTTTACAGTGAGAGAAATACTCAGAAAATTTCAGCAACCAAACAAATACAACTTATCTTGTTTTCCGTGCTTAACCACCGCCTCAGAAAATGTGCAAACAACAAAACAGGAACAACAATAAATGTTGTACAGATTTCCTTGAATTTTGTGCCCAGAAATACAGCAAGAAATGCTACTGTACGGCCTCCTTGATTTGCGTGAAAACAACAATAAATGTTGTTGTACGACCTCCTCGAAATGCATGTAGAGAGACATCAATAAATGTTGTATGGATTATGCCTTGTTTTCTGTGAACAGGGACAACAGCAAACTGTACGGTCTACCTCGAAAATTGTGCCACAAAAAACAACAAAACTGCTCCTCGAAATATGTGCCAAAACTACTGTATGGCCTCCTACAAATACGTGCCCTAGCTGCTGTACGATTTTGCCTTGAGACTCGTGCCCAAACTGCCTTGAACTGTGCTAATCCTTGTATGGATTTGCTGAATGCTGCCTCGGTATGTGTGCCAAGGTTTTGCTCTCCTTCACCTCACTGCTCATAAAACTCTTTTGCTCTCTTCTTCTCCTCTCAATCTGCTCATGAAAGACTGAATGATCTTTTCCCTATTTTTCTCCTTTAACCTAACCCTAAGTGAGTTTTGGGGAATCCCTAAATCCAATGGATGAGAGAGCTTTAGATTTAAGTTTGACATTAAATGCGCATTTAAATCTCACTTTCTATTTTTTAATTCACCCCACTTTGATAAAGACCCTCTTTGTCATTTATTTCCAAAGTCACTTTTCAGTTTTCACTTACAAATTTCACATTAACTTTATTAAAGTCACTTTAAGATTAGACTTTGTAACTTTATCACTTAAAGTCACTTTTAAATTAGATTTGACTTTACAACTTATAAAGTCACTTTAGGAGAAAAAGTTAAATTCTTTTGGACACTTTTCCCTAGGCCAAAGATCAAAGCCTTAGCGAACCATTTGTCCTCCGGTAACCAAATTTCAACATCACTAGCAACTTAATTTATTCTTTTCCTTCTTTATTTCCTATATAAGCCGCAAAAAGGTACTTTATATTATTTAATTCAGAATTGACAAAATGTATTTCCCAAACATTAGGAAACTTTAGGAAGGGACATTACAATTTTCCAATTGTTGCAATAGGATTCCATATTTAGGAATTTTCACATGGTATCAGGGCGTAGGTGAAATAGAGAAGAGCTCAGAAGCAGAGTTGAAGAGGGAGCTCGAAGAGCTGCGTAGGTAGCAGATCGAATCCCCAAAAGAGGTGCGCAGTTCAGTGCTAGGAGGGAAAGTTTTTTGTGGAAAAATTTCTCTAAGTGGCAGAGGGAGCTGCGTAGAGAAGATCTTTAGCTGGGACGCAAATGTTCTGCTGTAGTTGCTAGAGCAGAAAAACACCAGAAGGGAATAAGAGCACACTAAGGTAATTCTGACCTCAGAGAATTTCTTGCCCAAAAATTTCTAATTTCCCAAGCAGAAGCAGCAATAGCCAAAAGAAGTTTTTCTCACTCCAGCAAGGAGTGCATAGAGCCAGTTAGAAGTTGCGCAGAGGGTTAGAGGCAAAATTCGATATTGTTTTTGGGCATGATGGCAGCAATCGAGTTGAGAGATCAGGATCAGTTGAAAGGTGCTTCCAACTATGTGATCTGGAAGACAAGGATCTCCTTCCCTTCTAGATGAGCATGATCTTAAAGCCTTCATCGATAATGTGGTAGTTATCCCCACAGATTCGGACCTATTGAAAACTTACAAGAAGGATAAGGCAAAGGCCAAGAGGTTGATTCTCGATGGAGTGAGAGATCAAATTGTATCTCACATAGTAGGCAAAGGCACAACCAAAGAAATGTGGGATGCATTGGCCACGTTGTATCAGGGATCTTCCAAGCAGCGGAAGATGTACTTAGAGGAGAAGATGAGATCCACGAGGATGCAGAAGGGGGGGGCACATAGATCCCTTTATTACGAAGCTCCAGGAAGTCCGGGATCAGCTGGCAGTTGTAGGGTCAGCGCCTCAGCCTATGAAGATGGTGAAATTAGCCCTGAACAACGTCTTAGAAGAATGGCAAGTGTTCGTCTAGAGTATTCTGGGTAGAGAAAAATTGCTGGATTGGGAGGGGATGTGGGCTGCTCTCCAACAAGAAGAGATGAGGCGTGATTTAGTATAGAGCAAACTGGATGGCAGCAGTTGCAACGGGCAGAAAGTAGAAATAAAGGAAGAAGAAAATGCAGCCTCCACATTGAAGGGGTAGCAGGAGCAGCGAAAGCGAAAGGAGATTTCGAAGATCAAGTGTTTCCGATGTGGTGAGATGGGCCACTTCAGTTCTTAGTGTCTTATTCGGAAGAAGGACAAGGAGAAGGAGCAGGATCGACAAGTTGCTATCGTTGAGATCGAAGAGGAGTTTTCCATGATTGCCCATATACCTCCAAGGGAGAGGTGGGGTGATCTAGTATTGTAGCCTTAGAGAGCTACAGAATAGGCAGGATCCTTGAGGAGTCCACCTCAAGGATCATCCCCTTGCTATGGGAGCCCATAACAACAGTAGTAGGATGGACCAGTGTCAGTTGGTGCAATTAGGTGCTAGAATGACAGATGCAGTAGTTAGCAACGTTAGGAACTGAGCAGCGCAGAGCAGAGTTGGCAATAATGCAGTTGGCACAGTGCAGAGTCAGCAGCAGCGTAGAGGCTTCAGTGACAACGCAGAGGCTAGCAACAGTCAGAATTCGATGGACAAATGCATCAATTTGAATACAGTTGGTTCAGTTGATGGACATCTCTCAGTTGCAGCAGCAACAGATGAGAGGGAGTTGCGGATGTTGCAGTGGTAGCAGCAACAGAGTTGTAGTGCAGATGCAATAGTTGACAACATCAGGCAGAGTCAGTAGCATCAGAGATGTGGCATAGAGAGAGCTACGCAGTAGTTGGTGGGCAACAACAACTAGACATCAACAATGCAACTGGGATGGTGCAAAAGTCAGAATGTTGCTTCAGGAGGTTGCAACACTTGAGCACATTCCTCGCTAAGAGGAAGTGTTGATTTTTGTGGCATCGGATGTGGTCTGGCCTTGAGATTTTGTAGAGAGTCTAAGACACATGCATTCACCAATACTCAGAAAGTGTTTTGGGAAATTAGACCCGGAGAGGCTTTAATTAAAATAATTAATCATTTATAATGTATTCCTAAGTCTAAACTTAGAAAATGTGATTAATTAAAGTGTATTAATTAGATCAGGTGTGAATCTTCTAGATAAAGACATAGATCAACTCCCAGTTAATCTTAGCCTTTGATTACATTTTAATCTTGGTCGTTGATTTGTCAACGAGAGATTATAAGAAGGAGCTTGATGGGCATTTTGGAAAATACATCGAGTAAGAGATCAAGAGATCGATTTCTCAAGATAGCAGTACCGGAGTTGTTGGAGGAAGATTGAAGTGATTTTTTGAAGTGAGGGGCAGGGATAGTTTGCCTGAGGAATATTTTCCATATCCAAGGAATACATTGCAGAGGAGGTGGAGAGAAGTTCAGAGAGGTTGTGCAGTGCCACGCTGGGCAGCGCAGACCCACATAGAGGCAGTGCAAAGTCTCTGAGGAGATTTGCAGATCCGCTGATGAGCAGTCTAGATCCAGTGTCGGGAGTTGGGGTGTGAGACCAGAGGGCTGAAGATCTGAGTTTCCAGTTGGCAAGTCGATCTGCCAAAGGAGTGACACAGTCCCTAGAGGTTGTGACGCAGAGCTAGGATAGAGGAAGTGTGGGATTAGCCATTCAGTGGCTGGATCAGTGTCGGATCACCGATAATAGTGTGAGATAAATTTTCACTATCTTTCTTCCAGTTATATTCTTTGTATCGGATAGCCAGTAAGGCATCCAAAGATTTGTATTCAGAAACTACTTCTTAACAATACAAACCCTCAGCTGCTGCACCGGTTTTCCCGCATTGGATTTTCCGGGGACATTTGTCCAAAAATAATGGTGTCGATTGTGTGTTTATTTCTTTCCTGCGCTGTATTTTGTTTCCGCAACATTTGTATATTTGTGTAGGTTGCAATGTGATGTATTCAGTGTTTGTCATAGCTAACTGCAAATAAATTATTAAGTAAAAGATAACGATTAGGTGAATATTTTCCAGTTGCTGCAATAAGATTCCGAATGTAGGAATTTTCATAGATCATTGGATGAACCTTTACCACGATATATCTCTCAACCCTTGGTCTCTTATAGTATTTTTCTCAAGGAGCCTTTCTTGGAAAGTCACTCTAGCTTCTCCCAAAGCTCACACTTTAATTGAATCTTTCCACTGAATGAGCCATCTGTGCCTCACTTTGAACCCTAGGATAATTACATCAATCACAAGTGAGGGATTTTGGAAGTTTTGATCTTAGGTATTCATCATTTTTTGAATATTTCTAAGCTTGAGGTCATCCTTCAAAGGTCTTTCTTGGGGAGACTTTCAACTTTTCGTTAGGTATTTGAGCCATTAATTGAGCCTCTCCTTTGAATGGGCCTAAGAAATCATGTTATACCTTGCCATTGATCCTATCATTCAAGTGATTTCCTCCATACCGGGACTCCTCCCATTGGTGAAAGTCCATAAAGAGCAGGGGACATTGAGTAGGGTGACAATGGGTCCTTGTCCCGTTGTTGCCATTTGGTCTAGTAGTTGTGCCTTAGGAACCCCTCTTAGGGCCCTTGCTAGATTGAGCGATAACATGAGTGTTTATCAAGAACGATATATTGCCACCACAAGATCCCCAACAATTGTCCCAACATACTGAGAATGCCACCAAGGTGAAGAGGATCATTCTAGAGGGGGTCAAAGACCATATCATTGCTCATCTCCATGAGAAGAAGACAATATATGACATGTTTCAAGCTATCTTACAATTGTATCAAGGTTCCAATGATGCCAAGAAGCTTTCTCTCAAAGAGAAGCTAAGAAGTATTATTCATATGAGAAAAGATGAGCCCATTGTCACATTTCTTTCAAAGTTCACTCAGGTTCAAGATGAGCAATGTGCTGTGGGTGTGACTGTACTAGAGAGTGACTTAGTGAGTTTTGCATTACTAGGACTTCATAAGTCTTGGTATAGCTTCTAGGATGCAGTAACTGGCAGAGAAAATTGTCCTAGTTGGGAAAGTGTTAATTTTAGATAACAATGGTATGTTCTATGTTTTAGCAATTTACTTCAATCTTTTTTAGTAGCCCAATTCAATTTCTTGTTTAGAAATCACATTAACATTGACAGTAAATGCTGATAGAACATAAACAAATAACCAGAAGAGAAGCCAAGACAAGAGGACACAATATTTTGGCGGATGCCAAGGAAAAACCCCAATGTGGGGAAAACCATTTGATCAAATCTTCTTATTATTCTTCAAATTCAGTAGAGAGAGAAGGTACAATTTACAAATTTCCTTCAGTCAAACAACAGTCAGCAGGATGCCCTAGCCAGCAAAGTCAATGTTGGTCAAACCAATTGAAATCCTCCTCCAATGAAGCTCATTCAAACCTAATCAAACTCGGCCTCCAAAATCAGTCAAAGTTAGCACAAAAGTCCTGAAATATTTGGTCAAACCTAGTCAATGTACTGGTCAACTCTACGGTCAAATTTCGCAGTCAACCCAAAAGTCAAATTACCTAGAATTCTCGGAAATTGTGCCTCCAGCTATGCCCTAGCAAGATCGAAATTTTGCCCAAAAATCGAAGCCAAAATGTCGAAGTTGACCGAAAGTCAACGCTGGTCAACGATGCTGCAGAAGCCCTAAAAGCAATCCGAAAATCACAACTGCTGTCCACATGTGCAAAGAAGAGAGAGAACCTTCTTGAGGCTATACGAATCAATGAGAGCGAAGAGGTGTGTGATGAGATGATGTCCAAATGAGGATTGAGTCTCTCCTCTTTATATCCATGAATGAGGGGTGGAGACACATCTTTTGGGGCTTGTGAGCCTACATTACAATTTTGGTCGACCTTGACAATTTGCACTTATGAGAGAATAAATTCAAAATCCAACTTCTGCTCATCCAAACAAGATGATTTTTAGATCAATATTGCACCTCTCGGAAAGAGGAATCCAACAAAAATATCATCTCCATCATATGAGCAGTCCAAACTAGAGTTTGGCCCTAGTTTCCAAATTTAACAGTCCCTCTCAACTAGGGAGAACTCCACCCGTCAATCCATCTGTCAACCTGTGCAATCCCGTCATTCTATACCATCCTGTACCATGTACCATCTTGTCATCTTGTGTCATCCTGTTGTCCTTGTACTCTACTCTGCTGAACCATGAAGAAATAATGAAGAATATTTGATCGGGAGTGAGTCACAAGACCTTGCCACTCTCCACTGACTTGAAGTTAGTTTAGAGGTAAAAACCTCAATCAGACTTGATCCCAGATCAAGGTGTTGGACACAACCCATCCTAGACATAGAGAGTACGTCAATACACGATGTGTCCATCAGTCATGCTATGGTATCTATCCTTATTTCCCAACTCATTGGCCATATGAGAGGTACTTCCCATGAGTCCCAGATTACATGGGTAGGATGTGTGTGGGGCATAGATCAAGAGAGGGTGAACCAACTCAATATCATACTGGTGGGGAAATAGCACACCAACAAGGAACCTTTCCCTGTGGTTGCTTATGGCTCCAAGAAGTTGTCCCCAAGCCCCCTGGAGCTCCGAGACCCTCATAAGAGGGTCTATCCACGATTCCAAGCTTCTCACGGAAGGTTAAGAATTTGACTCTCCCTAGGGGCTTCATGAGAATATCTGCGACCTGCTCATCAGTCCCAATGTGATGGAGCCTTATGGTGCCTCGTTGTACCATATCCCGAATGAAATGGTACATGATATCAATACGCTTGAAGCAGTCGTGGAACACGAGATTCTCTGAAAGTCAAATCCCACTTTGGTTGTCGCAATGGATCATGGTGGTATCCAACACATGCCCAAACAACTCACTAAAGAGCTTCCTCAACCAAACAACTTCACAACAGGCCATATTTGTTGCATTGTATTCAGCCTCGATGGTGCTCAAAGCAACCGATATCTACTTCTTGCTCATCCAAGAGATCGAAGCAGAACCAAGAGTGAAGCAACATCCAGATGTGATCTTACGATCCACCACACTGCCAACCCAGTCAACATCGGTATATCCATGGAACTTCACATTCTCGGTAGTGTATCTCAATCCATGATTGATTGTGCCTCGGAGATATCTCAAGAGATTCTTGGCAACAATCTAGTGAATATGATGAGGCTCGACCATATATTGACTAAACGTGTTCACTGCAAAACATATGTCCGGACGTGAGTTCACTAAGAACATCAGGGCCCCTACAATTTGACGATACTCAGTAAGATTTCCCAAATCGGGCCCAACAACACTTTCACACAACTTAAAGTTGAGTTCCATCGGAATAGTCACGGACTTGTAGTCCACCATCTCAAATCTTTCCAGTAGCTTCACAATATGTTTTCCTTGAGAAAGGAAAATCTCCAGACCTCCAAGCCTAGGAAGTAGTGCATCAGCCCTAGGTCCTTCATGTCGAACGCCGAAGCCAACTCACTCTTACATTGATGAATAAGAGGGTCAGCACCTGCCAGGAAGAGATCGTCCACATAGAGAACTAGAATTAGAGGCTTGTCATTATCAACCTTAAAGTAAAGGTTTGGATCAACATCACTTCGAGTAAAGCCCAACTTCATCAAGTAGCTATCGATCCTCTGATACCAAGCCTTGGGGGCTTGCTTCAACCCATAGAGGGATTTTTTCAACCTGCATACGTGTGTATCTCTATCTCGAACTTCAAACCCCAAAGGTTTTTCCACATAGACCTCTTCCTTGATAGATCCATGTAAGAAGGCATTCTTCACATCCATCTGATGTAGACTTCATCCTTGCGATGCAGCAAGGGTAATAATCGAACGGATGGTGGTGTAGCGAGTAACAGGTGCAGATATTTCATCATAATCTATTCCTTCTTTCTGCAAGAAGCCTCGGGCAATGAATCTTGCCTTGTATTTTTCAGCACTTCTATCGGCTCCTTGCTTGATCTTGTAGAGCCTTTTGGAGGTGACAATAGACTTGTCCTTTACTCTAGGGACCACATCTCAGACATCATTATTCATGATCGACTCATATTCTTTGCTCGTTGCATCCTTCCAAACTTGGTGCTTCACGACTTCTTCAAACGTTCCAGGCTCAGATTGGACAATGGTGCTCATGGCTACTAAGTACCCTTGGTACCTATTCAGCTTCTTACTTTCACGGAATGTTCCCCTTGGAGCAATATGTCTCTCGACATATTCGAGAGTGTCTCTAAGCCATGGGGGTCTTCTTTTATTTGAATAAGTGGGCTCACTAGGAGGTGGATCTATAGGATCCATCAGACCTTCAACAACGAGCATCTGTTCATTCTTTGGTTCTTCCTGCTTTCCTGCTTCTTCTTCTTTGTCTTCCTTTGAGAGAGGAAGACATCTAATTTTCCTAAGGGCAACATCTTCGTCGAAGGTGACATCATGACTTATCTCCACTTCTCTTTGACCAAGCACATAGATTCTATATGCCTTCGAGGTTTCACTGTAGCTCACAAATGTTCCCTTCTTTCCAGAAGCATCCAATTTGCTCCTCTTTTCTTTTGGCACATGAAAATATACGTGACTTCCAAAAATTCTAAAATGAGAAACATTAGGTTTCTTATCAGTGAAGACTTCTTCGAGAGTTTTGGAGTCCAATGATTGATGTGAGCATCTATTTTGAACATACACGACAGTGTTGGCAGCTTCTCCCCATAGGAACTTTGGAAGACCTTGGTCATGTAGCATGGCACGGGTAGCTTCAAGAATGGTTCTATTCTTTCTTTCGACAACAACATTTTTTCGGGAGTATATGCAGTAGTGGTCTCCCTCTTAATGCCATCTTCCCTGCAATAATCATTGAACTCATTTGACTCATATTCGGTTCCATTATCGATCCTCAAAATTTTGATCTTTCTTCCTTGTTTGATTTTCAACGAAGGCCTTGATTGTGCGGAACTATTTGATTACTTCATCCTTTTTCTTCAATAAGTATATCCAAGTCTTGCAGGAGAAGTCATCTATAAAGGTGACATAATATAGGCATCCTCCCAAGGATGTTGCAGGTAACATACCAGATAGATCAGAATGAATCAATTGTAGAACATCAGTAGTCTTGGAGTCACTTGAGGGGAATGGTCCTCTTGTATGCTTTCCTTCGACACAACCCTGACATACACCTTCATGATCATCTTTGAAATCGGGCATACCTGTGACCACCTTCCTTGCTTCGGGAAGAGCTTTATAATGAAGGTGTGCAAACCTTCGGTGCCATAGTTCGAATTGAATAGTTGCGTTACATGTCATGGCTCCCAACGGACTTCCTCCAACCTGATAGAGTGTATCAACCCTGAAACCAAGAGTGAATGCTTCTTTGAAATTCCTCTTCCAAGTGCGTACCTTTCCATCAATGAATGCTACCTTGAATCCTTTGTCTTCCATTGTCGAGATAGACACTAGATTCTTCTTCAAGTCAGGTACATTCAACACATCTTGCAAACGAAGGACTTGTCCTTGATTTAGATGAAGGGTCACAATCCCTGTCCCTTTTACAGGATAGGTGGAATTATCTCCAAGGATAATTTCCAAATTAGTATCCTTTTCAATCAAATTAGATAGGGCCTCTTTATATCTAGTGAAGTGCCTTGAGGCACCACTATCAATCAACCAATTATCCAAGGTGTTGGGAGGAAAGGCAGTAGAGAGGGAAGATATAAGAATACATTCATTTTTCTTGTTATCAACAACATTAGATTCATCCTATCTGGAGTTCCTTGACCTCTTGAAAGGTTGACCATTTCCATTTCCATTTGAGTAGAGGGAGCCTTTCTCTTTCCTTTCTTGTTGAACCTGTTGTTCCTTCGATTTTCATTTCCCCTTAAGTTGTTATTGTTGTAGTCATCATCTCGAGGTGAGTCCCTTTTATTGGGGCACTCTCTAGCATAATGGCCAAACCCATTACAATTGTAACATTTATGCTTCCTTCCTTTGGGTCCTGCTCTTCCTTGACCTTGATTTCTAGGACCAACATTATTCTTTTTCTTTGCATGAGCGTTGAAGGTAGTAGGTTCATTTCCATTTCCATTTGAGGGTTTTTCTCTCTCCATCATCCTTGTCTCCTCTTGAGTGCATCTTGTCAACAATTCATCAAGATCAAGAATTATATTATTATTGAGAATAGTGGTATTGTATACATAGCATGCTTGGGGAAGACCCCCAAGAGCAATGAGAGTGAGCTCTCGGTTAGCTATGACCTCTCCAATTGATAAGAGATCATTCTAGATTTCGGTGATACTCATGAAGTAGGATTAGATGGACTCTCCCTTGTCCATCTTGATGTCCTTCAACTTGTTATTCAAAAAGAGAATTTGATTAGCATTGCTAGCCATGAACATGCCAACCAACTTATCATACATGTCCTTAGATGTGCCTAGCTCGGAGATATAAGCAACCAAGTTCTTGTGAATAGAATCCTTGATGATCTTCTTCGCCTTGTTTTCCCCTTTCTTGTACTTTGTTTTAGTGGCAGTCGGTGCATTTGATGGAGGTTCAGTAATCTTTCCCTGCACATAATCCATAACATCTTGTTCCTCCAATGTCAGGTCCAAGGACATTTTCCATGCATGATAATTAGGCTTATCATTGAGCTTGTCATCAAATTTGAAGTATGATGAGGAAGCCATTGACCCTTGTCTTTGTCTAATCAACTTTCAGTGATTCCTCTTCTCACTCTTGCTTGGGCTTTGCCTTCACCTCAATGCGGATACCATGTTAATTTTAGATAACAATGTTATGTTCTATGCTTAGAGAAATTTACTTCATTCTTTCTTATTATTCCAATTCAATTTCCTGTTTAGCAATCACATTAACATTGAGAGTAGATGCTGATAGAACATAAACAAATAACCAGAAGACAAGCCGAGACAAGAGGACATATTTTTTTGGCGGATGTCAGGGAAAAACCCCAATGTGGGGAAAACCCTTTGATCAAATCTTCTTATTATTCTTCAAATTTAGCAGAGAGAGAAAGTACAATTTACAAATTTCCTTCAGTCAAACAACAATCAATAGGATGCCCTAGCCAACAAAGTAAACGCTGGTCAAACCAGTTGAAATCCTCCTCCAAAGTAAACGCTGGTCAAATCGGTCAAAGTGAGCATAAAATAGTCCTGAAATATTTGGTCAAACCTTGTCAATGCACTGGTCAATTCTGCGGTCAAAGTTGTGGTCAACCGAAAGTCAAACTGCCTAGAATTCTCGGAAATTGTGCCTCCAGCTGCGGCCTAGCAAGATCAAAATTTTTCCCAAGAAATCGAAGTTAAAATGTCGAAGTTGACCCAAAGTCAATGCTAGTCAATGCTGCTGCGAAAGCCCTAAAAACAGTCCGAAAATCACAGCTGCTGTCCATACATGCGAAGAGGAGAAAGAGCCTTCTTGAGGCTGTACGAACCAATGAGAGAGGAGAAATGTGTGTGATGAGATGATATCCAAATGAGGATTGAGTCTCTCCATTTTATATACATCAATGAGGGGTGGAGACACATCTTTTGGTGCTTGTGAGCCTACATTACAATTCTGGCCGACCTTGACAATTTGCACGTGTGAGAGAATAAATTCAAAATCCAACTTCTGCTCATCCAAACAGGATGATCTTTAGATCAATCTTGCACCTCTTGGAAAGCGGAATCCAACAAAAATATCATCTCCATGATATGAGCAGTCCAAAGTGGAGTTTAGCCCTAGTTGCCAAATTTAACAGAAAGTCTATGAGGTGACTGCGTTTAGGAAGAAATTCAGAGAGGGACCAGAGATGGTAGATCCACAAAGACAGAGGATGTGGAGAACCTTGCCCTATTAGGCAAAGCCAAGGGAAAAAGAGTCCAGTTAGAAGGGCACGAAGAAGAAGAAGGATCTAAGCAAGATCAAGTGCTTCCATTTCCATTTGTTTGGACACTATGCCACTAAGTGTCCTAATGGGAAGGAGGAGTCTAGGAGGGATCATGTAGCTGCATCAACGAAGATAGACGCATTTTCTGCCCAATTCAAGAAAAAATTCTCATTGATTGCTTACATTTCAAAGACCATATCATTGCTTATCTCCATAAGAAGAAGACAACATATGAGATGTTTCAAGCCATCTTACAACTGTATCAAGGTTCCAATGATGCCAAGAAGCTTGCTCTCAAAGAGAAGCTAAGAAGTATTCAGATGAGCAAAAATGAGACCATCGTCACATATCTTTCAAAGTTCACTTAGGTTCGAGATGAGCTAGGTGGTGTGGGTGTGACTGTATGAAAGGGTGACTTGGTGAATTTTGCATTACTCGGGCGTCATAAGTCTTGGTATAGCTTCCGGGATGCAGTAAGTGGCAGAGAAAATTTTCCTAGTTGGGAAAGGCTATGGGGTGCCAACGTTTAGGAAGAAATATGGAGAGGGATCATAGATGGTAGATCCACAAAGATAGAGGACGAGGAGAACCTTGCCTTATCAAGCAAAGCCAAGGGAAAAATAGGCCAAGAAGAGGCTGAGTCTAGTCTGAAGGGATAGAAGAAGAAGAAGGATCTAAGAAAGATCAATTGCTTCCATTGCCATTTGTTTGGACGCTATGCCACTAAGTGTCCTAATTGGAAGGAGATGTCCAAGAAGGATGTTGTAGTTGCATCAATGAAGGTAGATGCATTTTCTACTCAGTTCAAGAAATATTTTTCATTGATTGCTTGCATGGCAAGATCTATTAACAACAGTGTATGGTATATTGATTTAGGAGAATCCTTCCACATAACCGGGAACAAGAATAATTTCAGCCACCTGAAGGAGAAGGACATGCAGTTTCAGATTGAGCTAGGAGATGATGGCAAGTATGCAACTAGAGGAGTTGGTACTGTCAGATTTCAGACTAAGATATTGGTCGAGACTCCATCTTGGGAGTTCTATCCTACTCTCGCTCAACAATCACTTCTCTATTCTAAGAACTTCTTTCCTTGTTGCTCAAGATTGTGCTTGTCTCTACCTGGAACTTGTAGAGATTCTTTATCGTCACACCTATCTGCTTCTTACATCTAGAAGCTAAGTGTTGGAGGTAAGCCTTACCTCTGCTAAAGAGGTCATCATAACCATTGTCCTCAAGGGTAGCCACCGAAACAAGATTTTTCTTTAATCCTGAAACACCTCATATGTTGTCTTACGTTTAATGATTGAATCAGGCCAAAGCTTCAGAGCGACAATCTTGTAGCTGAAAAATCAAGTGCAATATGCACCGTTTTAGTGATTACTTGTAGGAAAAGACAGAAGTGTGCATGGTTCTTGTAGTTTAATGTGTAAGATAGATTGTGCAGGTCTTAGCAGTTTGATGGCATCGTGATGGTTTGAAGGCAGCGTGGTTGTATGTTGTGGCAGCCCCAGAACAATGTTTGTTAAAGTTTGGGTACCAGAGGACAAGTGGTTCCCTAAGGATTTGATTTTTGGCCTAGGGAAAAGTGTCCAAATGTATTTTGTACTTTTCTCCTAAAGTGACTTTATAAGTGGTAAAGTCAAATTTAATTTAAATGTGACTTTATAAGTGATAAAGTTACAAGTCTAATTTTAAAGTGACTTTCTCAAAGTCAATGTGAAATTAGAAAGTGAAAAAGTGACTATGGAAATAAAAGGCTAAGTGGGTCTTTATTTAAGGGGTGAATTAAAAATTAGAAAGTGAGAATTAAATGCACACTTATTGTCAGCCCTTGATCTAAAGCTATCTTAGCCATTAGATTTAGGGATTCCCTAAAAATCACTTAGGGTTAAGTTAAAGGAGAAAAGAAGAGAAAAGGTCAGTATTTCATGAGCAGATTGAGAGAAGGAGCAAGAGAGAGCACGAAGAATCTTTGAGCAGAGAAGATGAAGGAGAGCAGAACCTTGGCATGCATACCAGGGCAACACTCAGCTAATCCATACAGTATGTTGACATGCAGTTCAAGGTACATTCTGGGCACATTTTTCAAAGAAGAACCGTACAACAACTTTGGCATGCATTCCTAGGCAATCGTACAACAATTCTGGCACAAAATTTATTGCTGTTTTTGTGGCATAGAAATCGAGGCAGTCCATACAACACACTGTTGTTCTTGTGCACAGAAATTGAGGCAGAATTGTACAACATTTATTGTTGTCCTTGTGCATGCAAATCGAGGAGAACCGTACAACAACATTTATTGTTGTTTGCACACATTTAGAGGAGGCCATACAACAACATTTAATGTTGGTTTTTCGGGCACAAAAAACAAGGAATCCATACAACATTTAAGGTTGTTTCTGTTTTGACTGTTGGCACATTTTCCGAGGCAGAGGTTAAGTACGAAAAACGAGATAAGTTGTATTTTATGGTTGCTAGAATTTTATGTGTATTTCTGTTTCACTGTAAAAGTGTTTTTCAGAAATAAAGAAAAGCTCTCAAACTGGTTTTCCCCAAGAGTTGTAGGGGGTTTTTCCAAGGTCACATTGACCAAAAATCAGCGTGTTATTTTCTGTGTGGCTGTTATAATTTTCTGAGTTTTATTTTTGCATTTCTAGCACCGTGAAATGCCTAAATTTGTGTTTTCAGAAAATAATTTCATTTCTAGAATTTTGAATGTATGATTATGGGAATGGGCATTTAACTATATGGGAGTGATAAGGTGAAACTATAAACCGGAGTGGGGTCTAAACTTTATACATGGTATCAGAGCTTGGGTGGCTGAAAAGTGCAGTTTGGGACAACAAGTGAAAAATTACAACAAGATGATTTTTCACATAGAAAATTGAACCTTTACCACAGTTTTGAAGTTTTCAGTTTGTTAGGACAGCAAGCATGTCTTTGGGCTTGAGGGTGGAAGATAGGTTGGATGGGCAGAGCAACAACAGTGCATGGAGGGAGAGAATCCAGAGTATCTTTGAGGAGATAGAAGTCTGGGGCATAATGGTTAACACCACACATCACCCAGTAGCAGTGCCTGCTGGCCTTGTTCAGTTGGCAGATTTTAACAAGACCATGTCATTCCTCATGTGAGAGGAAAGACATATGCACATGAGATGTGGACAGCCTTGACCAATTTTTACCAGAGCACTAATGAAAACAGAAAAATGGTCCTAAGGGAGAAGCTGAAGGCCATTAAAATGGCTAAGACTGATAGTGTTACAACATACCTCACAAAGATCACTTCTGTGAGACATAAGTTGGCAGCTGTTGGAGTGACCATTTCACCCACTGAGTTGGTGCGGATTACATTGAATGGTATTCCCAAGACTTGGGAGAGTTTTGTGGATGGGATTGTTGCACAGGAGAACCTTCCCAGCCAAGAGAGGTTGTGGGATGATTGCATTTAGAATGAGATCAGAAAGAACCATCTTGGGGCAGCCAAACAGGTGGAGGAGGATGGCAATGTAGCATTGTTGGCAAGGGGCAAGAAGGGCAAAGGAAAGAAGCAGACTTTCCTAGTTATTCATGGTATAGCATGCAATGAATGTTCCTAGTGATGAAATGCCATTTTTCTTCTTGAAACTCCATATTATAATAGTAGGTAATTGTTGAAAGGTGGCAGCTAGGGTATCATCTTTTAGGCTTCTTGAAGAAATATTTGGCTTATCTAACGCATCTAGGACTCCATAGACCCAAGCGAGAAGGCGCTGGCCTAACTCGTTCGGTTATCAACTCTTCTCTTCTCCATCTTTTCTCTTCAAATTTTCGACCCCTCTTTCCTAGGACGACTAGTTATGGCATCTAGTGAAATCTTTTAGAGAGTGGTTTTTTTGGATTCCATTTGGATAAGACTCTTTCTTGAGGTCTTGCCAAGAGAATCTCAAATTTTGGTTGATTTCTCACGATGATCCATCCATAAAGTTTTATGCCCTAGGTGTGCCCTAGAAGGGTAACCTAGCTTGTATTTCCTTAGGTAGGTGGCTTTCTTGAGGGTTGTATGAGCATAGTATTCATTGGAATAAATCTAAAGGAACCCTTTCTCTTCCCTTGCCTTGACCTTAGTACCTTGGAAGTGTTTCTTCCCACGATTATTCATAAAATCCTCGGTCTAGCGCAAGTCTTTCTTAGGCCTCTCAAGGGGAGCGAAGAGCCTTTGGGACGTGTTAAATCATCACATTAAAGCTTCTTTGAGAGGTCCTACCTCATCTCCTAGAGTCTTGACCTTAGGAATACTTATTATCATCATCATATCTCAAACCTAGGTCTTGATCTCTTTATCTTAAAAGCTTTTCTTGGAGAGCATTTTAGCTTCTTTGAAACATTAAGCCATTGTTATGTCTGTCCTTGAATGGGATTTGTGGCATCATTTCATACCTGATCATTGATCTATCTATCTCAAGTGATTTCCTTCCATTGGGATTCCTCCCATCGGTGAAAGTCCGTAAAGAGTAGGGGACATTGATTGTGGTGACAGTGGTTCATTGTCCCATTGTTATCACTTGGTCTTGTAGTTATCCATTATGTTTCCCTTACTTAGGGCCCTGTTAGATTGTGTGGTAACAGGTAACAAGCCATATTTAGTATTCTTATTAATCTTGCCAAAGTAAAAAAACCTTCATTATAGTTGTTGCTAATATGTCCAAGTGGTAGTTTGATATCCTTTGGTATGGTTGGAAAGCACGCTCGCTTTATTATGTTGTTATTTCCCATATAAAACTCTAGTCGATTTCATCATTCATGCAAAGAACTCGTGTTGTACTTGTAGTGTGTTCAAAAGGAGGGTTAATGGATGGTCACACATGTAGCCTAGGTTCTTATGCATTTCTTGGAAAAAAAGGCAGCTTATTAACACCAATAAAGCTGTCTATAGAAACAAAAAACAACAGATGGAGGAGTTAACAACTAACAGTTTCCAATTTGAGAACGTGGTAATCAGCAATTGCCACATGCAGAGTTGGTTTGGTGATTATGCAACAATTCGACCTTGAGGAAAATAAGTTTGATCATAAAATTGCATGCTACAACTAGGTGAGATATGAGTTTAATGTTAGTAACTGCAGTTGGTATTATTCCAGGAAAAGGATCAAGTTTGAACTCCTTTTAGTTGTAGCCACGAATAAGACCTAACATCATTATGTTTTGATTTTTTGTTATGCCGTTACAAGTGCATGAAAATAATTATTGGCAAGATCGCTTTAGGAAAAATAGCAGCTAGAAGTGGATGGAATTGCTAGTTTCTAAAGATAACACTGGTAAATAGTATCTATAGGATGAATGTTGGACATAATCCTTTGGGATTTTTGTCCTACAATTAAATTTATAAATAAATAAAAGAATGTGAAGGGACGCTTGGAATATGAAATAAAGGGTTAGCTGAGATAAGAGTTTAATATTAGTAACGGGAGGTGATATTATTCTGAGAAGAGGATCAAGTTTGACCTCTTTTTAGTTGTGGCCAGGTTGCTTCACAAACTAGCAGGCCTAGTTAATAGGCTAAAGCTAGAGGGCTCAACAAGAATTTGGGACAAAGGCCCAATGTCACAACATCGTATGTCCCCTTCACTTCTTGGATTTCAACTGACAAGAGGAGTTCCAGTATGGAGGAAATCACTTAGGATGATGGATCAATGTTGAGGTCTCTAGTGATTTCCAAGGTCCATTCAAAGGAGAGGCTCAATATAAGGCTCTCTTGCTTCAATGAAGCTTAATGGTTCTCTAAAAAAGACCTAAAGGTAGGAATTGAGATCTATAAGGTTAGGTATACCTAGAGTCAAGATCTCCAGAATGATATAGGACCTCTCAAATAAACTCTTTCAAATAAGAAATTGCTTTGTGAAACGTGCTGCTAAAATTGAAAGATCTAGGTTGGGTCCACAAAGGACCTAGGGTTTATGGATAAACATGGGAGGAGACCCTCCAAGGAGCTCACTAGGTAAAGGTAGCTATAGAAAGGGTTTAGAGTGATTTATTCCATCGAGTACTACGTGAAAAATACTTAAGGAGACCACTAACCAAGACGTTTAAGATGATTTTCAAAGATATGACTAGGGCTTGACTTTTCTGCCAATCTAACAGTGGAAACGGGCTCAAATTTGGAGGATCAGTAGGGGAAACAACAACACAATAGCCTATCCAAACGGTTTTCCAAAGTCACCCTTCCAATGCAACTCACATCAAGCCCTCACTAGCCATCTAGAGTTAGGGACAAAATTTAAAGCAAAAAAAAGCGAAAGAAAAGGAGGCTGATCACCAAGATTTCTTGGATTTGTTCCTTGTCCTTAGTCTATGGAGTCAATGTGATTCGAAATTTGGCCAAAATCGTCTTTATGGAGGCTAGAAAATGATTCCCTAGCAAACACTATCTAGCATTTACCCACCCAAAATTTATGGACATTCATGGAAAGAAAACAAGTTCTACTCCACTAGGAACATCCATCTACTTGTTATCAATGAGCAACATGCAAAAATTTGCAATCTAACAATACTTTACAATGATATTCAATAATTAGGGCACAAAAGGAAAGATCTAGTTACAAAATTTCCACACATCAGACATTTTTCATGCAAAATTATTCCTTAAGATTACTTACAAGACAACAAGAGATATATCCAAATCCAAGATCAAGAAGATGGCTCCATGAGAACGAAAATTTCAGCTCTAAAGATATCGAAATGCATCAAGAGATCTTCAATAGACAACTGAGAAAAAGTGTGAAATTCTCTTCAAGAGAACTAATACAACAATGTGATGGTAATCCAATACAAATGATGCTCTACTTTATTTATATGAATCTCTACAAGTTCGAATTAGCCTAATGAGCCCCAAAATTTATTTTAATGTGCAAAATAATACTAACTTTGGTGACAAGCCCACAAAATAACTCAATTGTGCAAGATAAGCCACCCTAATGAGGCCAAAATGATAAAATAATGGTGCAAAGGGCCATTGGAGGGCTTAGTTGGGTCCTTAAGTGGCATGATGAAGAAGAGGGCTCCATAAATGATGATCAAGGGGGTGGCCCCTTGATTTCCAAGAAAAACATCATGTGGTGCTCCCAAGTGGCTGTGTGGCACATTTAATGGTCTCATGGGTGTCCAGTGGCTTAATAACCAGTCAATGCTCCATCAGTGAGGGCTAGAAGTTGATACATGCCCTCCTGTGTCTCTCCGGATGAGACAAAACCTCAACTGGGCCCTGGATTAGTTGCCGAGTGTTGGGTGCAAATGTGTGGCCAAATGGGCAACATGGTCCAAGTGCATCATCATCTTTGTATGGCCGGGGTACGAACAAGCAGTGTGTGGTGCTAAAGAAGCCCATGGTGTGGCAACAATGCTTTGCTGTGGTGGAGGCCAATGACTCTCACACTCACCCTACAAGTGCCATTATGACCCTCTGGAGGGCTTGGATCCCGTATAGGGAGGCCAAGTCCAAGATGAATACCCACTTGCAATCTTGTATAAGATCCAATGCGTCTCCTCACCTTCCAATATAACAATCCATTAGTGCAATTGAGTTACTGCGAAAACTAGAAGGGGTCCTAGGAGGGGGTCGTATAGGGAAACTACTAGGTCAAGGGCAACAATGGAGTGATAGCCCACTGTCACCTCAGCTAAGGCTCCCTACTCTTTACGGACTTTCACTAATGGGAGGAGACTGTTGATTTATGGTAGCATCAGATGTGCTCTAGCCTTGTAACTTTGGATATAGGCTAAGACACATGTATTCCATAATACCCAAAAATGGTTTTGGAAAATTCCACTTAGAGATGGTTTAATTAAATTAATTAATTGTTTTTTAATGTTTTCCTAAGTCTAAACTTAGGGAAATTGATTAATTAAAGAGTATTAATTAAACTAAATGTGAATATTCTAGATAAAATCATGAATCACCTCCAAGTTAATCTTATCCCTTGATTCTGTTTTAATCTTGGCCATTGAAGGTTCAACGGAAGAATATAAGGAGGGCGAGGGGCCTATGGAAAACACATTGAGCACATTGAGCATTTGGCATTTTCGAGATTGTGTGAGAGAGACAACTTTTGATCAGGATCGAATCACTAGGGCAGGGTTTGCTAAGTGATTTTGATTCAGTGATTAGTTTTAGAGAGGGGCAGAGGCAGTAACTGGTCAGGATGACCAGGAGTACATTTCAGAGAGGCAGTTGTGATGCAGAGAGAGACAATGCAGTCACCTGGAGGGGTGAAAGTTCTTGAAGGAACTCACACAAAAATGACACAGTGTCTCTTTGATTCAGTCCAGAGATAGCTAGAGTTGGGGTTTCTGAGCCAGGAGGGCCAAATCCCAGTTTCAGATCAGCCCAGATCAGTTGTTGAGCAAAGGTGACGCAGTTCCAGAGCTTTCCCACACAGGCTTACAGAGTTCTAGCGTAGGCATCACGCAGAGGTAGAGAGGGGCTTCACCAGCACTGTTCTGATCAGCCGGGGATTTGCAGAGTGAGGTATACCTCATATTTTCACCTATTGTCTCTTTCTCTGAAGGGTGAGCCAGATATTGGCACCCTAGTTGTGCTCAAGATTATGTTGCTTAATAATACAAAACCCTCAGATTTGCTGCACCGGTTTTCCCGAGTTGGGTTTTTCTGGGGACTTAGTCCAAAAATAACTGTGTCAAATGTGGATGTTTTTCATTGTATTTTGTTCAGTTTGTTTCAGCACTTATATTTATTCCGCAACATTACTTGTGTAGACTGCTTCAATAATTACTTTGATATTTCACTATAATGAAATAATTATGAAAAATAATAGGAGAAGTAAATCAGGTTTGTTGTAGTAGGAATCTCGATCTAGGATTTTTCACATGGCATTAGAGCTTATTTAAGCTGAAGTGCAGGAGAAAAAGGGTGAACCAGCAGATCAGCGCTGAAGAGGCTGGGATCTACGTAAGAAACAATAGACCTTCCCAGAAATCACGTTGTCCAGGCCAGGAGAGCAATCAAGCACAAAAAAGAGTCCCTTTGAGAGAGTTGATAGAGGGGTAAGTTTTTTCAGTTGCAAAAGAGGCAACGTAGTAGACCAGTGTAGATGAAGCATGTAGTTACTACACAACAGTAAGAGCTGGTGCATAAGCGTCAAAAAATTTCTGAAAAACACAGATTGGGGATTTCTTAACCTCAGAGAGTTTCTTACTCAAAGAAGATTAGTTTTTCCCGTGCAGCATTAGAAGCGGTGACTTACTCCACAAGGACTGTGTAAGTCTAGCTGAGCAGAGGGTTAGAGCAAGATATCGATAGTTGAAGAGATGGCCAACAATGGATTGCGTGACCAAGATAGATTGGAGGGTGCCTCCAACTATGTTATTTGGAAATCAAGGATTCAGTTTCTCCTTGATGAACATGATCTAAAGGCTCCCATAGACAATGCAGTTGCAAAACCTCTTGATGCAGCACGTCTGAGAGCATTCAAGAAGAATATGGCAAGAGCCCAGCGATTGATCCTTGATGGTGTGAAGGATCACATCGTACCTCACATAGCAGCAAAGAACACTGCTAGAGAAATGTGGGTAGGGCTAGAAAAGCTATACCAAGGATCTTCTGAGCAGCGGAAGATGTATCTGGAGGAGAAGGTGCGTAATACCAGGATGAAGAAGGGAGAGCGCTTTGACTCCTTCCTGTCTAGAATTCAGGATAATCGAGACCAGCTGTCATCAATGGCATCAGCACCCAGAGACTCAGAGCTAGTAAGGCTCACTCTGAACTCTGTGTCAGAAGACTATCAGGTCTTTGTCCAGAGCATTTTGGGCAGAGAAAAGCTTCCAGGATGGGAAGCGATGTGGCCAGCCTTGCAGCAAGAAGAGTTGAGGAGAGATCTCCTCAAAATCCATATTGAGGATGGTAGCAGTGGTTCAAAAGTTAAGGAGGAAGAAGATAACACAACCCTCGCATTTAAGGGGCAACAGAAGCAGAAGAAGAAAGATCTGTCCAAGATCATGTGCTTTAGGTGTGGGGAAATGGGACATTATGCCACACGGTGTCCTCTTAAGAAAAAGGATAAAGGGGAGAAGCAAGATCCTCAAGCAGGAGCTGCCAAGATTGAGGTAGAAGGAGATTGTGCTATGTTAGCTCATATTCCGAAAGGAGAGATGTGGGCTGACTCGGAGTTGTAGATCCAGAATCTACAAATGGCAGGATCCTTGTGTATTTCCGAACTCTTGGATCACATGTAAGCTACGACAGCCTTAAGACAGTAGCAGGATGGACAGTTGCATCGGAAGATGAGAATACAATGCAGTAGCTAGTAGTACTAGAACTTGATCAGTGCAGAGAGGGAGCAACAACATCAATAGTTGAGTAGCAGCAGCACAATGTAGTGCAGAGCAGCACAGTGCAATGCTCACATAGTGCAGAGTAGCAATAACGCAGTATTTTCAGAGAGCTAGTGCAAAAACTAGTAGCAGTCAGTCTTATTTTTTAGTTGCAGATTTATTTGTCCAATTTTGGATGTTTTTTTGTTGCAATTAGCAACAGTGTAGCAGTGCAGTAGCAACAGTAGTTGAGTAGCATCAGTGCAGTGCACAAGTGGGGCAGCGCAGTGTAGAGTAGTGCTCACGCAGTGCAACATCATGGTTAAAGAATTCAGAGAGAGTTGCAGTACAGTGGCAGTTGGCAGCAACATGCAGAGTCAACAACAGTAAAGATGAATAATTATTTATTTTGTGCAGTGTTGGTGAGCAACATCCATAGCACGATAGTAGATGTTCCAGAAGTCAGAACAACAACACATTGAGTTGTCTTGCTAGAGCACTTTCCTCGCTAAGAGGGGGTGTTGATTTATGGTAGCATCGGATGTGCTCTAGCCTTGTAACTTTGTATATAGGCAAAGACACATGTATTCCATAATACCCAGAAATGGTTTTGGAAAATTCCACTTAGAGATAGTTTAATTAAATTAGTTAATCGTTTTTTAATGTTTTCCAAAGTCTAAACTTAGGGAAACTGATTAATTAAACTAAGTGTGAATATTCTCGATAAAATCATGGATCACCTCCAAGTTAATCTTAGCCCTTGATTATGTTTTAATCTTGGCCGTTGAAGGCTCAACGGAAGAATATAAGGAGGGTGAGGGGCCTATGGAAAACACATTGAGCACATTAAGCATTTGGCATTTTCGAGTTTGTGTGAGAGACACAACTTTTGATCAGGATCGAATCACTAGGGCAGGGTTTGCGAAGTGATTTTGATTCAGTGATCAGTTTCAGAGAGGGGAAGAGGCAGTAACTGGTTAGGAGGACCTGGAGTACATTTCAGAGAGAGGCAACAGTGACGCAGAGAGAGACAGCGCAGTCACTTGGAGGGGTGACGCAGTTCCTGAAGGAACTCACGCAGAAGTGACACCGTGTCTCTTTGATTCAGTTCGGAGATAGCTGGAAGCTGGGGTTTCTGAGCCAGGAGGGCCAAAACCCAGTTTCAGATTAGCCCAAATCAGTTGTTGAGAAGAGGCGACACAGTTCTAGAGCTTGCGCACGTAGGCTTACGTAGTTCCAGCATAGGCATCATGCAAAGGCAGAGAGGGGCTTCACCAATGCTGTTTAGATCAGCCGAGGATTTGCAGAGTGAGGTATACCTCATATTTTCACCTTTTGTCTAGATTTCTCTGAAGGGTGAGCCAGATATTGGCACCCTAGTTGTACTCAAGATTTTGTTGGTTAATAATACAAAACCCTCAGATTTGCTGCACCGGTTTTCCTGAGTTGGGTTTTTCCGGGGACTTAGTCCAAAAATATCTGTCAAATGTGGATTTTTTTAATGTATTTTGTTCAGTTTGTTTCAGCACTTAGATTTATTCTGCAACATTATTTGTGTAGACTGCTTCAATAATTACTTCGATATTTCACTGTAATGAAATAATTATGAAATATAATAGGGGAAGTAATTCATATTTGTTGCAGTAGGAATCCCGATCTAGGATTTTTCACAGAGACCCAGTACAATAAGGATCACAAAGATGAATGGATCTATGATAGGATGAAAGGTGATCCTAGAAGCCTATTCACAAGAGAGGCTCAAGCCTCAAATACATGGCTTGCTTGCTTGGAAAGCAAGGTGAAAGGCTCTCTAGGAAGGGCTTAGGAGAATTCCAAGGGCTAGGGTTTGAGTATATGACTTGTCAAGGAGATTCCTAGACCCTAAAATCCTTGTGGAAACTTGGATTCCAAGTGGTCTTGGTGGAATTATCTTCAAAAGGTTGTGGGACTACACGGGACCAAGTGGACCCAAAATTAGGTCAAGGGGATGGAATTGATCAACCAAGGGTGTGCTTGACCTAATAGAGGGGGAGAAAAAGATTAAAGGATAAATTTTCTTTGAATTTGATTTAATAATCCCAATGAGGTCACTAGCCAAGGGAAACGAAGGGCAATAATCAATCTAAGAGCTAGGGCTTGAAATATATGGAGATCCAACCATCAGAATGGCTTCAAATTTGGAGGGCTCCTAGGAGACACAACAACACAGTAGAGGATAGGAGATCGGAATTTATTGATGGGTAACCTATGAGAAATGTGATGTTGTAGGCCCCTATGAAGGCTAGGCCTAGAAGAAAGAGGTAGAGGTGAATATGTTTTTGGTGATCACCTATGGAGGACTAGTGCCTAATCCTTTGCGAGAAATGGAGTCAAGGATATTTTAATGATTGGGATGGATTCGCTTAGTCAAGGAGGCCTCTAAAAAAATTTCGCATGACAATTAGGACATGGGACAACTGCTTCAAGGTCTTTATACTTCGATATGCAATATGTGATGACTTATCAAGATAAAATTTCTACGAAATATCTTTAGGAATAAATGTCTTTCGGATTAATCACATCATTAGGATTTGGTCGACTTTTCGAACCATCTAATGTGGTTCATCCTCAGGACAGGTTGAAGAAAGAAACCAATCTCATTGAATAAATAGTAAGGATGCGTCATTGCCCGGTAATAGCTGTAGAAACTAGCCGCTAAATACGAGCAAAAACCGGAATCAATGATGCATCCCTACATCTTTTGAGGAACGTGAGATCAGATTTCTTCTTAGCAACTTACAATCGATCCTGCTCAAAATGACGAGCCTTATCAGCCATTTCCCTTCCGTGTAGGGTAATAATGTTAAATCTAAGACTTCTGTGATCCATAATGTAGATAAGTGTCTTTCGGATTAATCACATCATTAGGATTTGGTCGATGTTTCAAACCATCTAATGTGGTTCATCCTCAGGACAGGTTGAAGAAAGAAACCAATCTCATTGAATAAATAGTAAGGATGTGTCATTCCCTGATAATAGCTGTAGAAACTATCAGCTAAATACGAGCAAAAACTGGAATCAATGATGCATCCCTACATCTTTTGAGGAATGTGAGATCATATTTCTTCTTAGCAACTTGCACGTAAGACTCAGAGGACAGGGTATCATTAATGACACCGCCATGTATCAATACTACTATGCTTGAGGCCCATGGCTCTCAATGCTCACCCTACAAGTGCCAATGTGGCCCTCTAGAGGGCTAGGACCTCGTATAGGAAGACAAAGCCACAAATGGAGAACCACCTGCAATCCTGCATAAGATCCAATGCATCTCCTTGCCCTCCAATACAACAAATCATTAGAATAATCAAGTAAAAGAGCTTATAAGTCATGGAATCAATGGGGCATTTCATAGTGGCATGCCCTTCCATAGTAGGCTCTGACATGTACTAGTGTATCCAAGTTCAATAGGGAGTTAATCAGGGACCCTATTAGGTGGTTTCAACCTCGAAAGGGGGTGACATGTCCATGGTACATCCTCAAGTGGTAGGTGGAACATAATAAAGTAATGGAACAGAGTGGGGATCTGGGGAATCATCCAGACCACATGTCATGGTACATGGGCAGCTATAATAAGGGAATTCCACACTTGGGTATACGAGTGTAGGAGGGAGGAAATTGTGGTACATGAGTTACCTTGACCTTTGTTTTTCCACCCTTCTTCATATGCCTTTTGCATTTGATTGATTTTTCTTCGTAACTGCTCGGGGCTCTAGGGGATGAGAGCATGTTGTGTAATATATAACAGTGGATACCCTGTTAAGGTGCGGCAATTCATCGCCCACCAAGGGCTGGGACAATCATGGGTTCCTTAATGATGGAGAGGGCTCATCTACGGACCATAGGAACTAGGGTGATGGCCATGGATAAGGGTTAGAGATCATGTTTGGGTTTTGCCCACGTGCTAAATTTGTATATCCCAGCCATTTTTTGCATTTTGTGATACATTTCCTGTTGAGAGTGGCCAAACTATGCATTTTCTTTTTTTTTTCGCTGCATCAACCTTTGGGACATCATTCCAGGGCCGACCAAATGTGTGAGCAAGAGTATGGGGATGCTAACCCTATGTGGACCTGTTGACCACACTTTGTCAACGACCCCATAGCAGTACACTCCCATTTTTTCAAATGGGACTCATCATGTTCAAGGTTCACGCCATTCAGATTTCATCGACGACCGACATTTTTATAAATGATGTAAACCCATTCTGCATGTTTATGATGTAAATGATCTAAGTAAGACCATCATGTATGTAACAACCTAGGTAAGCCTAGTATGTTGGTGACGATTTCTATCCTAGGAGGTTTTTTGTCTTACTGGTTTAGTTGTGTTTTTCGACACAAGTGATTGGCAAAGTTTTCCCCTCCAGCCTCACCCCAAAGCTAGGGTGGATTTTGTCATCAAGATGCTAAGTGAGTCTTAGTGTTTTCTATCGAGTCTTTGTAAAAGTAGTTTGGGAATAATCCTGGCTAGTTGGCTAGATTATTTTATTACAAGCTACTTGGTCTACTAGATCATGTTTTGAGTCGCAGAATTGGGTACCTATTTGAGGGTCTATACGAATGGGTATTCCCCCTTCATGTGTCTAAATGTATTTATCTTATGTAAAGAGGGTTGGAAAAAATAATTAAATCCCCCCTCAGTCAATTAATTAAATTTTCTGGCCAAATTAACTAAAAATCCTAAGCCAGAAATTTAATTAGTTTTAGGTCCTAGGTGAGTATAAAATTCTTCAAAGGCAAAATTCGTTGGTCTTTAAAAAATGAATTTTTAAAGGTGTCAGGCCAAGGGAATATTGAGAATTTCAAGAAATTTTGGACCCTTGGGCCTAGGTGGTTAAGTCAAAGTCAAAATTTTGAGGTAATTAATTAAAATGGAATTAAATGATAAATTCGTTTTTTCTCAAATTTATAATTTCGACGGTCCACATTAAAAGATGATCAAATCTTTTCGACGGTCGAGATTATTTTGACATGGATCAACCGAACTAGCCATTGGAGATTTTGTCTTATAAATTAGAGGTCTTGATGTGACATTTGCATCCGATCTTTGAATCGTGCACTTGTTCTTGGAAGCTTTTGTGATTTTTTTCGATGAATAAAGCATAAAGACTTTGGGGTTACAAATTTTGGTGTTCCTTTTCCAGATCTATGTGGTGATTTATCTCTAAACTCTGCTACTTTATTTGGCATTTTTATGGTTGATGGCCTTCATGGATTAATCTGCATACAGATATCTTGTGCAGTTTTCTGGATTCATAAAATAACATTTTTGATTTGATGGAAAGACTAGTTATCTATTTTTCTGAAAGGTCTCATGTTTATTTTCTTAAGTCTCTTCTAAATTTCAGATCTAAGTGTGCAGGGAATTTTTTTTAAGGTTTGAGCGTTTGGGGAATTCTTCAGTTAGACTAGCCGACTCTCAGATTTCGTAATTCTGAAAAAGCTCATTATTTCTTAATTCTGAAAGTTGTCTTACGAAATTGTGTTATTACAGGGTCTTCTAGAGCTTGTGCCTCTCTTAAAATTTTCTATCTTCTAAATCGTGCTGAAATGGGTTTAAATCTGGCCATGAGGGCCTCAGATCTGTAAATTAGCATTGTAAATTTGTATATTTTTTGTGCATAGTTTTGGATCTGTTCTGGTTTTTTGCAGGGTTGCAGAGGTTTCTCAGAATTTTTTTTAAGATCTGGCCTGAGAATCGCTTTTGTTGGCAGATCTAAGTACAAAAGAGAAGATCTCAGGTGCATTTAAATCAGCATTCAAAAAATTTGAGTTATATGGGTAGAATTTAAATCTACTAGATGAATTTTAAGTGTACTGGGTTTTTCCTGAGACAATCTTTGCATTCTGCAGTCATCTTCTCGCTCAAATCCTACACACTTTTTCTGCCTTGATGCATCATACGCTGCCCTTTGCTTCTGCATTCTGTCAATCCTTTTTCTTTGCATCCGAAACCCCTGTCTTGCCTCTGCCCTCGCTGTCATTTTCTCCTCATGCCCTCCGCACCCCTCATCCTTCTCATCCGCAGTCTTGAGCAGCTCCTCTTTGCCGTCGAGCTCTACCTCAGGCCTGCCGTCCGACAACTTCATTCTTCTACGCGACCTCCATCCACCTCCAGCTTACTTCTTCTCCACCGTCCAGCTCCTCGACCTACAAAATAAAAACAAACGCATACATAAAGTTCAAAACCTCACGTATATGCGTTTTATCATTTTTTTTGGTTTGGTTTTTCTTTTTTTTGTTAGATTTTAGATTTTTACGATTTTTCTTTTTTTAAAACTTTTAAGTTTTAGCTAGTTTCGTTTGTGTAGTTTTAGTTTAGGTTTTCAAACTTTCGATTTTAGCCTTAGATTTATTTTTAGATATAGTCTTTAACTTTAGATTTAGTTGTATGTATATTTCTTAGTTTTATCGATTTTAGATTAAAAAATAAAAATATAGAAAGTATAAAAAATAAGAAAATAAAAATCTAACCTTTTCAGATTTAGATTTAACTTTAGTTTCCTTTTTTTTTTCTTTTTTAGTTTAAATCTTTAGATATTAATTTTTAGATTTAGAAAAAAATCAAAGATAAAAATAAAAAATTACTTTTTTTAGGACTTTAGTTTAATTTTCATTTTTTTTTAGATTTCAATTTTTTAATTTTTTAGATTTAATTTTTTTACTTTAGCTTTAGATGTATATATATTTGTTCTAGATATTTTTGTTTTATTTTAGATTTTTAATCTTTTAGTTTTAGAGATAAAAAAAAAAAAAAGAGAATAAAAATTAAAAAAAAAGGTCCAATTTTTTTTCTAAATTTTCAACTTTAGAAAATTCTCAAAAACATTTTATTTCATAGTCAAAGTGAGCTTTTAAATTTGTATCCTAAGTTTGACTATATAAAATTTTTAATTTCCGGATTGGGTTATTTAGAACATCATAAATTCGGAAATGTTTCAAAGATTTGGCATTTCAATTTGATGGTCATCTCATGACAACATTGCTGTGGTTTCAAAGTATTTTAATGCATAATTTTGGTGTGTCTTATTGAATGTCATTGTGGTAAATCTATTTTTCATAGCAGCAGTTACATATCAGATACTTAGCTTTAATTTTATAACGATATATTTTGACTCCATAAGGCACTGGTTTTAAACTTCTGAATCTAATTGGATTTGTAAAATCTCGTAAGTCTTAACAAGTATTTGGTTATCTAGCCGTGTCTCCTGAATTGGTTGATTTTCAACGAATTCTTTTTCTTCATTTTTGTTAGGCTCTACCTCCCTTAGCTTGCAAGGAGACAACTTAGATAGAGAGATTGGGGATCAGGGTGACAACCCCCGATTTGAGCCATTGTCGTGGTGCCTAGACATTTTGCGCGACAAGAGGACCCAGATGGGAAAAGATATGAATGGGGCTAAAATGAGTGGAAGGGGGCGATGTATGCGGTGTCCTGAAGCAGGACCATGTAACCAAATCGAGATTTCCCATGTAGTGCCAACCCTTAAGCTAGTGGCCAGTAAAGGAGATCCCACGAGGCTAGGGTACAAGGTTAGCCACGAAATTGGGCAGTGGAGACAAGAGTACAAACCCTGCCCACTCTTTTCGCTGAATCCCCCCACCAATCCATGCCCAAAAGTGCACATGGCAAGTAAGGAAAATCACTCGACTATACCAATGAAAAGGCATACCTTTGGGGTCAGGAGTACCACCTTCAAACATACAATCATAACAGATGGGTGAGGGACCACTTGGTTGGCTTAGGTGGCAGAGATAATGGCACATAGAGCTATCTCTTGGATGCAAGGGCTTGCTGGCTGCTGACTAAGGACGATCTAGGAGAATTTTTTCTCCTATATACACTACCCACATGTGGTGGGTAATTGGACACTTTGCCTTAAGAGGGTCTAATTAGAGAAGAGAGAAAATTCAAATTTATGGAGAAAATATGACTTGAACACCAACAAGAGATGGCCAGTGGCTAGTCCTTGAGTTGGAGTCTATGGATGTGATAGATTAGCCAATTCTTGCAAAAGAGTAATGGATGTTTGATGCCCTAGCACAAATCCTAACTATTGCCTTTGTGAGGGATTGAAGTCACTTAGGAGAGATTTAATCAAGATTCACCAAGGGAAATGTCATTTACATTTTATATGAATAATGCATTCAATTATGACATCTAGATTCTAGAATATGATTTTTAACAAATTATGGCACAATATAAAAACCCTAGATCATCAATACATTCCATACATTAGACATAAGCATAAAAATTATTCAAAACTAGGAAAACTTACGAGATGAAAATGCATGAACCTTCCATTATCAATCCAAGACAACTTCTCAAAAGTCACGAACGAGCTCCCATAGACAAGTATACTCCATAGGTTACATCTTGCCAAAGATAAAAGAGGGCAAAGTTCTCCCAAGGGAGATCAAGTTGTCCAAGTGATGATGATCCAAATGAAACAATCCTCTCCTCTATAAATATGAGGATGAGTTTTAATTTAGCGTAACAACCTCTAAATGACAAGTTAAATCACAATAATCTCTTGGGTTACAACCCAACCCAATAGCTCTCAGCATAAATGCTAAAGAAATCCCACACATGTGAGCCATGAGGTCTTCTAGGCTAACATCATCCATGTAGGAAGCTTCAAATGGCACACGTTGGTACTCTAGAGTGCCAAATGTGATGTAGAAACACCTAAAAATATTTATCAACGGATCTCTATAGTCCCCAAAATCCAATCAAGGTACCATAAAGTGGTCTTCGGGGTCTCCAACTACTCATAATGTCTATCCTTCCTCCAATGTTGAGGGATTTTCAGGTGCTACTTGTCAAAATTCCTTGAATGCAACCACTGCAGTTTAATTTTCTAATTGTTCACAATTTATTTGTCTTCTATTAATTATTAACTACAAATAACGATTAAATCACTGACGCATTCTTCACCATAAAAATGCTATGGAAATATAAAATATGGAACTGAGTAATAGATGCACACACAAAATAAAATTGACACTGTTACTTTTGGACAATTGTCCCTGGAAAAACCTTGAAGAGAAAACGAGGGCAATAGATGAGGGTTTTATTATTATGTAACAAAAAATAGAGATTTACAACTGCTAGCCTTTCAGGTTTAGCTTTGCCAATTTATCTCAACTGGAAATATAATGGGAAAATTATTTTCCCTCATAGCAACTCTATTTGGCTTTCTTTGGCAAACTCGCACTTCTGAGCAACCAACACTACTGGACTAGAAATGCACACTGCTTGCTCAGAAAATTCGTTTTTCTGTGAATCTGCCGTTTAGACTCCCTCTGCCTCTGGTATCAATTCGCTCTACCTCCCGAGAATAGATCCGGGCACTAGCAATTGAATCGATCCTCCTACTAGTAAGTCGCATTAGGAATATGGCTAACTTGCACTACAAAATACCAGTGTTGCGAACATCACGATAAAATCACATTTTTTTTCAAAAAATCACGATTTTTTCGTGATGGCGATTAAATTGACGATTTTTTCAGGTGCTACATGTGAAAATTCCTTGAATGCAACCATTGCAGTTTAATTTTCTAATTGTTCGCAATTTATTTGTCTTCTACGAATTATTAACTACAAATAACGATTAAATCATTGATGCATTCTTCACCATAAAAATGCTATGAAAATATAAAATCCGGAATTGAGAAATAGATGCATACACAAAATAAAATTGACATCGTTACTTTTGGACAATTGTCCCTGGAAAAACCCTGAAGGGAAAACCAGTGCAGCAGATGAGGGTTTTATTATTGTGCAACAAAAAATAGAGATTTACCACTGCTAGCCTTTTAGGTTCAGCTCCGACAATTTATCTCAACTGGAAATATGATGGGAAAATCCTTTTCCCTCATAGCAACTCGATTTGGCTCTCTTTGGAAAACTTGCACTTCCGAGCAACCAACACTACTGGACTAGAAATGCACATTGCTTGCTCAAAAAATTCGTTTTTTTGTGAATTTGTCGTCTAGGCTCCCTCTGCCTCTGGGAATCAATTCGCTCTACCTCTCGAGAATAGATCCAGGCACTAGCAACTGAATCGATCCTCCTACTAGTAAGTCGCACTAGGAGTATGGCTAACTCGCACTACAAAGTACCAGTGATGTGAACATCGCGATAAAATCGTGTTTTTTCAAAAAATCACGATTTTTTCGTGATGGTGATTAAATCGACAATTTTTTCGCTTGAAAAAAATCGCGATCTGATACGAAAATATCATCGGGCTACGTGGTAGAGAGTTTTTAAAGGCCATTTTTGGTTTTTTTAATTTATTTTGAAGACAGAGGGCAAAGGTGAGAGCTAAGAAGGAGGATAACTCATTTACAAGGGCAAGAGAGGAGAAAAGTGAAGGAATTTAGCTTCCTAAGCAAAAAAATTTTGAGTTTGGACCAACTTTCTTCAACAGGTTGTGGCTTTCAGGTATGGGAATCAAATTTGGCCCTATTTTTTTGTTTTTTCCTTGGCCTTCTGACACCCATATATTTTCCATGATTTTTGCTTGGATTTGAGTGTGTTTTGATTTTAATTTTTGTTGCATTTAGTGTGGAGGGTTTTTTTTTTGGTCAAAAATGCAAAATCTTGATTGTTTAATTTTATTAGTTTAATTTCTTCTTGTGCCCTAGTTTTTTTTCATGATTTTTGCTTGGGTTTGAATGTGTTTTTTCTGCCATTATTGTTGGATTGATTTAAGGCCTTCTTTTTATCAAAAATTCAAATGTTGTATGTAAATTTAATTTCATTTGTTTAACTTGCAATTCTTCTTGTGCTCTACGTTCAAACTTCTATCTTACATAAAAATTCGAGTTCAACAATGTTACAAACATTTCAAGGAAATCAGACCCTCTTTGGGAATTTGGTGAACTTAATGGAGGATTTGACACATCAAATTTGAGTTGCAAGCTATGTGGGCATCATATGACAGAGGTGTATACAGATTGAAGTTTTAACTTGTACAAATTCCTAGACATGAAGCAGGGCCTTGCACAAATACAAATCCATAAATCGTTCGCACAACCCTCAAATCATTGGAAAAAATAGTGACAACCAAAGTGACCAAGGTAGCTTTGAAGAGTTAAATGGGAGGGGGTGGAGTGGTGGGATTGGGAGGTGACCCTGAGAGTGGTACTTGTTCTTAAGAATCTACATCTACAGTCAACCCCATTGCTTCCTCGTCATTTTTTGTTCCTAGAACCACACCTGGGGCACAACCATCTATCACGTTATCTCTTAAAAAAAGGGAGAAGGAAGAAGCTGACAAGTTGCTGGGCAACTGTCTTCTTTAGAGTGATATTCCTTTCAACATTGCCGGGAACAATCCATTTTTCCAGCTTGTGATTGATGTTATTGCTATTGTTTTCCAGAGGTACAAAGCCCCTTCCTATCATGATTTTCAAGGGCGTATTCTTCAGAATGAAAAGGTCGAATGCACTAAGAGATTGGAGGAGTTTAGGGGCTCATGGGCGCACATAGGATGCATTGTAGGTTGGACCGATAAAAAGGGTAGAACCCTTATTAACTTCTTGGTTAATTGTCCCAAGGGGTGAATGTTTATGAAATTTGTTGATGCATCTGGAGATATCAAAGATGCACGATTTGTGAAAGTTTCAAAACAGAAACCCTACTATAGTATCTAGATCTACTTCACCTTCTTATTTATTAACATTAACTAGTTATTTAACTGAAATATTCAGAAAGACACTAAAGTAGACACTAACTGTGGCCTACACATCTACAAATCATTTACTAAACAATGCACACATGTGACAAGATTACACACGATTTTTCGGACAAATGTCCCTGGAAAAACCCAATATGGGAAAACCGGTGCATCAACTCTAGAGGGTTTATATTATTATGTAGAATCTGAATACAACAATCTAGGCACCAGACATGGTTGGACCTACAGAGAAATTACACGGCAACTAAGTCACTTGATATGGGGATACGGGGATACGAAGTATCGGACACGGGTACGGTGACCCCCGAACAGGATACTTCTGGGATACGTTACGTTATATATTATTTTATTAAAAATATATATATATTTTAAAAAATATATATATATTAATATATTTAAAATTAGATATTTTTTGCACAAATTCATACAAAATTCATTGATTCAAACATAGATATTAGATCTTCATGAGTCATACATCATCATTGATACTATAATACAAATTACAATGAATCATGATACATTGATACACCATACATGATACAATTGTCAAATTTACTCAGAAAGACAAGATTGAAGATAGTAAGATACTGTAGTTTTTTCATTAAGTCATCAGAATCAAAATGTGTTACATAACAACACTGCCAATGGCAAATAGAAATAGAAAATACAAAATCAACTACAATCTACAAGACTACAAGCCTGAAGCCTCAATGAGTCAGAGTCATCAATCCTCATAATCGGCATCACTGTCGAAATCCTGATCATCATGCTCACCACTGCTCTCCTCTGCCTCTGATGCATCCTCCTCCTCTATCATCTCTGCATCTGCTGGTGTGGAGGATGACCCCTCTAATCCATCATCAAATATGACAGGCTCTAGCACTGGCGCATTGAGATCCAAGTTGGCCAATGCCAACTCAACACTGCTGTCCAGACCCATATCATCAGGAAAGACATCCCACATCTTTGTCTTTCCCTTCAACCACTCCTCCCTCTGCTTGTAGATGAGACGAAGGTTGGTGTGCACATACACCATTGTCTCTGCCCTGGACTGCTCAAGCCTGCTCTTCTTCACACTATACAAATTCCCATATGTGCTCCAATTCCTCTCGCAACAAGAGGATGAAGTCACCTGAGAGAGGAGCCTCATGGCTAATTGCTGTAGAGGAGGGCTTGCTGCCCCATGAGTTGCCCACCAAGAATGGGGCTTCTTAGCCCCCCTGTCTCGAATCAAATCATAGCCTCCAAATCGCCCCCTGGCAGTGGAAAAATCTGCAAAGGCATCCTCCACCTCATCAAGGGATGCCCTATCCTGAAAAAATCCTCCTCAATGCATCTTTCCTCCCCTGTGAGATTTCAGCATCCATGTGAGGAGGGAATCTGCGGGAAGGTCCACCATTCAGCCACTCATGGCTGTAGTATTTTGGGTTCAAGGAGTGAGCCAAACAATGTAAAGGTGTGCAATTCTTGTCCCATCTACTGACAAGAATATCCTGTATGACGGTGAAGAAGGCCTCAGGTGATGTCTCATACTCTGGGCACTGACTCTGTAAAATAATGGTCCTCACAGACTCAATCATGGAATCACATCCCTCATAAACCTCTCCTAGGATGGGTTGGTCTGTATCTGCATATTTGAGTAAGGAAATGATAGGCTCCATGATCTGAATAATTAGATCTACCTTCTCCCACCATATATCATCCAACACTATGTCCTTCACCTTCTTTGAGGCTGCTTGATCCATCTTTCTCCAAAAAGACCAAAACTCTGAAATAACCATAGACCCAAGAGTGGTCTTGACCTCCCTCAACCTCTTCAACATGATGAATGAAGAGGCAAACCGTGTATCTGCAATCTTCAACAATGATAGATTGATGTACTCCTTGTAGATAGTGAGGGCATTTGTATGGTTTGTTACAAAGTTGCGGATATATCGTGCATCCTCAATAGTGGCTCCAATCCAAAGCACATCAGAAGCAATAGATTTCAGTGCCAAGTTCAATGAATGGACAATCCAAGGTGTCCAAAATACTTGTGGATATTTTGCTTCCACAATTATGCCAGCAGCCTTGCAAACAGGTGCATTATCTGTAATGATTTGCACACAACAATCCACACCTACACTTTCAATAACTTTGAGAAATAACTCACCCATATATTGTGCATCCTTGTACTCTCCAAATGCATCCATTGCTTTCAAGAAAACTGCACCATTCGTGGATGACACCATGAAGTTAATGAGTGGGTGGCATGCTGGATCTGTCCATCCATCAGAAACAATGCTAACCCCAGATGTTGGCCATGCTGATTTAATAGGCTCAAGCATTTTGTCCACCTCTTTCTTTGCCTTTGTCAACAATGTGGTTATGAGCTTCTCTGACCCAGGAGGCACATACCCTGATGGAGCCCCATGACAAAGAGCTCGACACATCTCAATAAATAGAGGTGAACGTGCAACATTAAAGTATATGAAGTTCTGATAGAAAAAAAAATGCAATGGTGAGGTCAAGCTCTTCCCTTTTCTCTTTTTGGAAAATCTTGTCCATTGGACCAACTGCAGTTGCCTTTCTCTTTGCTAATTCTCCCTTGCTAGAAGTCTCAAAAGGGAACTTGCTGCTGCTTTTCCTCAAGAATGGAAGGGGGTCATTAGTCTTGGAATTTTTTGATTTTGCTGCCACATTTGCCTCACCAATACTCGCCTCTTTCTGCAATTTCTTCTTATCTGGCAATTCAATTGCTGTACAACATTTAACGCCACAACCTGGAATACCCAACAAATGAGCTTTCACACGGAAATATGTGCCACGGAAATGGCCATTACAAAAATTGCATTTCCAGCCACAATTTCCTCCTCCCTTTTTTGCTGCCCCTTCCTCTCTTGTTGCATATTTCCACAATGGGTATTTGGGGTCAACAATTTGTTTTCCCTGCACATTTGAAGCTACTGTTGCAGCCCCACTTCCAATGGATGGAATACTTGCAGACTGTGATGAAAGAGGGACAGGAGGGGCATCTCCAATGGAGACATTCTTCCCCTTTCTTTGCCCCTGTCTTGCTGCCTTTGATTGAGCCATAAATACCTGTAAAAAATAAACAAAAACAACTAAATATATAAAACATATGTACATGCAAACACTAGCAACAAACTAAATGCAAAATATAGAGGGACAATTCACTTACCGGATGCCTGAATCTCTTCGAAAGAACACACTTGCTCCTTGCTCACACTAGTTCTCACTTCACAAATGAAACACATGAAATAGGTGAGAAAATAAGAGAGAAAAGCCACACTTTATAAAAAAAAATCGCGCGATTTGGTTGCCGCGGGCCCGACCGTACCCGGTAGGAGTGGCCACGGCGTGTCCCGACGGAGTACGGTCGGGACACGGCGTGTCCCGACCGTACTCCGTCCGGACACGCCGTGTCCTTCGAATTGGGGCCGAATCCGACACCTAGAGGTGTCCGACACGGGGATACGGGGATACGAGGGCATTTTAGGAGTATCCGGTTACTTAGCACGGCAATAAGTACTTTTCACTCGGAGGCAAAAGATATGGCTATATCGCACCCTCAAACGGGATGTACAACTCACGATCCCCTTTTGGCCCACTAGAACCCTCAACGCTGCCTCTGCAGCGTCTGCGTCAACCCTCAACTGGCCAACGTCCCAACTACGTCACCCTGACTAGTGCTGCGCTACCTTTGCGCTGCCCCGACTGGGATTGCGTCACCCTGTCTAGTGTTGCGCAGCCCCTGCGCTGCGCTGGCTGGGCTTCTGCAGCCTTTGCGCAGTCTTTGCGTGGATTTGGTTGGACTGCGTCCTTTTGGTTGGCTTTACGCTGAATGGTACTCACTGCCCCTCTGTCTTGCTGTATTCTTGGCCTTGGATCAACTCACCCCTCGTCGATCTCTGCTCCTCACTGCACTACAACTCATTTCGAATTTTTCAACAAAACCCCGCCCCATAAATTCGACTTAGCTTCAGTGCTCTGCCAATCTGTGTGTGTCTCCAACTAGCCCCAAGCCTTTCTTTTATACTTTTCTCGTTGAAACATCAACGACCGTGATCTAATCTCTAATCTATAGATCAGATTAAAAGACTACTTGATCCACGTCAGTTAGAAGTTAGAACATTTCATCACATGTGTTTAATTAATTCACTTTAATTTTTCTAATTCCCTAAGTTAGACTTAGGGTCCTCATTAAAAAAATTATTTATTTTAATATCTCACACACTAGATGAAATTTCTCTAAACGCTTTCTGGGTTTTGGAGACCTTGTGTGTCTTAGCCCTTCCACAAAATCTCAGGGCTAGAGCACACCCGATGCTACCTCAAAATATCAACACTCCCTCTTAGCGAGGAGTGTGCTCTAGCAATACATCCACACCAAGTATTGCCTGATCTCGACATCGGCCTCTGCGCTGCTGATGCTTGGCCTGCTGCCCTCCATCCACTGCGTTGCTGCTTCCTGTATTGCTGCCCATGTCACTACGGCTGACACTACCACATTCGTACTGCAGCTCCCTCTCAAATTGCTGCAGTGTGTTGCCTGCTGCTGCGCTGCAACTCAGTTGCTGAGAAGTAAGCAACTGAAGGACCCTTGCCCAGTCACTGAAAGACAAGTCACTCGGGTCTGCATCTCATCACTGAAGCTCCCTTGGCTGCCGCTCTGCACTATCCTCTTGAAGCCACTGTGCTGCTACAGCTTTGCACTGCGTAAGCACTACCTCCTTTGTGTTGCTGAAGTCCCATCAGCCCCTCTGCGCTGCTGCTGCCTCTGCATTACGTTGCTCCCATCTACAACATCCCAAAAATGCCTCTGCTTCTCCATGATTTTCCGCACCCACTGACTCCAGTCATCTTGCTACTATCTTAAGGCTCCCGTAACTCGTATGTGATCCAAGAGTTTGGGCACCTCAAGGATCCCGCCTCCCCATCTGTAGCTACTCTACAGATCAATGTCGCCCCACTTCCATGGCTCATGAGCACTCATGGCTACATCATCATCACTCGCATAATCTCCCTTAGCTGCTGCTGCCTTGGATTTAGGAGATCACTTGTCCTTCTTCTTAGGACAATGGCTGGCGAAGTGTCCAAGTTCGCCATAATTAAAGCACCACACCTTGGATAGGTCCCTCTTCTTATTCCCTTGCTGCCCCCTTTCCTTCGATGCAAGGGCTGCATCCTCCTCCTCTTCTTTCTTTACTTTGACTACCCTACTGCTGTTGGTTTGCCTCTTGGTCATCCTCTTGATTTCCTCCTGTCGGAGCATTGCCCACATATCCTCCCAGAATGGTAACGGTGCCCTGCACAAGATGCTTTGGACAAGCGTTTCCCAATCCTTGGTGACTGCATTTAGGGCAGTCCTCACCAAGAGCCCCTCATCCGGATTCGTACCCATGGAAATTAGTTGATCCTAGATAGTCTGAAGTCTGAAGAGGAAGGGATCTATCTCCTTGTCGTTCTACATCTGGAACAACCACATCTGATTCTCCAGAAGCATTCTTCTTTGGACTGACCCTCCCTGATACATCGTGTCCAAGGCTACCCACATTTCATTTGCCATGTTCTTCCCGACAATATGTGGCATGACGTGGTCTTTAACTCTGTCCATGATCAAGCGCTTTGCTAGTGCTTGATTCTCCCTGTACTTCTTCAGAGGATTTGCATCGACTAGCACAGCTAGGACTCTCTCAACATGGTCCTTGATGCCATACTCATTCAGTACTGTCAGGATTCTGACACTCTAGATAACGAAGTTGGACATGCCATCCAACCTGTCCTGATCTCTCAGTCCATGAGACACCATATTTGCTCAAATCTGTTAGAACGGATAATCCTCTCCCTCTTTTTGCTGCAACACTCAACAAAAACACTGGATCTGGGTTTCTTGGCAATTAGAAGCCTTCTATAGTAGCTGCTCTCTCCGACAATTGAATTCCCTCTCGGAAATCCTCAGCCAAAAAAAAAAAAACTGAACAGTTCTCTAAGATCACCCTCCTGATCGAATCTCAGATCTGTTTTGCGCAACTACTCTCTTCGACAATTGATTTCCCTCTCAGAAATCCTCAGCCAAAAAAAAAAAAAACAACTAAACAGTTATCTAAGATCACCCTCCTGATCGAATCTCAGATCTGTTTGGCACAGATCTACTAAGAAAATGTCCTCCTCCCGCTCTTGTCACCTTTGTTAGGCAGGATTCTGTACCGACAAAACCTCTGCCACACCAGCAAATCTGCACAACATCCTCAAAAATGGATTCCGTCCATCTGGTTGGCCTCTCTGTGAGCAGACTGGCTCAGCACAGCCTCTGCACAGCACAGGCTGCTCTTGCGTCACTTTGGAAGGCTCTGCGTTGCCTCTGCGTCACTCAGCTGGGACTGCGTCAGCCCCTGCATGGCCTCTGCTGGGACTGTGTCCTCTTGGTGTTGCGTTGCCTTCTCTGGAACTCTGCTGCTTCAACTGCCTTGTCTGCAACAATCCTCTTCAGCTGCTCTGCTGGTGGATTAGCTTGATCTGCAATCCTATGATACCATTTGAAAGTTTCGAAATAGAAACCCTACTGCAGTATGTAGATCTACTTCACCTACTTGTTTATTAACATTAACAAGTTATTTAACTGAAATATTCAGGAAAACACTAAAGTAGAAACTAACTGCAGCCTACTCGTCTACAGATCATTTACTAAACAATGCACACGTGACAAGATTACACGCGATTTTTCAGACAAATGTCCCTGGAAAAACCCATTGTGGGAAAACGGATGCAACAACTCTAGAGGGTTTATATTATTATGCAGAATCTGAATACAACAATTTGGGCACCAGACATGGTTGGCCCTGCAGAAAAATTACACGGCAATAAGTACCTTTCACTCGGAGACAAAATATTTGGCTATATCACACCCTCAAACGGGATTTACAAATGACGAGCCCCTTCTGGCCCACTGGAACCTTCAGCGCTGCCTCTGCAGCCTCTGTGTCAGCCCTAACCTGGCCAACGTCCCCACTACGTCACCCTGACTGGTGTTGCTCTGCCTCTGCGCTGCCCCGGCTAGGACTGCGTTACCCTGGCTGGTGCTGCGCTTCCCCTATGTTGTGTTGGCTGGATCTACGTCACCTTTGTTGGGCTTACACAGTCTCTGCGTGGATCTGGCTGGACTTCGTCCTCATAGCTGGCTCTGCGCTGACTGGTACTTACTGTCCCTCTGTCTTGCTGTACTCTCGGCCTTGGAACAACTCATCCCTCCCCGATCTCTGCCCCTCATAGCAGTGCAACTCGTTTAGAATTTCTCAACAAAATGCCGCCCCAAAAATTCTACTTAGCTTCAGTGCTCTGCCAATGTGTGTGTGTCTCCAATTGACCCTAAGTCTTTGTCTTATACTTTTCTCGTTGAAATATCACCGAACGTGATCTAATCTCTGATCGACGGCTCAGATTAAAATATTGCTTGATCCGCATCACTTAGAACATTTCATCACATGTGTTTAATGAAATCACGTTAATTTTTCTAATTCCCTAATTTAGACTTAGGGTCCTCATTAAAAAATTTAATTATTTTAATATCTCACATACTAGATGAAATTTTCCAAACGATTTCTGGGTCTTGGAGATCTTGTGTGTCTTAGCCCTTCCCTAAAATCTCAGGGCTAGAGCACACCTGATGCTACCTCAAAATCTCAACATGGTTATTATGTGGTTTGTTGGACATGTTCATTCAGGAGGTGGGTCCACAATATGTTGTCCAAGTCATGGCAAGATTATGGAGAGACATCTTAACTTATTTTGGACACCCTTTGTTGCACATTACATTGACTTGATGTTAGAGGACATAGGAAAAAAATCCTTTTGTCAACAACATTGTTGGATCATAAAAAAAACATTACAAAATTGATATATAATCATGCATTTGTGCTTCATTTGATGAGAACATTCACCACAACAAAGAGTTGGTGCATTCTGCCATTACACGGTTTGCCACTAGCTTCATATCTCTTCAATCCCTCCTGAATTCTATGTGGGATGTGAAGAGAATGATTCTTTCAGAGGAGTGGCGTGATTTGTCATATAGCGACAAACTAGAAGGAGAGACAATATGCATGCTACTTTCATACTACGAAAGCTTCTGGGTGGGAGTGTAGGAGGTGTGTAGAATTACTGAACCTTTGGTAAAGGTTCTTCGATTACTTGATGGAGACAAGCCTGCAATGGACTACTTGTATGAGGCGATGAATACGGCCAAAGAATCTATTCATAACTACTGTTATGATAAGCGGGATGAGGGGTTTGAGAAACAACAACTCATATGGGAAGTGATTGATGAGCGATGGAAAAAACACTCCCATTCATGCTTCAGGGATCTACCTAAACCCCGCATTTTGTTACTCTTGTGGTTTCTTATTTGATGTTGAGGTCATGGAGTGATTATTCACTTGTGTTTAGAAAATGGTGTTAGTTTTTGTAGCATCGGATGTGTTCTAGCCACGAAATTTGGTGGAGAGGCTTGAATACACGAGATATCCAAATAGATGAGATCTCCAAAACCCAGAAATCGTTTATGGAAATTTCACCTAGAGATGGCTTAATTAGATTATTAACCAGTTTTTAAATATTTCCTAAGTCTAAACTTAGGGAATATGGTTAATTAATCAGAATTAATTAAGTCAAGGTGCCAATCATCTAGAAACTCATACAGATCGAGTCCAAGATGATTCTAGCCATTGATTAAGTTTTAATCTTGGTTGTTGGTGCTCCAACAATGGATTATAAGAGGAAGTCGATGGGAACTTGGAGAGGACACACCAGAACACCAGAAGTTCGATTTCCTTGGAATATTGATTTCCAGAGTAGCAATAGTTAGCTGTTGGAGAGCCAAAGATCGAAGCAGTGAGTGAGGGGCAGTGATAATGATTTGGGGGAAGTTTTCTAGATCCGGGGAGGCATCATTAATGGGTCAAGTTATTCTCAGTGAGACGGCGTAGAGGACTGGGTCGTCAACGTCAGAGGGCAATTCAATTTAGCTGGAGTGAAATTCGTTCTTAGTTCCAGAGGCCAAGTCAAGGGTCTAGAGTGTCAGAGAGGCAATTTCCCCAACAGAGACAGGCATAACGACTTCATCAGAGGCATTTCGGAGGCTTGATGTCATAAGTTATGCACAGAGCAGCACAGAGAGTCCAAGAGGCCGATTTTTTTAAGGAAGTTGTGTCGGGGTTGCTTGTGGAAGAAGGGTAATTGCCTGAAATAATTTTTCCCAGATTTACTTGCTGTTTGGATTTTGTAATATCCCTGTTTAGGGCAGCCTCCCTGTTGAGGATCAGGTGGGCGCCCGACGCGGCCCTAGCACGAGGTGCCGTAATTGGGGGGTGCGCGGGGGTCCCGGGGCGAGGGTATAGGTGGACGTAAGACCCCACCCTTAACACCACGGGATGTCGCCCTCACTTGGGTTCGAGCTTTTGGTGTGGTGGTTGAGCATTTGTGGTATCGAGCATAGTTCGCTCGGCTGGTAATTGTGGTCTGTAATGGCCGGGGATAACCCCTACATCCATCGTAGGAGACGCAGAGAAGCTGAGGGTAGGTGGAAGTTTCCTTTCGGGGGAAGTGATTCTGATCAGGAGCCACCTGAGACAGATTCAGAGGCGAAACAGCCTGTGAGGGGCACAGAGCAGCGGGATCCGATGGCAGACACAGATAAAAGACTGGATGCAATCCTCCATCACATGCAGGATATGTCACAGAGGCTCGCAGCAGTAGAGGTAGCACAGAGAGAACCCCCTAGGGTTTTCCAGGTCGGAGAGGGATCTGGTATGTCTCACCACATACCAGTGCACGATGCTATCCCCATTGTGACGACTCAGGCACCCACGCGATCCACGATGCCCACATTCTTGCCAGAGGACATAGGGGCAGGAGTACGGGGAGGTGCACAGAGGGATGCTCCAGCACCCACGCGACCTACCATGCCTACCTTCCTAGCAGAGGACGAGGGGCCGGCAGTGCCGCGAGAGATGGATCCGGCACAGTTGGCGGCTGTTTTTGCAGAGTATCAGGCTTACGGACAGGCATTCATGGATTCTCTCACCTTCGAGAGCTATCTCCATGTTTAGTATGGCATTAGACCCCGTGATCATCACAAGGGGCACAAGCACCATCGCGATGACCACCGCGCGGCTAGTAGATTCCATTTGCCCACGTTTGATGGCTCATCAAACAGTTCGGCAAAGTCCTGGGTGGAGAAGCTGGACATCTATTTTCAGCTTAACCAGGTGTCGCAGTCAGAGGCCATTAAGGTGGCTACATTGCATCTGGAGGGTGAGGCCCAGGATTGGTGGTTTCATGGGATGGCAACACTCGGGCATTCCACAGTGACGACATATGCCGAGTTTACCAGGAGGGTGGTTGAGCGTTTTGACAGGAGGGACCCGGAGCAGCATTTTGTTGAGCTGACCAAGCTCAAACAGACTGGGAGTGCAGAGACATACATTTCAGACTTCTTGAGGGTTTCAGTGATGGTACCTGATTTATCTGCAGCTCGGATGGTTTACATGTTTGTGGAGGGGCTGTCAGAGCCACTTCGTGGCCTAGTCCGGTCGAACAAACCGGCTACCCTTCAGGATGCCATCAGCAGGACTCGGGATTTACAGGATGTCTTACCCAGGACTCGGCCACCTTATCCCCAGAGACAGGCTTTTCAGCCTAAGGGTAAGGACACGAGGGCTCCGCCTCCCAAGGCGAATCCTGGACGAGGGCAGTTTGATGATGAGGCCAGGAGAGAGCTGAGGAGGAAGCGGTTGTGCTTCACTTGCCAGGAGCCATGGGCACCGGGACACAGGTGTGCGGCAGGGAAGGCACATTTCATAGAGGTCTTCTCCGAGAGCAGTGGAGAAGAGGATGATGGGGATGATGTAGAGGCAGGAGATTGTTATGCAGCACAGAGTACCTTACCACCTCCACCACCCGCGACAGGTGGGGCATCGTTTGCACCCACTGGGGGAGCTCTAGCCGCATTGCGGGGATTTTCCAAGTACTTGACACTGCGCGTACGGGGGACAGTGCGCGGGCAGCGGGTTTCAGTCTTAGTTGATAGTGGGGCCACCCACAATTTTATTGATGCCCAGATGGTTGAGCGGAGAGGCATACAGACAGAGGGCTTTGATGGGTTTTCTGTCTTGGTCCCAGGAGATCAGACCATGGCATGTGCTCGATATGTTTCGGAGTTATCGGTGACGATGGGCACTTATACATTGACAAATCACTTCTTTGTGGTGGACATTCCGGACACCAACCTGATATTGGGTGTTCAGTGGCTTATTACTCTAGGGAAGGTCACGACAGATTGGAAGGCCCTAGAGATGGAGTGGGATGATCCCAAGACGGGGAGGCATGAGAAGATACGGGGGCAGCACACATACCCACCTCAGACGGTGTCAGCACACAGCATGGAGGCGACCTTCCGCAAGGGAGATATAGAGTGGGCGGTAGAGTTGCGGGCTTCAGAGGCAGTGGATACAGGGCAGACAGTGCATCCTGATCTACAGTCTATTCTTGACAGGTATGCAGTGGTTTTCGGGGATATTCCACCACGGCAGCCACCGGATTGGGGGTTTGAGCACACGATCGAGCTTGAGCAAGGGATACAGGCCGTGATTACCACACCGTATAGGCATCCCAAGGCCTATCGGGACGAGATAGAGCGGGCTATCCAGGAGTTACTGGCCCTTGGTCACATTCGGCCAAGCACGAGTCCGTTCGCTTCTTCTGTAGTGTTGGTGAAGAAGAAGGACGGCACATTGCGCATGTGCATTGACTACAGGGCTCTGAATAAGAAGACCCTGAAGAACAGGTACCCCATCCCCAGGATCGATGCGCTGATGGATGAGTTGAGAGGAGCACGGTTCTTCTCGAAGATTGACTTGAGATCCGGGTACCATCAGATACGCGTGAGGGAACAGGACATTCCCAAGACCGCTTTCAGGTGTCACTACGGGCACTTTGAGTTTCTGGTCATGCCATTTGGGCTGACCAATGCACCCGCTACTTTCCAGTCATGTATGAACCACATTTTCAGGGATCATCTGAGGAAGTTTGTGCTGGTTTTCTTTGATGACATCCTTATATACAGCAGGACTTGGGAGGAGCACCTCCAGCATATTGAGACAGTCTTGCACATCTTGGAGGAGCAGCAGTTCTATGCCAAGCTCTCCAAGTGCGAGTTCGGTTTGACAGAGATGCTGTATCTGGGACACATTATAGGAGTGGACGGGGTGAGAGTCCACGAGGAGAAGATCAGGGCTATCAAAGACTGGCCAGAGCCGCGGAATGTGATGGAGCTTCGGGGATTTATTGGTATTTGCACCTACTACAGGAAGTTCGTCAAGGGCTTCTCTCGTGTTGCCCCTGCGGTCCCCGGCGAGGAAGGGGCATTGGGTTAGTCGGTTCTGACACGAGCGAGCTTTTGACAAGCTCAAGGAGGTGATGAGCGATTGTCTGTATTAGCGTTGCCGGTTTTACGCGACCCCTTTGTCCACAAGTGTGATGCATCGGAGAGAGTTGGTGCGGTTTTGATGAGGGGCCGGTCATCGTTGCTTTTGAGAAGCCGACTCCTTCCCACCACGAGGGTTGTCCCATATACGACAGGAGATGCGGCCATCATGCATGCATTGGGGTCGGCGATGCAGTGAGTGGCGAGATTCGGGGTGAGGACCGATCATAGTGCTAAGGACGAACGATTGCGGGAAAACGACGAGAAGTGGATCGACAAAGATCCGAACTTACGACGACATAGAGTATGTCGAAAGGGAAGAATAACGATGATAGGCGATGCCCTTTTCTCTAGGCCGGCCACGTTGTCACTCATGAGCTTGGACGCTGACTGGAAGGCTCGACTACTGGTTGAGTACTCCAAAGATAGGTTTGCATGCGAGGTTCTGGATGGGCAGGTAGCGGATAGCAGGTACAGGGTGGCCGATGAGGTCATCTATTACAGGGACAGGATCTTCTTGACTGAGGGGTCTCAGCTCAAGAAGAAGATACTCCAGGCTTCACATGATTCACCATTGGCGGGCCATCAGGGGTTCACCAAGACATACAGGGCCATCCGGGAGAGGTTCTCATGGAAGGGCCTCAAGGAGGACGTACTCCAGCATGTCAGGGAGTGCGACATTTGCCAGCGAAACAAGGGAGAGATGAGCCATCCTGCAGGGTTGTTGCAGCCTCTTCCCATTCCGGAGGGGAAGTGGGAGAGCATATCGATGGACTTCATCACGGGGTTGCCCACGGTGCAGGGCAAGGATTGCATCTTCGTAGTCGTTGACCGGCTGACGAAGTATGCCCATTTTTTCGCCATATCCGCACATCACACAGCAGCACAGGTGGCTGAGCTGTTCTTCAGGGAGGTTTTCAGGTTACATGGTCTACCCAAGACCATTGTCAGCGACAGGGACAGCCGCTTTATGGGCAGATTCTGGCAGGAGCTCTTCCGACTAGTGGGGACCGAGTTGACATCGAGCACTAGTTATCATCCCCAGACGGACGGGCAGACAGAGATAGTTAACAAGTGGCTGGAAGGCTACTTGCGTAACTACGTCAGTGGGTAGCAGAGGGCATGGCTGAAGTGGCTGCATTTGGGCGAGTACTGCTACAACACAACGCACCATATGTCTATTGGTATGACACCTTTCTATGCTTTATATGGATATCATTCCTTATCTTTTGTGGACATGATGTTTGGTGTTAGCAGGGCTCCGAGAGCCAAGTTATGGATCCAAGAGAGCCAAGATATCCTCCGAGCTCTAAAGGACAACATAGCCACGGCACAGAATCAGCAGAAGTTGTATGCTGATAAGGGTCGGGTGGAGAGACACTTTGAGGTAGGAGACCTGGTCTACCTACGGCTACAGCCATACCGACAGTCTTCGCTCAAGCAGAAGGGGGCGGAGAAGCTAAAGCCCCGTTTTTATGGGCCATACAGGGTGATACGCAGGATCGGGCAGGTTGCGTATGAGTTGGAGCTGCCCCAAGGCAGCAAGATTCATAACATCTTTCATGTATCATGCCTGAAAAAGGCACTGGGCCAGCAGGTGACAGTCATAGAGGGGCTACCACCTACGGATGATGAGGGGCATCTGGTGTTGCAGCCGGAGGCTATTATTGACACTAGGGAGAGGCAGCTGCGGAGCAGGAAGATCAGGGAGTTCTTGGTGAGATGGAAGAACTTGCCGGATGAGGATGCCACTTGGGAGGATGAGAGGATCTTGCAGCATCCATCACTTTAGTTGCTTGAGGACAAGCAACGTTCTGCCGGGGGAGACTGTAATATTCCTAATTAGCATTGCTAATTGGAATATTTCATTTTGTTTAATTTTGCCGCTTTAGCTAAAAATAATAAATAAAGTGAGAAATAAGAGGGGTCATCTCACTTTATAAAATAAAGTGCTTTCCTAGTTGATTGACGTTGTAACTTAAAGGGGTGGCCTTAGGGGTCCACACGTGTATGAGGGGAGGCCTCACGCTGACCCTAAGGTAACTGCGCAGGCCAAGGAGGGTGAAGGACGCAGTTAAGGTTTTGGAGGGAGTTTAGCACTATAAAGGGTGGGGTTTCCACTCCATTTGGCATTGTTGATATGATATTGATATTGAGAGCTAGACTTCTGTCTACTTCAGCACGCCGGTTGTTTAGTCGGTCTGCAGCACTGTTTAGTGCAAACTGAGTGTCTCCGGTCGGAGATCTCACCCTTGGCTCTGGGGAACTTCGAGTGCCTGCTCGAGCAAGGTTTTTCCTTCAGTTTCAGTGGTGATTTGCAGTGATTTTCTGGTGGACGTTTTGCAGAGGAGTTGCCCCTCTTTGTGACTGCGCAGTCTAGGAGAGAGGACGCAGTCCCAGCTAGGGAGGACGCAGTTATTGTGAGTAGGGTTGTTGTGTGGGGATTTGGCAGTGATTCAGCGTTTTCCAGCCCTGAGGAGTTTTGCTATTCCATCCGGAGGGTTGCAGGTGGATTCAGCCCTTTTTCCCAACGTTTTCTTGGGCTTCTGCGCTGTCACTGGGAGAGACAGCGTTTTCTCTGGAGAGGGTTTATTTGGTGCATTTTCGGAGGTGGAGCATTTGCTTCACGATTTCTGGGTTTTGTCCGGAGGGTTGAGATCAGCTAGCCTTCCAGTTTTCAGCTCATTCCAGTGAGGGGATCAGCCCCTAGTTCCAGTGCATTGCAGCAGCAGTTTTCTACGGCAGTTTCTCCAACCAGCTAGGACGCAGTCTCTATTGCAGCCATTTCTTATTCTGAGAGGGTCTCCACTTGCCTAGGGCAAGGATAGGTGCACTCATTCTGATTATCTTTGTACCCACATGCATGTATTCTCAGATTAATAAAATGGCTTAGTGTTTTGGCATTTTATGTGTATTTGTTCCATATTCTGGTTCTGACATTTTGTTCTATATATCTGTTTGTTGTATTTCTGTGTATTACTGGTTATTTCCCATTGGGGATATTACAGATTTCCAGCCGGGCACACACAGATTGTAGTCAGCGTTTCACTATTGCATAATAATAAAAAGCCTCACTGCTGCACTGGTTTTCCCAAGTTGGGTTTTTTCAGGAACATTTATCCAAAAACGACAGTGTCAATTTATGTGTGTGTGTGTGTGCTACTGTTTTCTCAGTTTCCAGCGCTATTTATTTTTTGTAGAAATTTATTTGTGAAGGTTGCAGTGTGTCTATTTCAATGTTGTCATAGCAATAAACTAAATAATTAATTTATCAATTAGAAGAAATAATACCAGTTGCTCTAATAGGATGTCAGTTTTGAAATTTTCACATGGTATCAGAGCGCAAGTGATCAGCTGGAAAGCTTGGAAGCGGAGAGAGAATTTTGCTGCTCAAAGGGAGCAGCAGGCCAAAATTCTTGAGGCAGCGCAGTGCTAAAACAAGCATGCAGAATTGTTGGGGCAACAGCTCGATTTTCAGCTGCAGGGGTGCAGAAAATTCTATTTGCCTAGAAGAAGTGATTCCAATAGTCAGAGGGAGCAGTTGCAGCTTAGATTTTCACTGAGCAGATTCTTTGGTTGGACCCAGAAGGTTTGGCAGCAACAGAACCAGCGTCGGGTGGAAGAGAAAAGAACACATAGCAGAGGGAAAATTTTTCTCAGGGAACTTCAAGTCTTAGAAGTTTGATTTTTTCTTGCAGATTGGAAATAGTTGTGAGCAAATCTTCTCACTCTTAGAAGGGGAGTGCGAGTAGCAGCCAACCAGAAGGAAAGAGAGGATTATCAACAATTTAGGAGATGGCCACTGCAAGCTTAGAGATCACGATAGGTTGGATGGGTCATCCAACTATGTCATCTGGAAGGATAGTATGTCTTTCCTTCTAGATGAATATGGCATGAAAGCCTACATTGATAATGTAGTGGCAGTTCCCTAGGATGTGGATTAGCTGAAAGAATACAGGAAGGAGATGGCGAAGGCGAAGCGATTGATCCTGGATGGAGTCCCAGACCATATAGTCTCACATATAGCGGCCAAGGGAACGACCAAAGAGATGTGGGATGCTCTCTCCACACTATACCAGGGTACTTCCGAGCAGCGGAAGATGTTCTTGGAAGAGAAGCAGAGATGCATTAGGATGTAGAAGGGGGAAGGCATAGATCCCTTCCTCACCAGGATTCAGGAGGTCCGGGACCAACTTGTAGTTGTTGGGGCAGCGCCTCAACCATCAGAGGTACTAAGGTTGGCACTAAATAGTGTCTCGAAGGATTGGCAGGTCTTCGTCCATAGTATATTGGGTAGAGACACGCTACCATGATGGGACAAAATGTGGGTTGACCTACAACAGGAGGAGTTGATGCGATCTGTTAAAAAGCTCCATCTATGGCAGCAGTAGTCGCGGAAAGAAGGTGGTGAAGGAGAAGGAGAATGTGGCCCTCACATCAAAGGGTCACAGTTAGGGGTAGGGCAAATAGAGGAAGAAGAAGAAGGACCTGTTAAAGATCAAGGTTTTCAGGTGTGGTTATCTTGGTCACTATAAAACGCAGTGTCCTCTCAGGAAGAAGGACAAGTCGGAGAAGCAGGACCAGCACGCAACTTCAGCAGAGATCGACAAGTTTTCTTCCAGGTTGGAGGAAGATTTCGCAATGATGGCAGCCATACCTCCAAGAGTGAGGTGGGGTGACTTGGAGCTGTAGCCCCAAAGAACTACAGAGATGGGCAGGGTCCACTGAGGAGTCCACTTCATGGATCATACTTGGCTATAGGGGCCCACAGTATTCAGTAGCATGATGGATCAGTATTAGGAGATGCAGTCAGATGCCAGAGTGACAACTGCAGATTAGTTGCAGTCAAATGTTGGAGAGCGCAGTGCAGAGTTGGCAGTAGTGCAAACGCGACAGTGAAGATTCAACTACAGTGCATATTCTTCAGTGACAGTGCAGAGGCTAGTAGCAGTCAAAGACTCATGTGACACATGCATCATACTGAACACAGTTGATTTAGTATTTTGGATGTTTCTCAGTTGCAGATGTTGCAGTTGCAACAACAACAGATGAGGGGACTTGCAATGCAGATGCAGTGTTTGCAGCAGTACGACAATTTCAACAACACAAATGCAACATCAAATTTGCACGGTGGTTGATGGTTAGTGGCATGAAATCACAGTGGCCAGACATAAATAGTGTCACAGGAGACGATACAGAGAGTGTTGTGGCAGGGTGTGCATCACTAGAACACATTCCTAGCTAAGAGGGAGTGTTAGTTTTTGTAGCATCGGATGTGTTCTAGCCACAAAATTTGGTGGAGACGCTAGAATACATGGGATCTCCAAAACCCAGAAATTGTTTTTGGAAATTCCACCTAGAGATGGCTTAATTAGATTATTAACCAGTTTTTAAATATTTTCCAAGTCTAAACTTAGGGAATATGGTTAATTAATCGAAATTAATTAAGTCAAATTGCGAATCATCTAGAAACTCACACTCATTGACTCAAAGATGATTATAGCTATCGATTAAGTTTTAATCTTGGTCGTTGGTGCTCCAATAGTGGATTATAAGAGGAAGTCGATGGGCACTTGGAGAGGACACACCAAAACACCAAAAGTTCAATTTCCTTGGCAGATCGATTTCCAGAGTAGCAGTAGTCAGCTGCCGGAGAGCCAGAGATCGAAGCAGTGAGTGAGGGGTAAGGACAGTGACCCGAAGGAATTTTTCCTGATCTGGAGAGGCAGTAGCAAGGGGCCGAGTTATTCCTAGTGAGGCAATGCAGAGGATTGCGTAGTCGGCTTTAGAGGGAAATTTAATTTAGCTGGAGAGAAATTCGTTCTCAGTTCCAGAGGCCGGGCAGAGGTTCCGGAGTGTCGGAGAAGCGATTTCCCCAACAAATGTAGGCATAATGACTTCATCAGAGGAATTTCAGAGGCTTGACGTCATAGGGTCTGCAAAGAGAAACGCAGAGGCTGACGTAGAGAGTCCAGGAGGCCGAGTTTTTTTGAAGGAAGTTGTGCCAAGGTTGCTTGTGGAAGAAGGGTAATTAGCTTAAATAATTTTCCCAGAATTACTTACTGTCTAGATTGCCAGTTGGGCATCCATAGATTATACACAGATTTTCACTGCTACATAATAATAAAAACCCTCATTGCTGCACCGGTTTTCCCAAGTTGGGTTTTTCCGGGGACATTTGTCCAAAAACAATGGCTTCAATTTATGTGTGTGCTAGTATTTTCTCAGTTTCCAGCGCTATTTATTTTCTATATAATTTTATTTGTGAAGGTTGCAGTGTGTTTATTTCAATGTTTCCATAGCAATAAACTGAATAATTAATTTATCAGTTAGAAGAAATAATACCGGTTGCTACAATAGGATTTTAGTTTTGAAATTTTCATTGATGGTGTCATCTCCAGCAGAACGTGTAGAAATATCCAAAGAAATGGAGATATACAGGATGGAAAGTGGCACATTTAGTTTTGACATAGCTATCCATGATCGGAAAACCAAAATTCCAAGTAAGCTTTAGTTTATTTCAATTTTCAAATTTCATTGTCTCTTCATACTTGGCTTAACCTTCGAATTTCAATTTTTTTTATGTTTATCTTATTCGTTATAATTGCATGGTGGAGAAGCTATGGTGGCAGAGTACCCATTCTCCAAAGGCTTGTCATTCAAGTGCGAGCGCAATTGGAGTGTATTTTAAAAAATACGCACCCAAAAGTGCAACAGGTTAAAAATATTCCAATTAATTTTTTGAATTCATAAATAATATTTATTTATGATTATTAATTTATTATTTATAATTTATTAATTTATGACTCTTGTATAGGTTGGAGTCCCAATTCCTTAATGGCAGCTGCAGAGGACTATGTAGAGGAGGGGATGGCAGCTGTAGAGGAGGAGGATGAGTAACAGGAGGACGAGGTGACACCACTTACCATGGTCACCAGTAGAGGAAGTGGTCTACCTCCTATAGCTCCTAGTTCTCTAGCTTCTAGATCATAGCAGATTCCACTGCCAGTCCCAGTGCCTTCTTCGTCTAGAGGGAAAGATGTTACATTTTCTCGCAGGAGGGGAAGAGGAAATCAATAGTAATAGTTATTTGGTTCATTTCATTCTATATGATATTGTGACTCATGATATGAGATACATTATTACATTTTTTGTTGATATTTTGAGGCCTTAATCAAGGCTCAGGACTCAATATTCAGACATTATTCACTGTTATGTGTGATGTAGCACCTGTGTGCACTGATCTGCTTAGAACCTGAAGATCAAGCTTCCATAGCATTGTTCTCTCTGAAGCTAGACTTCCATTGAGTCTCGTTCTCCCACCAAAAATAACTGGGAAATCTCTCTCGCTAGAACTGTGCCTGCTAACTGCAACTGTCCAATTCACACTGCCTATGTCACTGCAACTAGTTCTATAATTGTTTCATGAGTATCTGACTATGCCTACCTGGCTCTGCAATTGTCTCTCAAGTATTTCACTGCTACTAGTTCTGGCTCTACAAATGTCTCTGAAGTATTTGACTACGCCAGCTTGGTTCCGCCACTGCCTCTTGATTATCTTACTGCACCTTGCTGACACTGAACTCGTGAACCTCCCATATCACGATCGTTCCTCCCACTACAGATACTCTTTTGCTCTTGTAGCAAAGGTACCGATCCATGTGAAGAATATACACAACCACTGGCTCTAATCTAATGATCAAACCCTCCATGGCTATATCTAGACTTCCTACTGCTTCTCCCACAGATCCTACCCGATCTCACATACTGGAGTTTCATACTCCACCCCCATTTGAGGATAATGATGCAAACATCGCAAACTCATCCTCCAACCTGGTAGACAAGTCATTTATCTTTGCTAAAGCTGATGTTTCCTTCACCTTATTTCTCTTCGAACATTGGGTGATGTAGTGACCAAAATATCACCACATCCAAAGTACTCGACCTTCGACAGGTCCTTCTTCTTCTCTCCCTTTGAGTCTTGGCCCTGACTGGGACCCTTCTTCGCTTTTCCCTTTTTAACACGGGCTATGTTCTCTTCTTCCTTCTCCACCTTTGGTCCCTTGCTGCTACTGCTAGTAGTACCATATCCAAGGCTGAGCCTTTGCTCCTCTTGAGTGAAATCACTCCATAGGCGCTCCCAACCAGGAAGTGTGTCTTGTCCAAAAATCACTTGGATGAATGTACACCACTCTTTGGTGAACCCGTTGATTGTTGTGCAAACCAGCTCATTATTTGATGGTTTTTTTCCTACAACTGCAAGTTCATCTTTGACCATCTGAATCCTGGTGAGATAGGATGTAACGTTCTCAACCTTCTGCATCTTAGTGGTCCACAACTTCTCCTTAAAAATCATCTTCCGATTCTCAAACGGATCCTGGTATAGCTTCACAACAACATCCCACGTGTCGTTTTTTGTTGTCTTATCTACAATATGTAGGATGATATGATCTTGAAATCCACCTAGGACCATCCTCTTGGATTTGACCATCTCCTTCTTAAAGGTTGCCAACTATTGTTGATCTTTCATCTCATCCATTACTACTATCACAAATTCCTTCAAGTCATGCTTGTCTAGAAGGAATTGCATCCTAGCCTTCCAGATGCCAAATTTGGAGGCTCAGTCTAATCTTTCCTTATCTCTGAGTCCTATTGTGGCCATTTTTGTGAAACTCAAATAAACTGGAGAACTAACTTTGTTTGCTCCATGCTACTTGCACTCCCACTTGCAACTAGATCCCGCTACTTACACTGGATCCTGTAACTTGCACTGGACTACATAGTACTACATTTGGATTTCGAACTTTCCTCCAAAAACTCTTTTTGATACTGTCACTGCTCGCTGCTAAACACTAAAACTGCTTGCTCTACCTCCTATATCGTACTAGCACACGATCTAAAACCTCTGCAATACATACTGGATGACTTGAACTAGAAATCGAACTATCTGCAATTGGTCTCTTTTGTTGGAAATCAGGGCCTCCTTTTCTCCCACTGGAAAACTGGAAACCCTTTGAGAATTTTTTGGAAATTCTCCCTCTATGTGCTTTTCTCTTCTTGCCTTTCGCTGATCTATTGCTGCAAATGTAATGTGCTATATATACTCTGCAAATCAACTAATTTTCTCATCGGAAACACTCTGTGGCAATCCTACTTCCTGATGCCACTGCTCCTGAGTCAAATAAAAAATTTCCTCCACCCTAGATCTGAAAATCGAATTTCAGTCTCCAATAATTCGTACTGCCTGGATGTCCTGCGTAGATCTAAAAATAGTGCTTCAGATCTATCTCGGAAACCCGTACAATCTCTCTTCCTTTCGCCTAGAGCCTCTAATCCAATCCTCTTTGCTCTGATACCATGTGAAAATTCCTTGAATGCAACCACTGGAGTTTTATCTTCTAACTGTTAGTAGTTTTTTGTCTTCTGTTAATTATTAATGACGAATAATGATTAAATTGTTGATGCATTCTTCACCATAAAAACGTTGCAGAAATATAAAATACAGAACTGAGAAATAGATGCACACACATAATAAAATAAACATTGTTATTGTAATATTCCTGAATTAGCATGCAACTAATAGGAATATTGATTTTGCTTTTAGCACCTAGTTAGATGAATAAATGGGGAAAGAGACCCATACTTATTTTGAATAAGCATAAAATCCCTTTTGATGTGAAAAGGAATCATTATAATAACTGGGTCTAGCACTCTCATGTGTGGACAAGGGCTAATGGATGTGGACAAAGTCAAGTTTGACTAAGTCAACAACACTAATGTGGGAGGAGTGGATCATCAATAAAGACAACTCAATATGAATGTGGATTAGTTTAGACAGCTATCTAAGAGCTGGATTGAAGACCATTAGGTGTGAAAAGGGCTGGAGCAGGTTGAAGAGGTCAACCTTGACCAAATCAAACAACGTGGTTATGGAGGAGTGGCATTGATGAAGGTACAACATAGTTTTGGAGGGAGATTGATTGTGTGATGGTAGAAACACTAATGAGTGGGACCCAAGGTGAGAAGGCTCACATTGTTTATAAGGAAGAGGATGGCAACCATATGGGGTTAGCTTATGAATTGTATTTTGATATGTCTGTTTAAACTTTTGCTCTCTTCAGTTGTTTAGCTAAGATTGCTAGTGTTGTTTAGCACAAGGGTTTCCTGTTTAGGAAATTCCATCTCTTTCCTTGAGAGGCCTCTTGGGAGAGTCCTGATCTTTCATTCCACACATCCGGCTTTCTGGCCAAGCTTCATTCTTCAGCTACAGCGCAGTTTCTGCAGAATATTGTGTTGTGTTGCAGGGTGTTGCAGTGGAGGGTTGAGAAACCCACTTTTTGAGTTAGTTTTTTCATAGGAGGAAGGATTCCTTCTCTTGCGAAATTGGTTTGGAGGGTTCTTGAGCACATTTTAGATCTTTGGTATCAGGCCAATCTATTTCCATCGCCTACAGCGTAATTTCAGTCTGGAATTGCGTTATTTTGGAGGGCAGCTTTAGTGAGGGATCTGGTGGCTCTGTTTGAGTGTTTCCCTGTGATTGAAGGGTTCAGCCTTTCATTGGGGGAGACCTTGGAGTAGATATGCATTAGACCTATGTTATTTCAGCCTCCTATCTTCATGTGCTTCAGTTTGTAGTGATTCTTCAGTCCTTGGACTGTAGATCACCATTGTATTTGGGTGTATTCCTAGAAACCCTTCCCGGGTTCTCTTGGATTTGTATAAAGGAGACTAGATCTCAGCTTTTGGGAAATATTGTTTAATATATGAGTAGATCTATTTGTCTCTACAATTTCTGAGTATAAACCCTCATTAGACTGCGCTGTCTCTTTATGTAGTAAATTTATGTTGTAGTAGTTTTGGGGTTTCAGTGTTTTTGAGCTATACTAGGTGTGGGAAGCTTGTTTACCTCAGCTAATATGATTTGTTTCTGATCTCCTCTTGGATTTAGGTGTTATGATGTCAGATCTAATGGATCCAAGGGTTGATTTTAACTTTTATAGCATATATTTATGAAAATGCGTTTTTTATGCATGTGTTGTTGAGTTTTCCCATTTGGGAATATTACAGTGGTATCAGAGCATAATCTTGGCTCAACATGTGGATGTCAGCCATTATGCTGTCAAGAGAATAAGAAGAAGAAGAGGAAGATCAGAATGATGGAGAGAATGAGTTTTATCTCAGCTCTTTTCAGATCTAGGAAGGGCCTCACCAAGGAGGTCAAGCAAAGAAAAGTGGAAAGAAGCAATGGAACTATGCCCTTTTCTTTTGAAAAAGGAGACAAAATGCTTGAAGATGGAGGACAATTGGGTCATGAGATTCTAAGTGAATACCTTACTGAATGTAAATCTCGACTTGTAGCATTCAAGGAGATGCTAACTCTCCCAGAGTTCATCCAACTTGAGGAAGAAAGGAGACCTTGTAGCAATGGGAGAATCAAGAGCAATAGATTTCTATTGTCTGCTTTTGATGGGTCATCTACAACAAGGGCTTGGGCAAGAAAGCTACATGCATTCTTCCTACTACATCCAGTGGAGAAAGAGAGGTTGTAGAGATTGCAGCGCTACACCTTGAGGGTGAAGCAAACACTTGTTGGTTCAGCCATTTGAGTCATGCAAGAGTAACTACTTTTGCAGAATTTACTCAAAGGGTGATTAAGAAATTTGGCAAGGAGAAATCAGAGGAGGATAAGCCCTCACCACCACTTGAGGAGACTTGTACCAACGTTGATGCAACTATGGAGGAGCAACCAACAACACCAGCAGTTGGGGGAACCATCACATTGGAGGAAGGAACTCTTGTAGCCATACAAAATGATCCCAAGCCTCACCAAGGTATGCCTAAGTTTCCATTTCCTGTTATTTCAGCAGATCTTATGGAGGGTTGTATGCCATTGCATGACCTAGGGTCAAGATACACTGCTGATTTGGAATAGCACACTATCACTGCGCTGAGGAGCCTTGAGAGACTCTAGGAAGAGAGAAACATTCATCCTACTTACTCATTGTTGAGCTGCAAACAACTCTTGAGGTTGGAGAGCAGATTTTTGGAGGATGGGATGAGCGTTGTCCTAGGCAATGCAATGAAAAACTATATGTTCAGTAATGAACATATTCTTGAAACAACAGGTGCACCATCATGAAGATCAACAATGCTGTCCTTGAGTAGCAGTGATGAGTTGGGGGCCCAAACATTAATGGGGCATTCCAATGTCCATTCCACATGTGTAGCAGAGGATAGGCAAATGGTTGATGAGATACATCTTATCTCCCATTACTATGATGAATCCTTCTTGTTGAGCACTACCCAACTTAATGAGATGGCTTTGCCTTTAGCATACTTGGATCCTTATGGATTCAACTTGGTCATTGATGAGTGGTCTTCATATGGAGATCTCCAGGAGATTGCATTTCAACATCCCATGAAATGCAAAGATAGAAATCTGATTTGGGAAGATGGTATTCTTCATTGGAGGAATGCCAGTATTGGGCATGATGATAGACACTCACCATTGGTTGGGTGGGTGATGTTGATGAGCAAGAGGCTGGAAAGCCACTTGCAAATCTATGACACTGGGCAGCATGAGGCATGGCTACTTTGCTACTCTTGAAAGAGTTTGGCCATTATGTGACATATCCTTCTCCAAAGGGTATGTTGGTGGAGGAAACTTTGCAGGACACTTGCATCATATGGCAGCAAGGAGTGTGGGTGCATTATGTTGATATGACACTCTTCATGTCAATCATCATATCTTCACCTCATGATTTGTATGATGGAGGTGTGAGGGAGTAGCAAGAGTTACTGTTGCTTTGGCTACTCTTGGGAGAGTATGGGCAAAATTTTTCCCATACTTGGCATGATATTTCCGGAGAAAGGGATGGCACAATCAAAGTGCAAAGAGGCTACCCTTCAGCATTGGAGGATGAGGAGGTACTTCCACATAGGAAGGAGATTGCCTCACATAGTAGCATGATGGTGGACGACTTTGGCATGTGGGATGTCAAAGGAGTAAGTCATGGAGTGACAAGAGCCTTATCACTAAGGCCAATAGCGCTGTCACTTGGGACTATGTTTCTATTGATGGAGTGTTCCAAGGGGAGTATGCATCCTTCGATTTTGCAGACTTTTATGAGAAGATTCTCATGGGAGGACTCATCCATGGACCTAACTTTCAGCTACTCACTAAGCATGGTAAGAAATGTATTTCTGTACTTATTGATTATTTCATTGAGTATTTACATTATCTCACCATCTATGTACAATGCATTGCTCCACAAGAGAGCAAGATTATTCTTGGGGTTCATGGTCATTCTAGGACCAACATTTATGATGGAGATAACCCTTCTCTACATGACTTTGGACAAGTCTGTTGTCATTCTTATTGTACTCAGCTGATATATAATGCTATTTACTACCTCATAGTAGATGAGGAAACATGCACAGTTGTTATCTTGTTGGAGGACCGCTTGCCACATGATGTTCTAAAACAACAGTTGGAAAGACTGCGCTGTATCCACTTGAGAGACCATTGGTATCGTCCAAACTTGCACATAACCTTCAACATTTTTCTGATTTGGATGCCATATGGTGATGATGTGCCATTCATTTTGTATGGGATGGTTTGGGCCAGCATGATTCATAACATTAAAGAGAGGATCTTTGGAGATCCAGTCTTCTTCTTGCCACTTGAGGGCAACATTATTGCAGCCCAAGATCAGCAACTACTCTACACTTATCATAAGTGGAGAGAGGGACAACGTGGGGTAGGCTATTTGGTCTACCATTATCAGTTATTCAGCCCACCTACATTGCAAAAGCCAAAGGTGGAGGAGAATTTTCATGAGTTACGATCTTGGAGGGTGGCTCATTTTGTATGGATGATAGCTTGGGGTTGGGAGATTCACATGGGGATGATAGATCCCAATATATATCAGATCTCATGCCTCAAGAAGGCCTCTAGACAACACATTGTTGCCTCCATGGGTATTTTACTTCTTCATGATGATAACTATTTGGGATGCTCACCAAAAGTTAGCTTGCATACTTGGGAGGGGCAACTTGGAGATTTATTGATGATACATCTTATTCCTTGGAGGAATTTATCATATAAGGATTCTACAGGAGGAGGAGAGGAGGCTCTTCAGTTCTATCCTTGCAGTTGCTTGAGGACAAGCAACATTTGGGAGGGGAGGACTGTAATATTCCTAAATTAGCATGTAGCTAATAGGAATATTGATTTTGCTTTTAGCACCTAGTTAGATGAATAAATGGGGAAAGAGACCCATACTTATTTTGAATAAGCATAAAATCCCTCTTGATGTGAAAAGGGATCATTATAATAACTGGATCTAGCATTCTCATGTGTGGACAAGGGCTAATGGATGTGGACAAAGTCAAGTTTGACCAAGTCAACAACACTAATGTGGGAGGAGTGGATCAACAATAAAGACAACTCAATATGAATGTGGATTAGTTTAGACAACTATCTAAGAGCTGGATTGAAGACCCTTAGGTGTGAAAAGGGCTGGAGCAGGTTGAAGAGGTCAACCTTGACCAAATCAAACAGCGCTGTTATGGAGGAGTGGCATTGATGAAGGTACAACGCAGTTTTGGAGGGAGATTGATTGTGTGATGGTAGAAACCCTAATGAGTGGGACCCAAGGTGAGAAGGCTCACATTGTTTATAAGGAAGAGGATGGCAGCCATATGGGGTTAGCTTATGAATTATATTTTGATATGTCTGTTTAGACTTTTGCTCTCTTCAGCTGTTTAGCTAAGATTGCTGGTGCTGTTAAGCACAAGGGTTGCCTGTTTAGGAAATTCCATCTCTTTCCTTGAGAGGCCTCTTAGGAGAGTCCTGATATTTCATTCCACACATCCGGCTTTCTGGCCAAGCTTCAGTCTTTAGCTACAAAGTTTTTGCAAAATATTGTGTTGTGTTGCAAGGTGTTGCAGTGGAGGGTTGAGAAACCCACTTTCTGAGCTAGTTTTTTCATAGGAGAAAGGATTCCTTCTCTTGGAAGATCAGTTTGGAGGGTGCTTGAGAACATTTCAGATCTTTGGCATCAGGCCAATCTGTTTCCATCACCTACAACGTAATTTTAGTCTGGAATTGTGTTATTTTGGAGGGCAGCTTCAGTGAGGGATCTGGTGGCTCTGTTTGAGTGTTTCCCCGTGATTGAAGGTTTCAGCCTTTCATTGGGGGAGACCTTGGAGTAGATCTGCATCAGACCTATGTTATTTCAGCCTCCTATCTTCATGTGCTTCAGTTTGTAGTGATTCTTTTGTCCTTGGACTGTAGATCACCATTGTATTTGGGTGTATTCCTAGAAACCCTTCCCGGGTTCTCTTGGATTTGTATAAAGGAGACTAGATCTCAGATTTTGGGCAATATTGTTTTATATATGAGTAGATCTATTTGTCTCTACAATTTCTGAGTATAAACCCTCATTAGACTGCGCTGTCTCTTTATGCAGTAAATTTATGTTGCAGTAGTTTTGGGGTTTCAGTGTTTTTGAGCTATACTAGGTGTGGGAGGCTTGTTTACTTCACCTAATATGATTTTTTTCTGATCTCCTCTTGGATTTAGGTGTTATGATGTTAAATCTAATGGATCCAAGGGCTGATTTTAACTTTTATAGCATATATTTATGAAAATGTGTTTTTTATGCATGTGTTGCTGAGTTTTCCCATTTGGGAATATTACAGTTATTTTGGACAATTGTCCCTGGAAAAACCCCGAACGAAAAACCAATGTAGCAGATGTGGATTTTATTATTGTGTAGAAAAAAATAGAGAATTACAACTGCTAGCCTTTCTGGTTTAACTTAGACAATTTATCTCAACTAGAAATATACTAGGAAAATCCTTTTCCCTCACATCAACTCTCGCTGGCCCCCTTTGGCAAACTCACACTTCCCAGAAACTCTCACTACTGGAATGGAAATGCACACTACTTTACTTGCTCCAGAAAATTCGTTCTGCCTTGAATATTCCTCCAGGTCGGAAATCTTGCCTCTGTCTACCCTTGGAAACAATTTGCTGTGCCTCCCAAGAATACATCTGGGCACTAGCAATTGAATCGATCCTCCTTCCAACAACTCGTACTGGAATCTAGCTAACTCACACTGCAGAATACGACCTCCTCTGGATAACTCGGCCTCCTGTCTTGACCCTAGACCACTAAAAAACCTCCTAAGAATTTCTCTTGAATTTTTCATTGCTGCAAACCCCGCTATTGTCTCTTCCCTAGCTTCAGCTGCGCCCTCGCTGAATGTTGCAAACTGGGTAGTCGAATTGCTCAACTCATATCTGATGCCTCTCTCCAAGCCCTCGACTTTCTCTTATAATCTTTTGTTGGGCAACCAACGGCCACCATTTAATCCCGGTCAATGCCTGAGGTCACTTTGACTCCATCTGCATCAATAGAAGCCTCTTGAGGAAAATCAAATTACCTTAATTAATTAATTTTAATAAACCAACTTCCCTAAGTTAGACTTGGGAAATAATTAAATTATGGTAAATTAATTTAATTAAGGTGTTTCCCAAACTTATCTTGCCAAATCTTTTCTGGGTTTTGAAGATCTCATGGTAAATTAATTTAATTAAGGTGTTTTCCAAACTTATCTCATGAAGCCTTTTCTGGGTTTTGGAGATCTTTTGTTTCTTAGCTTGTTAGCATCATCTAAGACTAGAACACATCTGCCACTACACCAAAAACTAACACTCCCTCTTAGCGGGGAAGGTGTTCCCCACTATACCTATTTGTTCTCTGAAGTAGATGAATTTGGCTCTCCCTAGAGATTTTGTGAGTATATTAACTAACTGTTGGTCTGTCGGAACATGTTGTTGCCGAATTGATCCACGTTGCTGGTGTGAAAATGTCTGAATATGCTTAAACAAAAACCCTACTGTTAAATTTTTGATTTACTTCTCCTACTTACATAAGTTATTAATCTGAAATTTTCAGCATTAACATCGAAGTAAATACATTAACAGCCTACACATGAAGATCTAAACTGAATAACATGCTCAATGACAAAGTGACACACAAGGATTTTCTGGACAACTGTCCCTGGAAAAATCCAATGCGGAAAAAACGGTCCTGCTAGCTTCTAGAGGGTTTTTATTATTAAGTAGATTCTAAGTACAACAGATCTGTGCACCAAAGTGGTTAACCCGACAGAGAAATAAAAACGGTAGCGATACATCTATTCTGGAGACAGAAAATCTGACTGATTCACACCATCAAACGGGATTTACAGAACTTAGCCTTTTCCGGCCTCTAGAAACCCCAGCGCTGCTCTGAAGCCCTTTGCGTTAGCCTTGCTGGCCTGCATTAGCCTCTACGTGGCTCAGGAAGGTCTTGCGTCACCCCAGACTAGGTTACACTACCCCTGCGCTGCCCTGGCTGGGTCTGTGTCAGTCCTCCTAGGATTGCGTCAGCCCTCCTGGCCTCCTGCTGCCTCTGCACTGCCCTTGTTGGGCTCTCGGCTGCTCTGCATAGTTGTTGCTTTTGTGCTACTCTAGTATGCTCCTTCTCTGCCCTTGTTGTACTCTTGGCTTGGGACTAGACCATCCCCCTTGCCAATACAACCCCTTGCTGCAGCTGAAACACTTCTGAAATTTTTAGCAAACTATGCTCTAGAATTCCAGCTTAGCTTCAGTGCTTTGCTAGTGTGTGTGTTCTCCAACTAACCCCAAGCCCTCTTCTGAAACATCAACGACCATGATCTAATCTTGAATCGACAGCTAAGATTAGAAGATGCTTGATCCGCGTCACTTAAGTCATTCTCATCACATGTTTAATTTAATTACTTTTAATCTTTTAATTTTCTTAAGTTAGACGTAGGGTCCTTAATTAAAAAGATTAATTAATTAAATATCTCTTAAACTGGATGGAATTCCCTAAAATTCTTTTTGGGTCTTGGAGATCTTATGTACTCTAGTCCCTCCACAAAGTTTGGGAGCTAGATCACATCCGATGCTATCCCAACACCCTAAAATCTCAATACTCCCTCTTAGCGAGGAATGTGCTCTAGAAAAACACTTAACCCCGAAGGTTGCACTAATCTCTGGCATTGGTGCTTGGCCTGCTTCCCTTCATCACTGCGATGTTGCCTCTCGTCCTGCTGCCCATGGCGCTGCCACCATCACTGCTACATTCGTATTGCAGCTCCGTCTATAATTGTTGCATCATACTGCCAACTGCTGCACTGCAACTCATTTGCTGAGAGTAAGCAACTAAAAGATTCCTGCCCAATCTTTGACAAACAAGTTAGTTGGGTTACATCTCATCACTGAAGCTCCATAGGCTGGTGCACTGCGCTGTCCTCCGAAGGGTACTCCGCTGCTGCAGATCTGCACTGCATAAGCAAACCCGCTCTGCGCTGCCTCTGCGTTGCTGCCCTCTACGCTGCGCTGTCCTTTTGAAGCCTCTGCGCTGCCTCTGCGTTGCTGCCCTCTACGCTGCGCTGTCCTTTTGAAGCCTCTGCGCTGCTACATCACTACACTGCGTACCCTACGCTATTGCTGTATGTGCACTGCGCTGCTCCCTCATCAGCGTGCCAGCTCTACCTCTGCTCCTTTTGTGACCTTCTGCACTCACTGCTTCACTTGTCCTGCTACTGTCTTAAGGCTCCTGTAGCTCGTATGTGATCCAAGAGTTGGGTTACTCAGGGACCCCGCCACCACTCTGTAGCTGCTCTACAAATCAAGAACGCCCCACTTCTGTGGTTAATGAGCGCTCATGGCTACGTCATCGTAGGAGCCATCGTTTGTTAGAACAACTTGGAACTAAAAGCTTCCTTGTCCTTCTTCTTTTGAGGACAATTGCTGGCGAAATGTCCAAGTTCGCGGCACTGGAAACATTTTATCTGTGAAAGATCACGCTTCTTTTTCCCTTGCTTCCTCTTTGATGCCAAGGCTGCATCTTCCTCTTCTTCCTTCTTCACCTTGCTCGAACCGGTGTTGTACTGCCTCTTGGAGATCCGACGGATTTCCTCTTGTCGGAGGATGGCCCACATATTGTCCCAAATGGGAAGGTCCACTCTGCCCAAGAGACTTTGCACAAAAGTTTCCCAACCCTTTGTGACAACATTGAGAGCAGTCCTCACCATGACATCATCATCCACCTTCACCCCCATGCCAGTCAGATGATCTCGAATCGATTGCAGTCCGGATAGGAAAGGATCAATCTCCTCTCCCTTGGACATCATGAATAACCTCAGCTGGTTCTCCAGAAGCATCTTTCTCTGGACGGACCTTCCTTCATAAAATGTGGTTAGAGCTACCCACATCTCATGAGTCGTCGCCTTCTTGGCTATGTGTGGTACCACATGATCTTTGACCCCGTCCATAATGAAGCGCTTGGCATGTGCCACTGCTTCATTGTGCTTCTCTAGGAGAGTCACATCAGTTGGTGTAGCCAAGACATTTCTCTGCATGCTCCCGTATACTGTAGGCCTCCCGGACTACCAGGATTCTGTCCTTCTAGATTGCAAAGTTGGACAAGTCGTTTATCTATCTTGATCACATAGTCCGTGTGGCACCATCTGCTCAGATATTTGTCAGAACGGATCCTCCTCTCTATGCTAGAGCCTTAGACCTAGGGTCCTTGGCGAGAAAGGCACCCTCTGCTCCCTCTGACAACTGACTCATTCCCTTGGAAGTCTGCCAAACACAACGAATCAGCTCTCTTCGATCCTCTGATCAATCTTCAGATTTCTTTGGCAGGAAATCTACTAAGAAGTTGTTCTCCTCCCGCTCTTTGTCAACTTAGCTTAGGCTAAATTCTGCACCGATAGAATCTTCACCCCACCAGCAATTGCTGAAGGTCTGCAACTCAACTTCTGGTTCATGACACTCTGCACAAACCTCAAATTCTGGACTGCGTCACCTAGGTTGGCCTTTGCATGAGCAGACGACTGGCTTAGCGCAGCGACTGGATAGCGCAGGCTGCCCTTGCGTCCCTTTGGAAGACTCTACGCTGTCTCTGCATCACCCAGCTGGGACTACGTCAGCCCCTGCATGGCTCTTGCTGCCTCTGCGTCCTTTTGCTGTTGCGCTGTCCTCTCCGGTTTATCTACTGCTGTTGCTGCTTTCTGCAAGAAAATTTCTTTAGCCTTCTTGCTGGAGATTCAACTAGATCTGCAATCCCTCTGATACCATGTGAAAATTTCTGAATATACTTAAACATAAACCCTACTGTTAAATTCTTGATTTACTTCTCCTACTTACATAAATTATTAATCTGAAATTTTCAGCATTAACATCGAAGTAAATACATTAACAACCTACACATGCAAATCTAAACTGAATAACATGCTTAATGACAATGTGACACACAAGGATTTTTTGGACAACTGTCCCCGGAAAAACCCAATGCGGGAAAACCAATGCTGCGAGCTTCTTGAGGGTTTTTATTGCTAAGCAGATTCTAAGTACAACAGATCTGGGCACCAAACTGGTTAATCCGACAGAGAAATAAAAATGGCAACGATACCTCTATTTCGGAGACAAAAAATCTGACTGATTCATACCCTCAAATAGGATTTACAGAACTCAGCCTTTTCCAGCCTCTAGAAACCCCAGCGTTGCTTAGAAGCCCTCTGCGTCAGCCCTGCTGGCTTGCGTTAGCCTCTGCGTTGCTCAGGAAGGGCTTGCGCAACCCAGATTGGGTTACGCTGCCCCTGCGCTGCCCTTGCTGGGCCTGCGTCAATCCTCGTCGGATTGTGTCAGCCCTCATGGCCTCCTGCTGCCTCTGCACTACCCTTGCTGGGCTCTCGACTGCTCTACGTAGCTGTTGCTTCTGCGCTGCTCTAGTATGAACCTTCTCTTCCCTCGCTATGCTCTTGGCCTGGGACTAGACCATCCTCCTTGCCAATACTGCCCCTCGCTACAGCTGAAACACTTCTAAAATTCTTAGCAAACCACGCCCTAGAATTCTATCTTAGCTTCAATGCTCTATGAGTGTGTGTGTTCTCCAACTGACCCCAAGCCATCTTCTTATAATTTTCTTGTTGAAACATCAACGGCCGTGATCTAATCTTGAATCAACGGCTAAGATTAGAAGATGCTTGATCTGCGTCACTTAAGTCATTCTCATCACATGTTTAATTTAATTGCTTTTAATCTTTTAATATTCCTAAGTGTAATATTCCCAATTAGCAGACAACTAATTGGAATATTCCTTTTTGATTAATTTTTGCCAAACTAAAGTTCAATAGGAAATAAAGGGGTGAGGGGACCCATAAATCAAACATTAGAATAAAAACACTTTCCTAAAGTCACTAGGCAGAATAATTAAAAGGCAAAGCGGGTCCCATGAGGCCAAGTGACAACACAGGAGAGGAGGCAGCTAGGACAACGCAGTGGCAGCGTGGGAGAGGCAACACAACGTAGCTAGGGACAACGTGAGAAGAGGGACAACGCATCATTGGTGGGCCCAAGGGAATATAGGGTTCACTAGCATAAAAAGGGATGGGGACCACCTTTCTCATTCATTCTTACATCTTATGGTTTTCTGTCTGTCAATACTAGAGCATGCTTAAGCTATGTAGCTGAGTCTGCAGTGATGTTTAGCACACCGGTGTTTCTGAGCAGAGATCCCAACCTCGTTCTCGGGGGACTTCGAGTGCCCGCTCAGGAGAGGATCCATTCCATCAGTTTTTTAAAGGAGCTTCATTGTTTCAGCCACCAAGATTACGCAGTCATCTCCAGGGCAACGTAATCTCTCAGGGGGTTACACAGTCATAGAGGAGAGTAACTCCGAAAGAGGAGGAACTTCGTGAGGTTTCAGTCTGGAGGTTTGTGAGGGGATCAACCCTTCCATATTTGAGTTCCTTGGATAGTTGGAGGCCCTTCTTTCAGCAGTTTCATCACAGAGGCTAGTGTACCCAGCAGGAGTGCGTAGTCATCCCAAGAGGGTGAATTTCCGGGGTCAGCCTTTCCAGAATTCCTTCGCGGGTTATTCTGGGTTTTTGGAGGAGAGACCAGTGTCCGAGTTTCAGAATTTTATGAGCAGCAGAGCAACCCCATCTTACAGTCCCTTTTAAGCCAGCATCAGCATTTCCAGCAGGACTGTGTAGAGGAGCAGCGCAAAGCAAAAATTGAGCAAAGTTTTTGATAAAGGAGGGAGAGATCATTTCAGCCTGCCTAGAGCAGGCCAAGGTGCTATCATTCTGAGCACTCTTTGTGCTTGTTCCTTATTTCAGAAAATATAATAAAATGGCTCAACTGTTCTGGTTTGTTTGTAGTGTTTTCTGTGCATGCTTCTATTTGCTGTAGTTTTTGTTTATGTTGCTTTGTATTGCTGTCTATTTCCCATTTGGGATATTACAGTGGTATCAGAGCTCATAGACTTGGCTTAGCCTGTGGAGCAATCAGTCTATGACACCGGAAGATAGAGAGTTCATCACATACCGAAAGCAAAGGTACAAGGACAAAGAGCGTAGGCTCGAAATAACATCTGCAGAAGAGGACAATGTTCCGGTTGGGGAAGACAAAGGGTAGGCACCATTGGCAGATGAGATAGATGATGTGAAGGAGTTTGGTAACCTCCTCCTGAAATCTATACAGGAGATTTCGAGAAAGATAAAGGAAATGGGGCAGAAGATTGCTGGAGAAAACAGACAGCGTGAGATCCCAAGGGAGTTTCACAACGGAGAAGGGTCTAGTACTTCTCACCATATTTTGGAGCAGAACATTGCGCAGCAGGTGGTGCTATGCACTCCCCCACGTTCCACCATGCCCACTTTATTGACCTCAGGAGCAAGAACGAGAGGACCCCAAGAGCCGGAGGTGGCTCATTACAGGGAATATTGTTCAGAGTATCAGTCGTATGGGCGGGAGTTTGGAGAGGCCCTCACCTTTAACGAGTTTTTCCAGCTGAAGATCAATAGCAGACCTCGCAGCCAGAATAGAGGAGGAGCGTACACGCAGGGGAATGACCTGCAACATATAGTGGGCAGATTTTTCTTGCCTACCTTTGATGGATCATCAAAGTGTTAGGCTAAGGCTTGGGTGGAGAAGCTGGACATCTATTTTCAGCGGAACCAAATGGTGGAGGTAGAGGCTATCAAGGTGGGTGTGTTGCACCTTGAGGGGGAAGCCCACGACTGGTGGTTCCATGGGATGTCCACGCTGGGTCACGCAGGGGTGACAACATATGTAGAGTTCATTTGGAGGTTAGTGGAGAGATTTGACTGGAAGGACCCGGAGGAACACTTCGTTGACCTGACTAAGCTCAAGCAGTTAGGAAGCCCGGAGATTTACATTTTCGAGTTCCTGAAACTTTTAGTGATGGTGACTTGTCAGTGGTTAGGAGGGTACATATGTTTATTGACGGGTTGGCAAAACCATTCCGTGGGCTAGTCAGATCCACTAGGCCTACTACGCTGCAGCATGTAGTAGGGAGGACTAGGGACTTGCAGGATGCCATGCTAAGAACGAGAACTCCTTTTCCCCACAAACCAGTGTTCCAACAGAAAGGGAAAGACACGAGAGCTCCAGGGCCGAGGGGGAACCAGGGCCGAGGGCCATTGGATGATGATACTTGGAGAGACTTTAGATGGAGGAAGCTATGCTTCACTTGCCAGGAGCCATGGGCCATCAAGTCATCGTTGTGCCGAAGGGAAGGCATGCTACATTGAGGTCTTCTCCGACAGTGAGGGAGGAGAAGAGGCATATGGGGAGTTGGAGGGAGGAGGAGCGTTTGCACCCACCGAAGGAGTCCTTGCATCTTTGTGGAGAGTTCCCAAGTATTTGACGCTGAGAGTCCGAGGCACGGTCTAGGGACAACGTGTCTCAGTGTTGGTAGACAGCGGAGCCACATATAACTTCATTGATGCCTAACTAGTGCAGCGGAGGGGCATACCGACAGAGAGTCTTGATGGGTTCTCCGTGTTGGTTCCAGGTGCCAGGACTAGGTAATGCATGTGGTATGTTTCGGCATTAGCACTGACCATGGGGACAAACACCATGACGGATCACTTCTTTGTGGTCGACATCCAAGATACCTATGTGGTATTGTGAGTGTAGTGGCTTATCATGCTTGGTAAGGTCACTACAGATTGGGAGACATTAGAGATGTAGTGGACGGATAAGAAGAGTGGGAAGCATGTGATGATCAGAGGCATGCACACATACCCTCCCCAGACAGTCTCAGCACACCGGATTGAGGCAGATTTCTAGAAGGGAGATGTAGAATGGGCAATGGAGTTGCGTATTTTAGGGGCAAGAGCTACAGGGCAGCCAGTGCATCTTGATGTACAGTCTATATTGGACTGTTACTCCATGGTTTTTGGGGACATACCACCAGGGCAGCCACCAGACAGGGGATTCGAGCATATTATTGAGCTGGAGCAGGGGATCCAGGCAGTGATCACCACCCCCTATAGGTACCCCAAAGTCTATAGGGATGAGATTAGGCCAGCCATACATGAGCTCTTGGCGTAAGGACACATCGGGCCCATTACTAGTCCCTTTTCTTCTTCCGTAGTCTTGGTGAAGAAGAAGGATGGCACATTACAGATGTGCATCGACTATAGGGCATTGAACAAGAAAACCATGAAGAACCGTAACCCCATCCCTAGGATTGATGAGCTGATGGATGTGTTGAGGGGAGCGAAGTTCTTGTCGAAGATGGATCTGAGGTCGGGATAGCATCAGATCAAGGTGAGGGACCAAGATGACCCCAAGACTGCGTTTAGATGCGACTATGGCGACTTTGAGTTCTTGGTGATGCCCTTCGAGTTGACCAATGCTCCGACCACATTCAAGTCTTGTATGAACCACATCTTTCGTGGTCAGCTGAAGAAGTTTGTGCTGGTATTTTTCGATGACATTCTCATCTATAGCTGCACATGGGAGGAGCACTTGCAGCATATTGAGGTTGTACTTCGAATTTTGGAGGAGAAGCATTTCTATGCTAAGCTATCCAAGTGCGAGTTTGAGCTTATAGAGATGCTCTACTTGGGGCATATCATTAGAGTGAACGGGGTAAGAGTCTACGAGGAGAAGATCCAAGCCATCCGGGATTGGCTGGAATCGAAAATGTGACAAAATTTCGAGGGTTTGTAGGCATCTGCACCTACTACCAGAAGTTTGTCAAGACATTTTCACAACTTGCAACACCTCTCACGGACCTCACCAAGAAGGGGGCTTTTGGATGGAATGATGTTGTGTAGAGGGCATTTGACAGGCTCAAGGAGGTGATGAGCAGCTTTCCAGTGTTGGCATTGTAAGATTTAACGCAACCCTTTGTGTTGTAGTGTGATGCTTAAGGAGAGGAGGTAGGAGCCGTTTTGATGCAGGGGGGCCATCCTATTGCTTTCGAGAGTCGAAAGCTACTGCCAGATGAGAGACTGTACCCAATATACGACAAAGAGATGTTGGCATCATGCATGCATTGGTCAAGTTCTGGCAGTCCCTGGTGGGTAACAAATTTCGGGTGAGGATTGACCACAACAGTCTCCGATTTTTTCTTGAACAGTAACAGTTGCAGGAGAGACAATAGAAATGGGTCAGTAAAATCCAGGCCTATGACTTTGACATTGATTATGTCAAGGGGAAAAACAATGTGGTGGCAGATGCCTTATCACAGAGGCCAACAACACTGTCTTTGATGAGCCTTGACGCAGATTGGAGAGCCTAACTGTTGGTGGAGTATTCCAAGTACCGTTTTGCTTGTGAGGTGCTGGATGGGCAGGTGACAGATGACAGGTATCGGGTGATGGATGAGGTCATCTATTATTGGGATAGAATTTACTTGACAGGTAACTCCTAGCTCAGGGAGAAGATCTCGCGTGCAGCCCACGACTCATCACTTTCAGGTCATCAGGCGTTCACTAAGACTTACAGGGCCATATAGGAGAGGTTCTCATGGAGTGGCCTCAAGGAGGACGTACTCTAACATATCAGGGAGTGTGAGGTTTGTCAGAGGAACAAAGGAGAGTTGAGTCATCCTTCGGGCTTGCTATAGCCGCTTCCCATTTTGGAGGGGAAATGGGAAAGCATCTCCATGGATTTTATCACAGGATTGCCCATGGTGCAGGGCAAGGATTGCATCTTTGTAGTTGTGGATCGATTGACAAATTATGCACACTTTTTCGCCATCTCTGCACAATATATTGCTTCACAGGTGGCCGAGTTGTTCTTCAGGGATGTTTTTAGGCTTCATGGTCTCCTAAAGACCATAGTCAGTTATCGGGTTAGCCAGTTCATGGGAGGATTTTGGCAGGAGTTGTTCTGTTTGGTGGGTATCGAGTTGACACCTAGTACCAGTTATCACTCACAGACGGATGGGTAGACAAAGATACTGAACAAGTGGTTGGAGGGTACTTGAGCAACTATGTCTCTAGGCAGCAGAAGGCATGGCTGCGTTGGCTCTAGTTGGGGGAATACTGCTACAACACAACATTCCATATGTCGATCGATATGTCTCCTTTTTATGCTTTATATGGATATCATGCTCTAACTTTTGTTGATGTTATGTTTGGAGAAAGCAAGGGCCCAACGGCCAAAGATTGGATCCAAGAGAGCCAAGACATACTTCGGGCTATCAAGGACAACCTGGCCACAGTGTAGAACCAATAGAAGTTGTATGCAGACATAGGCCGCTTAGAGAGACAGTTTGAGGTAGATGATTTGGTTTACCTCTGCCTTCAGCCATACAAACAATCCACGCTGAAACAGAAGGGAGCAGAGAAGCTCAAACCCCGCTTCTATGGGCCATACAGGGTGATTAGACGAAAATTGGTGAGATGGCATATGAGCTAGAGCTACCAACTGGGAGTCAGATCCATAATATCTTCCATGTCTCATGCTTAAAGAAAGCTCTGGGGCAGCAGGTGACTGCCACTATGGAGCTCCCACCTACAGATGATGAGGGGCATTTGGTGTTGCAACCGGAAGCCATTCTAGACACTCGGGAGAGACAGTTGAGGAGCAGGACAGTCAAGGAATATCTGGTCAGGTGGAGGAACCTTCCAGATGAGGATGCCATTTGGGAGGGGGAGAAGATCTTGCAACATCCATCTTTGCAGTTGCATGAGGACAAGCAACATTTTGGCGAGGAAGGCTGTAATATTCTCACTCAGCAGATAACTAATTGGAATATTCAATTTTTGTAACAACCCGTTCCTGAGTTATGCACAATGATATTAGCGTGTGTACGGTATAGACATTTGATAGCTACACCTGCCTATCTCGCACACATCGCACTAGTACACCTAACTACTAATATCAAGATTACCTGAGTTAGAAATTAATATTAAGGTTTCAGATTAAAATTCATATTAATTTAGTATAAAGTATATAAAAAGGATTAATGAAAAGAAAATAAAATTTGAATTTATTAAAATATATATATATATATATATATATATATAGTTAAGTTAAATATTCCAACATAACCCTTAAATCATAAAGGTACTCTAAATTCAGCCGTATATTCCAACAAATTGGATAGCCATAAGAGCACCTCCTCTTTAATACCACTGACATCTCCTTAAATGACATTCGTACCTTCCTTTAAAAAAGATCTTATCTTAATGGAAAAGAGGCGGTGGGATAGGATGTATGGCGGTGGAGAAATTTATATAAGGAAATTGATTCGAAGGAGGAAGGGGTCTTTTTTTCTGAACTTGAAGGGATTACCAAGGGAGATGATGATAAGAAAGGATTTGTACTGAGGGGGAGTCTCTGTTCTTCTTGGAAATCTGGGCACGGGGGCAGAGGAGACATCCTCTGGGTCTAGGATTGTTCCCGGATTGGCTGGGAGGACTTGATTGTTTCGGTGAACTGTTCAACTGTCCACAGCATCACAGGAGGAGAACCACTATTAAAATCATCAACTATACTCCAGGTATTTTTCCATGTTTCGATTAGTTCCTTATGCAAAAATTGAAATTTCATTACTGCTCTGCATCAAATCGTATTACTGCTGACTTATATTTATACATGTTTAGATTCATTCATACTGAAAGGATGTCTTAGAATGTATTCATTAACAGTCTGATAATTGTAGCAGTGATTCCCTGTTAGTTGATTTAGCTAAGTCTCTCTCTCCAGCAAAACTCTGAAATTCTTTGAAATTAAGTGTAAAATTTAGGAATTTAAAACTTAAGGTCTCTACATTTGGTATCAGAGGGTGTTTCAAACCCTCTTACGACCTTATAGGCCCATTAAAAATTCATTTATAAGCTGCTGCTTGTGTAAACCAATCTCTGGTTGTTCCAAATTTAAAGCTGCTTGTGTAAACCAACCTCTCGTTGTTCCAAATTTAAGGCTGCTTGTGTAAACCTGCAAATACTTTTTATACAATAACTAAACTGCAACAATTACTGGTTCCTCACCAACATTCCAGGATTTTGTTTCTTATCAAACCTTTTTTCCTGACACCTTTTTAGGTGCTCTAGGAGTCTTTCACCGAAATTATTGTTGAAAGAATGAGATAGAAGTTCTAGTAATCGAGATAAACCTAGTAGAAGAGGTATGATGAGGTTTCCAGTATTGACTGGTTTCAGAAAATATTGTGTAACATTACAAACGATGAGCTCTTTTGGCAGTTTCTGTTGTTGCATAACCTGTACAGGACAAAAGCAATTCAACCTTAATATACAAATATACAGAGCAATTCCGTCTTTGATACAATACTCATATTTACTTTTCACTTAATAGGCATATTTACAAAGGAACGAAGCCAAGATATCAGTTATAATTGAAATGGGTATCAATTGACCCTATGCCAAATTGTATTCTCTGGACAGTTGATTTAAGATTGCCAAAACAACATCAATAATTGATGATTAGATGAATCCTTAAAACAGATAGGTATTCAAAAATAATAACATTTTTCTTCTAAGAAGAAACAATCAACTGACAAACTCATGTCTAGATTTACTTTTCATTTTACACTGGAATATGTTTGCCTTGGTAAGGATAGTATGCAACTCACGTATAATAAGATTTATCCTTTGGGACAGAGCTTTTTCCAACACCCCGGTTGTCAAAAGAGCAGACCTGGATATAGTTCTTCAAGGATATTTCTTCATCCTTGTTATGAACCAAAAACTCTGGCATTTTTAGAGAATTCAAAAAACTAGAGCTACGTGATTCATCAGTCGAACATTCTGCTTCATCTCCATGTTTATCCTTTGTGTGACATACGTTTTCTTCATTTGGAATGTCAACCCCTGTTAAGCCTTTAATTTGAGGATACCATGAATCATGGGTACCAGCCAAACCTGCAAGTTCAAAAATTTTGCATTGAAAATCAAGAAAAAGATTTAATATGGCACACGCTGACTGGTTAACCAAAAATTTTCTCATATGCATAGTTGACATTCCCCAGCAAATGAGTAAGTACATGGCTTGTCTCTACATTTGGTATTTGCTCCTTATTTGCATGCTGAGGAAGACGATGCAACACTACTGTCATTCTGGTTATTATTCCTCTCCAAAAGACCGAATATTATAGGTACCGGCGTGAGAAAATTTAAGGGAAATAATGTAGTCGCGAATTGCCATTTGGGTCACATTTGAATTGCTGTCAAAAAAACTCAAAATTGGTGTGTATATAAGGTGAAGCCACGATAACGGATAAAATCTCTGTTGCCACATGTTGGACAGGATATGGTATGAAATTCAATTGCATTGCTTAATGTTTATGCCACAGATGTCACCGTATATATATATATATATATATATATATATATATATATCCTGTTGCAGAAATATGGATGTAATATATCCAAATTTAAACGCGGTAAATATGTTTATACATAAGCATAAAATCACCGATGTATCGATGAAGTAATCAGACAGAGGCTTGACCTCTGTGAGCGTATATATCTATTTTTCAAAACTTTAAATAATTATGCATAAAATCACCGCTGTATCGATGAAGGAATCGGACAGAGGCTCGACGTCAGGTGCGCGTATATATTTTAGTCAAACTTTAATTAAATACCAATCCACATATAAACCAAATATCAATTCCGCATATCCCAACATCAAAGTTCAAAGTCCACGTATTTCATAGTTCAATTCCACGTATATATGCATATGGTAAACAAATTTCAAAGGGATATTTTGGGAGCGGGGTTGGGTCTTGAACCTAGGACCTCCGCCCCCATAAATCCACATATACCTAATTAACAAATCCGCATTGCCAACCATAATTCATGTCAATATTCACGTGGAATTTGAGTTAATTAAAAAAAAACTAAAAGGTCCATTTGTATGTGGTATAGTTCATATGCCAACGCGTTGAAATAAGAAAGGGCCCACGTATATTTGTATATGCCAAAATATTTTAAATGAAAACTGGAGTCGGGTTTTGAGCCCAAGACATCCGCCCGCAAAGCAACAAGACAACCATCAAAACATGCCAAATCCATGTATTAATACAAAGGTCGGGTTTGAACGATGTGGAATAAACGGTGGCAAAAATTCATGTTGCGGACGGGATTTGAACTCCGGTCGGGGCTCCACAAGCCGACAGGTTCCTATGTTAAAAAAGGAAATGATATTTTGTTAGTCAATTAGACTGCTTTTATATTCCTTCCGTCAAGGAATAAATTTATTTAAAATTCAGTCGACATTAATCATTGAACGCTAGAAGGACTGTATAAGTTAGTCCTCAAAACCCTTAACAATTTATTGCTTAATGTTCATGAAAGGTGCCCATAAAATTTTTCTCTGTGTCAACCGTGGTGCCTAGAAAATCTTTTCCCATGTCAACAGCGGCGCTGCGGCTATACGAGATAAAGCCGAAATTTTATATAATATGAAGTTATAAATATAAATTGTAAAGTCGAAATTGTATATATCGTATGAGATTATAATATATATTGTTGAAGCCGAAATTTTATATAATATGAAGTTATAAATATAAATTGTAAAATCGAAATTGTATATATTGTGTGAGATTATAATATATATTCGTAAAGCAGAATAGTGTGAAATTTTATATTAAAAAAAAAAAAAAAAAAAATTCTTAGAGTTTGGTTTTATGTAAATTAATTTTACTCTCAATTGTTGGTTACTCAGACAGGGAAAATCACAAAGGGTGAAGAAAATCAATATTCAAGTATCAATTATAGTTATAAATAGCTGAATTCAATAAATCCCTTCTATAACTGCATCTAGGACTAAAACATTCTAGACAAATTTTACAAACCAACACTGATCTATGAAAACCCCTGCATCTCACTCTAAGAGTTAGTACGCATAAACTACCCTGCATAGGACAAGGAGGTCGCGTTGCCACCCTCCTTGACCTCGGTACCAGTAAGACCTGCCTGCAGGTAAAATAGCAAAAGAACTATACCCGTATGCTTGCTCAAATCTTACGAAAATTATATTTTTGTCAGTCTGAAAATTTATCCACTCATGAATTTATTATGTATTTCAGGAAAAATTACCATGTTTAACACGTACCAAAGGCGACAGTGCCAGTGAAATGTAGTGCCGCCACCTCCACCTTCACCATCGCCTTCACCACCATCAAGATCGCCGTCAACACTGGTTGCTCCGCCTGATCTCACCACTGTGATGAGCTCTTTAGCCATTTTGGAAACCTTAAAGGGTCGCAGTTGACTAGGAACAAGGAGGAATGACGTCATTCAGAGGAAAGACATTTAGAAAGGCCGAAGGATTTTGATGACAAACCTCACAGAGAAGATATTTCACGGGAACTGCAAAAGATTAAACTCCCAGAATTCTCTGGAGGACGAGCTGGAGAACATGCTGGAGCATGGTTGGAAGGGATGATCAGATGCTTCGCATTAAGAGAATATTCTTCAACTTCTAAAACAAAGATCGTTGTATTCCAACTCGGGGGGAATGCTCTGATTTGGTGGGGGAATATGGAAAAATAGTTGCATCTCACTTCAGATATCGTTCCTTGGGAGTTGTTTGTGGACCGATTCCGTGCGAAATACTTACCGCCTTTCTTTCAAGAGCAGCAAGCCGAAGCCTTCCATACTCTAACCCCAAGTGGTAAAACCGTGGAAGAATATGAGATAAAGTTCATGGAACCTGTAAAATATGTTCCTTATCTAGACACGGATGAACGCCAGGCCGAGCGTTTCGTATTTGGCAGAGGCGATTGAATGTGCTCGTTATGCAGAAGATCATCTGGGGATAAAAAGGGATTTCAGGGCAGCTGAACTAGTACTGCAAGCATTTACAGGAAGGACTCCCCGAAATTTCTTCCGAGGAAATAACTCAAGACCACCCCCTTATGGAAACAGGTTTACCCCAAGAGGAACGGGGGCAGGAGCTCCCAGGACCATAAACGCAATACCTTCCGAGTCCTCCAACATCAGTGCTTGGAGGTCTTGAGGGACTAGTAATCGGGGAAGGAATGGGAGAGGAAGCAGCACTAGGGGACAGAGTTCTTGGTCGGGGATTTCTCAGTCAAACACAAAAGGACCAACCCGAGTGGACTGTTGGGGGTGTGGAGGACCTCATCTTCGACATGATTGTCCGGAGAACTCTCGACGAACAGGAAAAGAACCATCATCAGATGCCCAAAGCAATCATAGAATCCATGCTGTCGTCAACAACAACCAAGCAGCACATCAATCCACTGTAGTGGAATCTTCAGGTACAATCAACGGAATAAAACTCAAAATCTTATTTGAGCTACTGATAGTTTTATTTCATCTTGTGCATTGAATAAATGTGGGTTGGCAGCCTGCAAACAGGACGATTTTAGACAGGTAGAAATGGCTTCAGGAGACCTTCAATCGGTAGAATTAAGTGTGGAGGATTGCAAAGTTGATCTAGGAGTCTGATTGACCAAACCAAAAGTCTATGTCACGGCCCTAGGAACTTACGACCCGCTGATAGGAATGGATTGGTTAGAGTCTCATCGAGCATGGGTAGATTGTTCCGGGAAAACAATACTTTGCTTAAACGATGTGGGAGAGACAATCCAAATTCAAGGTATTAAGAGAAAAGTATCCTTGCGTTTCATCTCAGCTATGCAAATGAAACGGTGCTTAAGGAAAGGTTGTCAGGTGTATGCCGTTCAAATGGTAAGCGCATAAAAAGGGCCTTCCTTAGATCAGTATCCGATTCTGTCAGAATTTCCGGATGTTTTTCCAAAGGAACTACCTGGACTGCCTCCTCGGAGAGAGCTAGACCTCACCATTGAATTGAAACCCGGTACGGAACCTATATCTAAAACTCCTTACCGAATGACTGCCCCAGAACTTCAAGAATTGCAAATACAGCTGAAAGAACTGTTAGATGTAGGGCACATTCGACCCAGTGTTTCACCATGGGGTGCTCCTGTAATCTTTGTCAAGAAGAAAGATGGTTCATTACGACTATGTGTGGACTATCGAGATTTAAACCGGGCCACGGTAAAGAATAGGTATCCAATGCCTCACATTGATGACCTTTTCAATCAAATGAAAGGAGCTTCAGTATTTTCAAAGATCGATCTGCGATCGGGTTATCATCAACTCAGGATTAGCGAGAGCGATGTTTCTAAGACTGCATTCCGAACTCGTTTCGGGCATTATGAATTCATTGTGGTGCCATTTGGGTTGACCAATGCACCTGCAGTCTTCATGAACCTTATGAATAGCGTTCTCCGCAAATATCTCGACAAATTTGTACAAGTTTTCCTGGACGATATTCTCATTTACTCCAAGAATGAGAAAGAACATGAAGAGCACCTTCGGATAGTGTTATCTTGTCTCAGGGAGCACAAGTTATATGGAAAATTATCCAAATGCGCTTTCTTTCAGAAGGAAATCCATTACTTAGGTCATATCATATCAGGCGAAGGAATCTCTATAGATCCTGAAAAGGTAAATACAATCAGGGAGTGGCCGATACCTAAGAATGCACATGAAGTGCGTAGTTTTATGGGTTTAGCAGGTTACTACCGAAGGTTTGTGGAGGGATTCTCCAAAATTGCAAAGCCGATCACAAACCTCCAGCGCAAGGGTGTTAAGTATGAATGGACTGAGGAATGTGATAAAGCTTTTTCTGAACTTAAACGATTATTGACTAGTGCACCGATTTTGCGAGTACCGGATATGGATAAAGATTTTACTGTGTGTACCGACGCATCTAAGCAAGGGTTAGGCGCAGTATTAATGCAGGAAGGAGGCGTAATAGCATATGCTTCGAGAAAATTAAAAACCCATGAAGAACTTTATGCTACGCATGATTTGGAGTTAGCCGCGGTGGTCTTAGCTTTAAAGATGTGGAGACATTACTTGGTGGGGAGAAACTTTGTGCTTAAAAGTGACCACCAAAGTTTGCAGTATTTATTCACCCAGAGAGACTTAAATGGAAGACAAAGACGATGGAGTGAACTCCTAAGCGAATATGATTTTGCAATTTCATATATAAAAGGGAAGGAGAATGTGGTAGCAGATGCCTTAAGTAGAAGACCCCGAATATTCTCTCTCGTACCTATCAAGGTGAACTTGAGAAATCAAGTGCTTGAACATCTTGTAAGAGATAGTTGGTACTTAAAAATAAGGTCGGGGCTCGAAAGCAACCATTCGGAGGAACCTAAGTTCGAAGGGTATGATTTGGAAGAAGACGGAATTCTACGATTTCACGGAAAGATGTATATACCAGATAGTGGAGATCTCCAAAACACCATCTTGAAGGAAGCACACCGAGCAGTATATTGTGCACATCTTGGGGTAAAGAAGATGTATGCTGACACTAAGAGACTCTTCTTCTGGTCAGGCATGAAAAATGACATTGTCCAATTTGTCGCTAGATGTCTTGAATGTCAGCAGGTAAAAGCTGATCACCGTCACCCAACAGGTCTCTTACAACCTCATGACATCCCTATGACTAAATGGGAGATAATTTCTATGGATTTTATTGTTGGGCTGCCTCTTACGCAACAAAAGCATAATGCCGTTCTGGTTGTGGTGGATAGATTAACCAAAAGTGCCCATTTCATCCCAGTAAGAGATACTTATGAAGTAGTTGACGTAGCACGAGTATTCATAAATGAAATTATCAGATTTCATGGAGTACCTAAGAAAATCATATCCGACAGAGATCCTCGGTTCACATCAAGGTTCTGGAATTGTATGCAATCGGCCTTGGGAACTCAGTTAAATTTGAGTACTGCCTATCATCCTGAGACCAATGGACAGACAAAAAGGGTAAATCAAGTACTCGAGGATATGCTAAGGATGTATGTTATGGACCAACAGTCACGCTGGGAAAAGTACTTACCCTTGGTAGAATTTGCTTACAACAATAGCTATCACAACTCAATCGGAATGCCGCCATTTGAAGCATTATACGGAAGACCTTGCAGAACGGCGTTGAGTTGGGACAGGTTAGAAGATCGAATAATCGTTGGACCAGATTGATCCAAGAGATGGAGAATCAGGTAAAACTGATTAGACAATAGTTAAAAGAAGCTCAGGATAGACAAAAAAGTTATGCGGACACTCATAGCACATATAGAAGCTATGTGGTAGCAGATTAGGTTTTCATCCGCATCAGACCAAATAAGAGCACCATTCAGTTTGGGAGGGGGACAAAATTACCCCCCCGGTTTATAGGATCGTTTGAAGTCCTGCAAAAAGTTGGACCTGTCGCTTATCGTCTTGAACTGCCACCCCCCCTGCACAAAATTCATAATATATTTCATGTATTTGCTTTACGACACTATATTGATGATAAATCTTATGACCTTCAATGGAAGGAACTGTAGGTATCGGACGAGGGAACCCTAACGGTCGAAGCATTACGTATTCTGGAACGTAGGGTTCGACAGCGCAGGGACCGCCGGATAGACCAAGTTAAAGTCCAATGGGACAAGTATAGTCCTGGATCAACGACTTGGGAGGATGCTGAGACTTTTTGCCAGAATTACCCCAGCTTATGCTAAATTTTGATAACTAGAAACTTTATATGTATATATGACTGCTCAAATTTCGATACTTGAAATTTTGAAATACTACATAAAAAGGAGTTTTTACTTTATTTAAGTACTTATCAGTATACAGATTGAAAATGGTTAAATCAATGCATCATAAATAGAACATGTATGAACTAAACAGAAGCAATATCTGAAATGAGAAATTTTATTGGACATATTGATACCTATGTGAATAAATTTTCTTTTTGTATATATAAGTTCTAGGATCGATATCATAAATATCAAAGTATTTTGAATATGTAGAGGTTGTTATATGGGTAACAATTGGTTATGAACAATATAGATGCATATGCTGTAATATGTGTACGAGTGTTTACATTGCAGATTATGTACCAGTGATTATCATGCAGAAAAACAGATCTCTGAAGCAATCTACGTGATGACAGATTTCCAAGAACAGTTGAGACTCCCTGAGATCCCACGATAGAGTGTTGACCCTAGTCTTACTGGGAGGGGTGGAGGTGTTGCCCATCGTTTATCCTCCAATACCTGGAGTCATGGGAGGACTGTGCGAGTCATGCTCCCCTAGACGTGTGATGATCACTGCTGGATGCCTACAAGCATGTCAGGTTGACGTAATCGACACTAGCATCCTTCAGGTCTATGAATGGATCAGTAAAACTGATGCCATGGCATATTCCTGTAGAGGACAGATAGGATGGGAGTGGAAGAGATTAGGAAGGATAGGATGATTTTAGAATAGTTTGGAGATTCGAATGATATGGGAAGTAACAATTAAATTACCGATACATACTTATTCAAACAGAAATTCAAATCTTAAAATTACAAGCATTCTACAATCACTCTAATCCCTAAAAACACAATATTGATATGAGTATATGAAACCCTGAATTTCGGGACGAAGTTTTTTTGAAAGGAGGAAGTATGTAACAATCCGTTCCCGAGTTATACACAATGATATTAGCGTGTGTACGATATAGACATTTGATAGCTACACCTGCCTATCTTGCACACATCGCACTAGTACACCTAACTAATAATATCAAGATTACCTGAGTTAGAAATTAATATTAAGGTTTCAGATTAAAATTCATATTAATTTAGTATAAAGTATATAAAAAGGATTAATGAAAAGAAAATAAAATTTGAATTAATTAAAATATATATATATATATATATATAAGTTAAATATTCCAACATAATCCTTAAATCATAAAGGTACTCTAAATTCAGCCGTATATTCCAACAAATTGGATAGCCATAAGATCACCTCCTCTTTAATACCACTAACATCTCCTTAAATGACATTCGTACCTTCCTTTAAAAAAAAAGATCTTATCTTAATGAAAAAGAGGCGGTGGGATAGGATGTATGGCGGTGGAGAAATTTATACAAGGAAATTGATTCAAAGGAGGAAGGGATCTTTTTTTCTGAACTTGAAGGGATTACCAAGGGAGATGATGATAAGAAAAGATTTGTACTGAGGGGGAGTCTCTGTTCTTTTTGGAAATCTGGGCACGGGAGCAGAGGAGACATCCTCTAGGTCTGGGATTGTTCCCGGATTGGCTGGGAGGACTTGATTGTTTTGGTGAACTGTTCAGCTGTCCACAACATCACAGGAGGAGAACCACCATTAAAATCATCAGCTATACTCCAGGTATTTTCCCATGTTTCGATTAGTGCCTTATGCAAAAATTGAAATTTCCTTACTGCTCTGCATCAAATTGTATTACTGCTCTGCATCAAATCGTATTACTGTTGACTTATATTTATACATGTTTAGATTCATTCATGTTGAAAGGATGTCTTAGAATGTATTCATTAACAGACTGATAATTGTAGCAGTGATTCCCTGTTAGTTGATTTAGCTAAGTCTCTCTCTCCAGCAAAACTATGAAATTCTATGAAATTAAGCGTAAAATTTATGAAATTAAAACACAAGGTCTCTACAATTTTGATTAATTTTGATTAATATTCCATAACTGAGTTCCTTGGATAGTTGGAGGCCCTTGTTTCAGCAGTTTCATCACAGAGGCTAGCGTACCCAGCAGGAATGCGTAGTCATCCCAAGAGGGTGAATTTCCGAAGTCAACCTTTCTGGAATTCCTTCGCGAGTTATTCTGGGTTATTGGAGGAGAGACTAGTGTTCGAGTTTCAGAATTTTCTAAGCAACAAAGCAACCCCATCTTGCAGTCCCTTTTTAGCCAGCAACAACATTTCCAGCAGGACTGTGTAGAGGAGGAGCAGCGTAGAGAGGAGATTGAGCAAAGTTTATGATAGAGGAGGGAGAGATCATTTTAGCCTGCCTAGAGTTGACCAAGGTGCTATCATTTTGAGCACTCTTTGTACTTGTTCCTCATTTCAGAAAATAGAATAAAACGGCTCAGCTGTTCTGGTTTATTTGCAGTGTTTTCTGTGCATGCTTCTATTTGTTGTAGTTTTTGTTTATGTTGCTTTATATTGCTGTCTATTTCCCGTTTGGGATGTTACACTAAGTTGGACTTAGGGTCATTAATTAAAAAGATTAATTAATTAAATATCTCTTAAACCGGATGGAATTTCCCAAAACGTTTTCTGGGTCTTCGAGATCTTATGTACTCAAGTCCCTCCACAAAGTTTGGGAGCTAGAGAACATCCGATGCTACCCCAACACCATAAAATCTCAATTGCTGGTATTTGACATATGTGAAACCTCCTTCCTTCACACCTTCAACTGATCTGACTCCCTGGCACTGGAAATAACTGTGAAGAACCTACAAGGTTGTCACTGCCCCCCATGCTAATGCGCATAGTTTGATCTTACATTGTTGATGCCTTTGTGCTGAAGCCATTATTTCACCTATGTGTACTGATCTGCTCAAACCTGAAGATCAAGCTTCCATAGGGTTGTTCCCTCTAAAGCTTAAGTCCCTATGCTTCTCGATCTCCCACCAAAAGTAATTGGGAAATCTCTTTGGCTGGAATTGAGCCTGCTAACTGCAACTGACCAATTCATATTGCCTGTCCCTGCAACAAGTTCTACAACTGTCTCTTGAGTATCTGACTGCGCCTACCTGGTTCTGCAATTGTCTCTTGAGTATCTGACTACGCCACCCTGGCTCTGTAGCCGTCCCTTGAGACAGTTGCACCATGCCACTATGTATACTTTGATCTCACATTGTTGATGCCTCGTGCTAAAGCCATCACTGCTTGATCCAGATTTATGCAGGAACGCAAAAAAATACACATATAACCATAAGCACAGAGATGCAGCGGAAATAATGCTTCATTTTATTAATAAAAGAATGACTGAAATATGCTTATAGACATAATGGAAATAAAAATAGCTAGGGTGCTGGTAGCATATCTCTGAGAAGAGATGTGGCGGCTACAGACCTCTAAAATGTGTTACAATAAGGCTCGAGGGCCTATTTATTATTGAGAAACAATGGAGAACTCTAAACGTCCAAAAACCTAACCCTAGGAGATGAAGCATCAAAACTATGGGCCCCGTTTGGGTAAATTGGTGTTTCAACTTCTCGAGGATGTAACTTTGACATACGATCTTCGTTTCACGTGTATCATACCTCGTTAGAAAGATCTATCCGAGGAGTACAACTTTCGGTGTGAGCATCATCGATCCATGGGCTCATGTTGCTCTTAGTTATCCCAAAAAACGTCGTTTAGGGCCTCAAAACGGCTCCGGAAGTTTAGGACTCGAAAAACTACTAAATATAGTAAGTTGTGCTGCAACTTGAAAAATGAAAGAATTGATGGCGGGGGGTTTAAATGGAATAGGTGTGTGGCCACCAATATCCACTTGGATTATTAAGGCCCCAAAACGGCTCCGGGAGGGCAGGACCCGAAACCCTGCTAAAAATAGTAAGTTGTGCTGAATTTGAAAAGTTGCAAGAATTGATGGTGCGGGTCCAAATGGAATAGGTGGGTGGCCACTGATATCCACCTAGATCATTTGGCCACCAATATCCACCTGGATCATTCCTCCCTCCTGAGGAAGCAATGACCCCCATTGCGTTGAGATCCTCTATGAGATGAGGAAAATTCTGTTGAACTGGGTATTAGATTTGTTGAATATGTCATGGACCTGCGGGCGGACATGCTGGATGCGTTTAGTAAATTTGGTTTCTTTATCAGCCTCAGATAGTACATGTGTGGATTCTGTATGTGTAGTTGCAAGAGGTATGGCAACATCAGACGACAGTGCATTGGGGGTCAGATCAATGGAGTGCTTGTCCTGACAATGTAGAGGAACCTCTGTGAGTGAGGAGAAAATGTCCTTGTATTCCTCCATGAATTTGTTCATCTGTTGCAGCCGTGCAGGGGAGCCCTGTTTCGAGGTTGTGGCCGCAATATTCTTCTTTCCCTGACAGCGAGTTGTAAGGAAAATAAATTTCCCGGTTTGGGAAACAATCTTACTGCGTTGTTTTGTAGTAGTCAAAGAGATGACAAGAGGCGGTACTACCTCTGGTATCCTTTACAAGTTATTTTCCAAAGTAATAATAACAGCACGAGGCCTAGACTCATACACAGCATGTCGCCTCCACAAGCATGGTTGGCCCAATAATACATTAGCTACATCAAGAGGAGCAACATCATATAATACCTCATCTGTGAATGGCTTGATGCTGTACTGAAGGTGGCACTGTTGGCGGATGCGGATATCTCTCCTTGGGTGAAGCCATTTGATGGTATATGGCTGCGGGTGTGCTATGGTTGGTAGGCCGAGCCGCTCCACGACCTCTGTTGAAATGAGGTTCTTTTGGCTTCTGCTATCGACAAGGAATTGCTGTGAAGAACCCCTCACCCACATCTACAAATGGAAGAGGCACTCCCTCTCCTCTGGATCCTCGGGATCCTCCCTCTGGATCTTGGTGGTGGAAATAATGGCACTGGGATCCGTATCAATGATTTGCTTCCCTTTGTCGTTGCCTTTGTCTGGTTCTGACTCAGGATGAGAAAATGCATCTGATTCGGGTGCCTTCAGTTCGGCCACCAACAACTGTTTGGCCTGACACTCGTTTTTGCTATGAGTGGGCCTGCTATGAAATTCACACCACTTCCCCGTGTCCTTCTTTGGATTTGTAGTGTTGTTCTGAGTCACCCTGCTTTGGCCTTTCCCCTTGTTCTGCGGTTCAGGGGCACCTTTCCTTGGTTTCGGATTTGCAGATCCAAAGTCTCGCTTCTTCTGCTTAAATTTCTGCTCGATCTTGCGCCATACCGATATGTCGTGCTAAGTGATGTAATGTCTAGGAACTCCATTTCTTCTTGAATGTGTTTGTGCAGACAGCTGCAGTACTTGAGCAGCAAATGTCTTTCTGAATCTTTAATACCCAACTTTGTGCGCGGGGTATGGAACAAATTCATCATTTCGTGCACATCTTGATCCCTTTGCTGCCGCAGCGTGTTCCATTGGATGTATTTGTCGTCATAGCTCCCCACGAGGTAATATTGTTTCTTGATGTCGTCTCGGAACGAATTCCAAGTGGATGTGAGCCGAGAACAGAGAGTGTTCCCCTTCGTCCTCTTGCTCACAGTAGGTTTCCCACTAGTCTTTGACATGGAGAGCGGCTTTGAGGAGTGCAAAAATAATATTTTCTCGGTCGAGGAAATCATGGACCGAGAAATACCCTTCCAGCAAATTTAACCATCTATCTACGACGTCTGCATCTATCTAACCTTCAAATACAGGAATGTCAAAGTTTACCTGTACCTTGAAGGGAGTGAATTTGCCTCAGTGGAGCATTTGGATCTGTGAATACGCCATAGAGTGGGCGGTCGTTGTAGGATTTGAGCAAAGTTATCCATCATCGCGTTTCTTTGTTTCTCGAGGCCTCCTGAAACCTTTGATAGGATCTCTGCTCCATCTCTTTCTTTTCTTCCACCATGGGAGATCGTCGGGGTTTGCGAGGCTGATCTTGCAAGGGTTCAGCTTGGTCAGGCCCTAACTCCTTATACACGACCTCGTTGGGGAATGCGAATAAAAGCAGAGAAAGACTCAAGAACGGACGCTCTGATACCAACGATCCGGATTTATGTAAAGAGCATATGAGAATACACATAACCATAAGCATAAGTCTGACGAAATAATGCTTCATTTTATTAATAAAGAATGGCCCCGAATATGCTTACAGACATAATGGAAATAAAAATAGCTAGGGTGTTGGTAGTGTATCTCTGAGAAGAGATGTGGCGGCTACAGGCCTCTGAATTGTGTTACAATAAAGCTTGAGGGCCTATTTATTATTGAGAAACAATGGAGAACTCTAAACGTTCAAAAACCTAACCCTAGGAGATGAAGTGCCAAAACTATGGGCCCCGTTTGGGTAAATTGGTGTTTCAACTTCCCGGGGACGTAACTTCGGCATACGATTTCCATTTGACGCGTATCACGCCTCGTTAGGAAGATTTATCCGAGTACAACTTTCGATGTGAGCAACATCCGTCCATGGACTCATGTTGCTTCCAGTTTTCCCAAAAAACGTTGTTTAGGGCCTCAAAATGGCTCCGGAAGTTCAGGACCCGAAAAACTGCTAAATATAATAAGTTGTGCTGCAACTTGAAAAATGAAAGAACTGATGGTGGGGGTTCAAATGGAATAGGTGGGTGGCCACCAATATCCAGCTGGATCATTAAGGCCCCAAAACGGCTCGGGAGGGCAGGACCCTAAAACCTGCTAAAAATAGTAAGTTTTGTTGAATGTGAAAAGCTGCAAGAATTGATGGTGCGGGTCCAAATGGAATAGGAAGGTGGCCATCGATATCCACCCGGATCATTTGGCCACCGATATCCACTTGGATCACTGCTTCCGTGTGTACTAATCTGCTCAAAACCTGAAGATCAACCTTCCAGAGGGTTGTTCCCTCTGAAGCTAGTCTCCCTCGGAGTCTCGATCTCCCACCAAAAATAACTGTAAATTCTCTCTGGCTGGAACTGTGCCTGCTAACTATAAGCAGCCAATTCACAATGCTGGTTTCACTGCAACTAGTTTTGCAACTATTTTTTGAGTATTTGACTGCGCCTACCCGGCTCTGCAACAATTTCTCAAGTATGTAACTGTGACTAGTTTTGGCTCTGCAATTGTCTCTCAAGTATCTGACAATGCCACCTTGGCTGTGCAACTATCTCTTGAGTATCTGACTACACCCCGCTGAAACTGAACTCGTGAACCTCTCATATCATGACTGTTCCTCCTGTTATAGATACTCTTGGGCTCCTATAGCAAAGACACTGATCCATGTGAAGAATATACACAACGACTGGATCTAATCTATTGATCAAACCTTCCATGGCTAGATCTAGATTTCCTGCTACTCCTCCCATAAATCCTTTTGGATCTTGCACACTAGAGTTTCATACTCCTCCCCCATCTGAGGATAATGCTGCAAACATCGAGAATGTTGAATTTTGGTAGCATCAAATGCGCTCTAAGACTGAAATTTGCAGAGAGGCTAGACACATGTATTCCAAAGAACCTAGAATGTGTTTTGGGAAATTCCACCCGGATTGTGTTTTATTAAAATAATTAATGATTTTTAATGGGAGCCTAAGTTTAAACTTAGGGAATTAAAATTATTAAAGGGTATTAATAAAACAGGGTGTGAATCTTCTAGAAAAAGATGGAGATCAAGTGAAGATAATCTTAGTCATTGATTAGCAATTTAATCTCAGTTGTTGAAGTCTCAATGAGAAAATTATAAGGAATTGATGGGCATTTGGAAAAATACACCGGGCAGATACTCAGTTACTCAAGAAGATCGATTTTCTCACTGGCTGAAGTACGGCAAGAGAAAATCGAGTTAGAGGGAGAGTTGCAGGTTGGAGAGAGAGGGCATCAGCAAGAGTTGAGAGTGCATGTTCAGACCGGAGGAAGCAACGCATAGGAGGGACAACGCAGAAGCTGTGACGCAGTGACAGGGACAGCGCCAATGCTGTGACGCTGGGACTGCGCAGTCATTGCGCAAAGGTTGAGGTAGTGAGACGTAGAGAAGCTATAGGGCCTCTCCAGGGTCAGAATTTCACTGTGGAGCGTGTGAGAAAATTATTTGTAAACTTATCACAAATATTCCTCTTCTGTTCTGCTGGTTATATTTTGTACAAGAGATTTTGCTGAAGAATAATAAAGAAATTCTCTTCTGCTGCACTAGTTTTCCCACATTGGGTTTTTCCGAGGACGATTGTCCAAAAATAATTGTCATTGTGATTGTACTTGTGCTAGTATTTTTCCTTGCATTTACTCTCCGCAATTTTTTTAATTGCGAAGACTGTAGTGTATTTCATTTCGATATTTACCGTAGCACACGATAAATAATTTCTTTAGTTAAATTATAGATAGAAGAAATCTAATCAGTTGCTGTAGTAGGATTCTGGGTAGTGAAAATTTCACATGGTATCAGAGCAAAGAAAACATATCTAGAAGAGCCAGCGCTAAACAAAAGAGGGAGATCAGGATACTGCATAGGCAGTAAATTGAATCCCCTAAGGGATTGCACAGTCGAGTCTAGGAGGGAAAATTTTTGTGGGAAAATCTTTCTCTGAGTGAGTCGATAGAGAGAAATATTTCTGGATCAGAATTTGCTAGTGATAGAGGGAGCAGTGTAGCGGCTTCAGTGTAGAGCAGTCTTTAGGTGTGGCGCAATTTTTTCTGGGCAGCAAAACCGTCAAAAATCGAAGGAAAAATAACACAGATAAGTATGGAAAATTTAGATGTCTTTGAATTATCTTCCAGATTGGAAGAAGACTTCACATGCTTGTCAAGTTCAGTATCTGTAAGTGTTTGGTACATTGATAGCGGGGCTTTAGCTCACATGACTGGAGTACGAGAATATTTCTCGAGCTATCAGGAAGAGCAGATGGAATTCCATATCACTATGGGAAACATAACGAAATGCACTCCAACAGGGAGAGGCACCATAGCGTTCCAGACGGAGGTAGGAACCAACATTAGAGCCAGTAACGTGTTGCATGTGCTCGGGTTAGGAATGAATTTGATTTTAGTGTCCCAGCTACAGGACAAGGGATGCGATGTATACTTCATTGGAAAGAAGGTATATGTCAATCATCCAAGCTAGAAAAAGAAGAGACAAATTGGAGCTCAAAGCAATACATATTGCAGCCCGAGTCTCCAATGGCACTGATAGGCAACAATCTTGATGGCGAAAAAGATCTGAATGAATTATAGCACAGGCGAATGGGACACTTGCACCACAGAGCAGTAAGGATGCTCAGAGAGACTGCCACTGGAGTTTCAGTCCTCAGTACTGAGCATGATGATGTACGCAGAGGATGCGTACTAGGGAAGTATGGTAAGGCAACTTTTCCCAGAAGTGACAAACGAGCAGAAGGTGTATTAGGATTGATACACTCAGACATTTGTGGTCGAATGCCCAATAGACCTCATAGCGGTGGCGAGTACTTTGTCACCTCAATGGTGATTACTCCAAAAAAACCTGTATCTACTTCCTTAATACCAAGGATGAGGTCTTTTATCGGTTCAGAGAGTTTAAAGCTCTCGTGGAGAACATGAGAGGGAAAAAGATAAAGGTATTGGGCTCAGATAACAGTGGAGAATATATGGACAAAGACTTCATAGATTTCTGCACAAAGGAAGGCATCAAAAGAGAGTGGAAACTCCATACAATCCACAACAGAATGGAGTAGCGAAGTGGAAAAACAGAACTATTATTGGGGCAACAAAGGCTATGTTATATGACCTAGACTTGCCTAGATTCTTATGGTTAGAGGCATGTAACATAACGGTGTATATTCAGAATAGGACCCCTCACAGAACATTGGGGAAGAAAAAGCCTTAAGGAGTCTTCACAGGGAGAAAGTTGGAAGTGAGCTACCTCAGGATATTCGGAAGTCTAGCATACTGTCACATTCCAGATGTGAAGCATAGTAAACTGGATCGGACTGCACTAAAGGGGTATCTCGTAGGATATAGCGAGACCTCAAAAGCATACAAAATCTAAATTCCTAGCAGGAGGGAAATTGTTGTAAGGAAAGATGCAAAGTTCATGGAAGATAGAGCTTTCACGAAATCTCGTGAGATGCCAGCAGAAGATCAATCAACAGATGTTCCTTTAGTCCAATAGCAGCAGGGATAGCAGGGAGGACGGGCAGGAGGACAGACACCAGGATCAAGTACAATGACCAGTACCAACATTTCCTCGGGAGGAGAAGATTCTGGCAGTTCTCAGCAGATGGAACAACAGGGAGAGGAGGAGGAATTGAGAGAGCCTCCTACCACTAGTGGTAGAACTAGTAGGGAGTTACAACAGACACTTAGGTACACAGAGGAGTTCATTGGAGCTCCCAGGATCGACAAAAGGCAGTGTAGACAGCTTGACAGATATCAAGCCTTGGTAGCTCAGGTATAATAACCTTCTAGTTTTCAGGAAGTCGTACAACACCAAGTATGGGTGGATGCCATGGTAGAAGAGTACAGTTCTATCATGATGAATGATCTCTGGGAAGTTGTACCTAGATCCGAGGATAGATCAGTTGTAGGATCAAGATAGATCTACAAGCTCAAGTATGCTGCAGATGGTAGCATGGAGAAGTACAAGGCCAGGTTCGTGGCAAAGGGGTATGCCCAGAAGGAAGGAATTGACTATGAGGAGACCTTTTCCCTTGTAGACAGATATACCTCCATTAGATCTGTCATATCCCTAGCAACTTAGATCAGATGGGAGATTCACCAGATGGATGTCAAGACAACATTCTTGAACGAGGTGATAGAAGAGGAGGTGTACATAGAACAACTTGAAGACTTCGAGACCCATGAGAAGAGAACTCATGTATGCAGATTGAAGAAAGCATTTTATGGGCTCAAGCAGGCACCCAGAGCATGGTATTGTCGGATTGATAGCTACTTGTAGCAGTTGGAATTCGTCAAGAGTGATGCAGATCCTAATCTCTACTATCTAATGATGGAGAATGAGCCACTAATTCTGGTATTATATGTAGATGATTTGTTTCTTACAGGATCATCCAGGCTTATAAAGGACTGCAAGAAGAATATTGAAGTAGAATTCGACATGAATGATATGTGGTTTGTTGTCGCACAGAATGTCTAGGGACCGCGACAACGGCTCAGATCGGGGGCTGTCACCTTGATCCCCAATCTCTCTATTTAATTTGTCTTCTTACAGACTAAGGGGGGTAGACCCTAATGAAATGAAGAAGGAGAACTAGTTGGAAACCAACCAATTTAGGAGACAGTCAAATGACCAAGTACTTAAGATTAACGAGATTTTACAGATCCAATTAGATTTGAATTTTAAGACCAGTGCCTTGTGGAGTCAAAATATCTCGTTATGAAATTAAAATAAAGTAATTGATAGGTAACTGCTGCTAAAAAGGACAATTATCTTGCTATGAAAATATCAATCCACCATGATAATATTCAATTCCTCAATTAAGAGCTCAATTGATCAAACTGGAAGATAAACTCTTTTCAATAATACAATTCAACATTCGATAAAACACCTTCGTAATCACGCATCAACAATGTTCAATAAAGACATGTAATTTATCATCACTTGAAATATTCTCAAAGTTGATTAAAGCAATTAATCACCAATTTCAAGCAATTTAAAACCACACTTATAGATAGTTTAATGATCATCAACCACAACTAAGCATGAAAATACTTCGAACCAACCATTTAAATTTCGAAACAAAAATATTATCATGAGAGAACCATTGAATTTAAATGCTAGACATTTCCAATAATTCTGAATTTAAATGATATTCTAAGTAATTCCAATTCAGAAATCTCTAATCAAACTTTAGATAAAAAGAAATTTAAAGTTCACTTTTGACTATGTAAAATTTTTTGAATTTTTTGAGAATTTTCTAAAGTTAAAAATTTCATTTAAAATTTTTGGCCTTTTTTAAATTTTTAAACTTTTCTTATCTAAAGTTAATGAAACTAAAAACAAAAAATATATATACAAATAAAGCTGAAGTCCAAAAAATGAAAAAGTTAAGAATTTTGAAATTTTTTATTTATTTATATTTTGAAGTTTCAAAAAAAACTAAAGACTAAAAGCCAAATCTAAAATTAAATCGCTAACTAAACAAACTCAGCAAAATCGAAAAATTAAAATTTAAAACTAAAACTAAAGTCAATTTAAAAGGCGAAAATCTAAAATTTAACTTGCATGAATTAGTGTGTGTGCAGGTCGAAGGAGATTGCAGATGGAGGGATGCGTATGGACGGCGTACAAATAGCATGTACAGACAGGGACGAAAGGCCAGCGTGAAGGGTCTGCGTGAAAAATGCGGAAGGGAGGATGGGATGCATGTGCAAAATTTAGGGAATTGATGGCAGAGGTTTCCCGTGGGAGCAAAAATGAGGAGCAACGATGATATGTGATGAGTGTGAGTGAGGAGGGCAGCGTGAAAATTGCGGAAATGAGGACAGAGGCAACGTGGGAAAAAATGCGATGAATGATGGAAAGGATTTGAGGGGACGGAGCTGAAAAAGGTTGACTCAGCAAGGGTTCACGCCGTGTATGGTAGCAAGCAGACAGAATAGAAAAAATTGCAGGCACACTAGTGCATAAATAATTCTGAATTTCTCCTTTTTGCCAACGGAATTTAATTCAATTTGAAAGAGAAACACCTGCAATTATTTAATCTTTAAAGCGAAACACTGCCCAAATTTGCAAACCAAAACAATCCTGAGACCGGATCTTACCCTCCAAGGCCTAGATCTGGCTCAGATCTAAAAAATTTCTTTGAAAACCCCCCAGCACAACCTACACAAAATTAGAAACAAGAGACCCCAAAACCCAGAAATATGCACAGAAGATAAAACCCTTAAACCCTGGTGAGTAAAAGAAAATAACTATATTTGCAAATTTACAGTGCTATTCTACAGATCAAGAGCCCTCATGGTCAGATTTAAAACCATTTTGCAAAATTAATAAAAAGCAAAATTAAGAGAGGCACAAGCCCAAGAAGACCCTGCAAAAAATATTCTATAAAATAGCTTCAGAAATTAGGAGACAATGGGATTTTTCATATTTTCTAAAATCTGAGTCCACTGATCTAACTGAAGATTTCCCCAAACGCTCAAATATTGAATAATGATCTCTGCACACTTAGATCTGAATTTTTGTAATATTCCGAATAGAAATAAACAGTAATATAAAACACATAAACAAGAAACTACAACTACTAGACAAGCATCACATGAACCAGACATAATATGGAGGACGCTGAGCCATTTTATTAAGTACTGAAAGATAAAATGAATACAAAGGTCATCAGAATGATGGCACCTTGGCTTGCACTAGGCAAGTGTAGAAATACTCCCAGAATATATCGTGAAATGGCTGCTCCCTCAATGACTGCGTAATCTCCAAGCTGTTGGTGTTGCTGCTACTGCTGGAATGAACCAACTCTTTGGGGTTGCTCCCCACCTTGGAAAATTGTGAAACTTTGGGAATGGTCTCTCCACCCAATACCCAGAAAAAGCCAGAGAGCTTTCTGAAAATGGATGACCTTCGAAAATGACCTCCCTTGAGGTACCACGCTGTCCCAATGATAAATGTTGGCCCTGAATAATCTGCTGCAAAGGATGGCCTCCAACTCTACCAAAATGATGGAATAGGGAAGGGCTGACCCCTTCCCAACTCTCTCGGGTTGAATCCCCTGATAAGCCCTCAATCCAGAATCTCCTCTTCCAAAGACTACGTCCTCCCTCTCACTGACTGCGCTATCTCTGCAAGTGAATAATCCCAACTGTGGTTGTTCCAACTCTCACCGATAAATCAAGAATGGAACTCCTCACCTGAGTAGGCACTCGGAGTCCCCCAGGGCTGAGGTTGGGATTTCCGCACGGAGACACCCGATGTGCTGAATAGCACTTGCAGACTTTGCTCAACAAAAAAAGCATGCTCAATGTCAAAAGACAAATAACATAGATGCATAATAGAATGAGAGAATGAGGAGCCTCTTCCCCTTTTTATGCTTTGAGAGCCTTGCTCATCCAATACAAAGCCGCTGTCTCTTGGCTCTTGTTGCCACTTCCTCCGCTGCCACTTCGTCCTCCTGGGCCCCATGCTGCCAAATAATTATATGCTCAAGTGACTTTAGGGAATGTTTATTTCCTAAGTGTAGGTTGTGTGTCTCATCACCCACTTTATTAACTGAATTAACACTGAAAATCAAGCGGCAAAGTGTGTGCCAATTGAAAGCTCTGTGAGTCGGAATATATTACAATTTTAGATTGATAGAGATTTAAAAAATAACCATGAGACCTTTCAGAAACATAGATAACTGATATTTCTGTCAAATCAAAATGCAATTTAAGAAAACCCAAAAACCTGCACAAGATACCTGTATGCAGATCAATCCATAAAGGCCATCAACCATCAAATGCCAATAAAAGTAGCAGAGTTTAGAGACAATATCACCACATAGATCTGAAAAAGGAACACCAAAGTCTGTAACCCCAAAGTCTTTTTGTTTATTGATCAACAAAAATTACAAGAGCTTCTAAGAACAAGTGCATGATTCAAAGATCGGATGCAAATGACATACAAAGACCTCTAATTTATAATATAAAATCTCCAACGACTAGTTTGGTTGATCCTTGTCAAAATAATCTCGACCGTCGAAAAATATTTAATTATCTTTTAATTTGGATCATCGAAATTATTATTTTGAGGAAATTCGAATTTATTATTTAATTCATTTTTAATTAACTCAAAAATAATATTTTTGAGTTAATTACCTCAAAATTTTGACTTTGACTTAACCACCAAGGCCCAAGGGTCCAAAATTTCTTGAAGTTCTCAATATTCCTTAACTGTTACAACTAAAATTTTATTTTTATTAGGACCCTGAATTTGCCTTTGAAGAAATTTTAAATCACTAGGACTTAAAATTATTCATTTTGGCTTGGGATTTTTAATTTAATTTGGCCAGGTGTGTGTTAGTAGAGTTGAAAGATTTAATTATTTTTCCAACCTTTTTATAACATATGTCATTGAACATAAGAGAATACCCCCTTTCGTGATAGACCCTCCATAGCTACCCAACTCACTGCAGCTAAATCGCAGTCTAGTAGACCAAATAGCCTTAATAAATAATCTGGCCAATTAGCTAAGTTGTTTAATCCCTACTTTTACAAGGACTCGATAGAACACTAGGACTCACTTAGCATGCTGATGACAAAATCCACCTTAGCTTTGGGGTGAGGCTGGAGGGAAAAACTCTGCCGATCACTTTCGTGAATCAGTGAGACAAAAAACCTCCTAGGATAGAGATCATCAACAACATACTAGGCTTACCTAGGTTGTTACATACATTGACGGTCTTACTTAGATCATTTACATCATAAACATGCAGAATGGATTTACATCATTTATAAAACTGTTATCTGACGATGAAATCTGAATGTCGTGAACACCTCGAACATGATAAATCTCATTTGCAAAAATGGGGGTGTACTGCTATGGGGTCATTGACACGGAGTGGCCAACAGGGTTGATGCACTATTTTCTAGGGTTGGAAGTTTGGCAGAAAAATGGAGAGATCTTCCTTGGGCAAGGATTATATTCTCTGGAAGGTTCTGAAGAGATTCAAAATGCAGGATTTCCAACCCATGGTGAAGCCTATGATCACCAAATGGAAGAAAATAGACACATCAAGGGACAAGGAAGTAGACCCGACCTTGTACAAATATCTATTGGGTCACTCATGTATCTGGTCAACACCAGGCCAAAGATTTGTTTTGTTGTCAACACCATTAGTCATTCTTGTTACAGAGCAGAAAAGTACATTAGGCAGCAACTGAGGATGGCCAAGGCTTCTCGAATATGTGGAGCAATCGGATATGGGTTGAGATTACACCTGGAGATCTTGATTGGTCAGTTCATAGATACGAATGAGCGAGTTCAACCCAGTGAAAAACGTGCACTGCGTTTGTTGTTTCTGTGTTGGATCGGGAATGATCTCTTGGTGCAACAGGCAATTTTTGTGACCGAGCTCGGCGGCTCAAAATATGTGGTGACCAACGCCGCTTAACGTGTGAAGCCTCCTTGTGAGCTTGTTTAGGAAGAGGATGGAAGCGACCAGTGTTTACTGTGATAATCAGAGTTATATCAAGCTTTTTGAGAATCCAGTATTTCATGATCGGTCGAAACACATAGATATCAGATGTCACTTTATCAGAGACTGCATTTAGCATGGGGCAGTACAATTGCAATACGTCTCCACAGGAGATCAGGTAGCATAGGTACTCAAAAAGGCTCTAGGAAGAGCTAAGTTCATTCAGTTCAAGGAGCAGATGGGTATGGTCAAGAACCCGCTTTAGTAGCAGAATCAGATGGGTCCCAGTTATAGCAACAACAGATAGCAAAGAATTGTAGTGCAGTAGCAATTGGCAGTAGTACGCAGGGTCAGCAGCAACACATGTGCAACAACTTAGTAGTTGGTGGGCAGCAGTGTCAGACATCAGCACCGCACAGGGAAATGTTATAGAATCAGTGTAGTGCTTCAATAGGATGCATTACTAGAGCACATTCCTCACTAATAGGGAGTGTTGATTTCTATCAGCATCGGATGTGCTCTAAGTCTCAAATTTTACAGGGAGGCTTAGACACATGTATTCCAAAGAACCCAGTAAGCGTTTTGGGAAATTCCACCCAAATTGTGTTTTATTAAAGTAATTAATTATTTTTAATGGGAGCCTAAGTTTAAACTTATGGAATTAAAATAATCAAAGGGTATTAATAAAGCAGGGTGTGAATCTTCTAGAAAAAGGCGGAGATCAAGTCAAGATAATCTTAGCCATTGATTAGCAAAATAATCTCGGCCGTTGAAGTCTCAACGAGAAGATTAGAAGAAGGACTTGATGGGCATTTGGAAAAATACACTGGGCAGATACTTAGTTACCCAAGAAGATCGATTTTCTCACCAGTTGAAATTCGGCAAGAGAAAATCGAATCAGAGGGAGAGTTGCAGGTTGGAGAGATAAGGCATCAGCAAGAGCTGAGAGTGCAGAATCAGACCGGAGGAAGCCTCGTAGAGGAGGGACAACCTAGAAGTTGTGACGTAGTGACAAGGACAACGTAGAGGTTGTCATGCTGGGATTGTGTAGTCACTACACAGAGGTTGATGCAATGAGACGCAAAGAAGCTATAGGGCCTCTCCAGGCTGAGAATTTCACTCTGGAGCGTGTGAGAAACTTATTTGTAAATTTCTCATAAACATTCCTCTTCTATTTTGCTCGTTATATTTTGTACAAGAGATTTTGTTGAAGAATAATAAAGAAACCCTCATCTGTTGCACCGGTTTTCCCACATTGGGTTTCTCCGGGGACGATTGTCCAAAAATAACTGTCATTGTGATTGTACTTGTGCTAGTATTTTTCTTTGTGTTGACCACACTTTGTCAACTACCCCATAGCAATACACCCCCATTTTTTCAAATGGGACTTACCATGTTAGAAGCTCGTGTCATCCATATTTCATCGACAAACGACAGATTTTATAAATGATTGTAAACCCATTCTGCATGTTTATGATGTAAATGATCTAGGTAAGACCACCATGTATGTAACAACATAGGTAAGCCTAGTATTTTGGTGATGACTTCTATCCTAGGAGGTTTTTGTCTCACTGGTTCACTTGTGTTTCTCGACACAAGTGATCGACAGAGTTTTCCCCTCCAGCCTCACCCCAAAGCTAGGGTGGATTTTATCATCAGCATACTAAGTGAGTCCTAGTGTTTCTATCGAGTCCTTGTAAAAATAGTTTAAGCTACTTGGTCTACTAGATCATGTTTTGAGTCGCAGAATTGGGTGTTTATTTAAGGGTCTATACAAATGGGTTTTCCCCCTTCATGTATGTAAATGTATTATCTCGTGTAAAAGAGGGTTGGAAAAATAATTATAATCCCCTCTTAGTCAATTAATTAAATTTTCTAGTCAATTAATTAATAAAATCTTAAACTAGAAATTTAATTAATTTAGGGTCCTAAGTTAGGAGTAAATCTTTAAAGGCAAAATTTGTGGGTCCTTGAAAAATGATTTTAGCCAGAGGGCAAAGAGGTGTTGAGAATTTTAAGAAATTTTGGACCCTTGGGCCTTGGTGGTTAGGTCAAAGTCAAAATTTTGAGGTAATTAACTCAAAAATAATATTTTTGAGTTAATTAAAATTGAATTAAATGATAAATTCGTTTTTTCCCCAAAATTTTAATTTAACACTCTGGATTAAAAGATGATTAAATCTTTTGGACGGTTGAGATTATTTTGACAAGGATCATCTAAACTAGCCGTTGGAGATTTTGTCCTATAAATTTAGAGGTCTTTGTCAGTCTGGAATAAAGCATAAAGACTTTGGGGTTACAAATTTTGATGTTCCTTCTCGGATCTATGTGGTGATTCATTTCTAAACTTTGCTACTTTGTTTGAATTTTTATGGTTGATGGCCTTCATGGATTAATCTGCATACAGGTATCTTGTGCAGTTTTTTGGATTCATAAAATGACATTTTGATTTTTCTAAAGGATCTCATGTTGTTTTCTTAAATCTCTATTGATCTAAGGTTCAGATCTAAGTGTGCAAGGAAATTTTTTTAAAAGATTGAGCGTCTGGGGAAGTCTTCGGTTGGACCAGCCGACTCTCAATAAACATAAATGTGAAAAGCTCATTATTTGTTAAACTCCAAATCTATCTTACGAAATTGGTGGTTTTGCAGGATTTTCTAGGGCTTGTGCCTCTCACTAAAATTTTGAATCTCTAAAAAAAATGTGCTAAATGGATTCAAATTTGGCCATGAGGGCTTTCTCAAATTTGTAAACTAGTTTGTAAATTTGTAATTTTTTTTTTTAAAGACTGTAAGGGTTTAATCGTTTCTTGGTGTGTATATCTTCAGATCTGGTTGGTTCTTGCAGGTTCTGGGTTTAAATCAGATTTTTTTTTTTTTTAAAGATCTGAGGTAGATCTAGCCTCCAACGGCCAGATCTAGCCTCAAATCCCTAATGTAGGCGAGATTTGGCATTATTTGATTTGAAAGAACATAAGCATCTGAGCTTCAGTCGATTGAAGAAGAGTTTGACGGAATTTTATTAATTTCTAAGTTTGCTGGGTAAAGTTTATGCGTAGTGGGTTTTATTCACGCTGCATATCTGCTATCTATTTCGCATTGAGATCCATCGATCTGCATAAATCGCCCTTGCTGCTACCGTCCATCTCTGCATTATTCCTCTGTCTTCATCCTTACTGCCCAGCAGTCATTTAGCTGTTCCATTTCTTTCTCTCTGCAAGCCTTCTGTCCATTTGTCTTTGGCATCGATCCTTCCCTTTCCCATTGTGCACGCCCTCACGTCTCATCTTGCAGCGCGTCCATATTACTCTGCTCCTTGGCTATCGACTTCCCATTCCGCTATCCCTTATCCCTGCCATCGAACAACATCCCTCTCCTCCTCTACGCATCCTGTCAGACTTTCCGCTCCTCTTTGCCGTCCAGCTTCCTTGTTAACCTGCAACCTGTAAACAAAACGTCGAGCCCTGCCGTTCGATCCTTCTATCTGCTCATCGAACCCTTCCTCACATCCGTCGAACCTCTGTCGCCGTCTAGTCAACCTTCACCTACAAACGCAAGCAATAACACACGTATAAAACTCAAAAGCCCTTACATAGCTGCATTTTAATTTTTTGTATCGGTTTCGTTTCACTTAGGTTTAGTTTTAATTTTTATTTTAATTTTTTTTAGATTTTGAATTATAAGGAAAGTTAATGTAAAATTTTTTTAAAGTCTTTGTAGATTTTGTTTAGTGTAGGCTTTAGTTTGGATTAGTTTTATTTTAGTAGCGAGTCTCATTTTGGTTCGTTTTTTTTTGTTTTTGTTTTAATATTTAGTTTTAAATTTAGTCTAATTTAGATTTTTGTTAGCATTAGATTTTAGGAAATTTCATTTTAATGGTTAGTTTAGCTTTTAGATTTTGAGTCTTAGTTTAGTTTCAATTTTTGTTATTTAGTGTTTTAGATTTTATTTAGATTCTAACCTTTAGCTTTAGTTTTGTTAGATTTCATTTCTTGGGTAGTTAGATTTTAATTTTAGTTTTTCTTTAGAATTAGTTTAATTTTTGATAAAAAATAAAAAAATATAAAATATAAAATTCCAAATATATATATATATATATATATATATATATATATATATATATATATTTATTTAGAGTTTGTTTAATCTTAAAACAATAAAAAAATTATAAAAATTCTCAAAAAATTCTCTTTTATAGTCAAATGAGCTTTTAAGATTTTATCCTAAGTGTGACTATACAAAAATTTTGGGATTTGCTGAAGTGAAATTAATTGAAACATCTTAAATTCTGGCATTTTCATCTTATTGCTTCATGGTTGTGGTGCTTTTCAATTAAATATCATTGTGACCAATCGTGTTTTAATAAGCAGTAGTTAGTCGTCACTTGCTTGTTTATAATCGCATAACAGGATTTTGTTTGACTCCATAAGGCATTGGTCTTAAACGTGAAATCTAATTTAGATCTGTGAAATCCTGTTAATTTTATCAAGTATTTGGTGTTTTAGCCGTGTCTCCTGGATTTTTCCTCTTCATTTCTAGTAGGGTCTACCTCCCTTAGCTTGCAAGGAGATAGCTTAAATAGAGAGATTGGGGATAAAGGTGACAACCCCCAATCTGAGCCGTTGTTGCGGTGCCTGGACAATCTGTGCGACAACACTTTGCATTTACTTTTCGCAGAATTTTAATTGTGAAGAGTGCAGTGTATTTCATTTCGATATTTACCGTAGCACACGATAAATAATTTGTTCAGTTAAATTACAAATAGAAGAAATCTAATCAGTTCCTGCTGTAGGATTCAGGGTAGCAGAATTTTCATCGCGAACTCATCCTCCAACCTAGCAGACAAGTCATCTATCTTTGTTGAAGTTGTTGTTTGCTTCCCCTTCTTGTACTTCTTTCTCTTTGGACATTGAGTGACGTGGTGAGCAAACTCACCACATCCAAGGCACTTGACCTTCGACAAGTCCTTCTTCTTCTCTCTCTTTGAGTCTTGTCCTTGATTGGGAGATTTTTTTTATTTTCCCTTTCTACCAAGGGCTACGTTCTCTTATTTCTTCTCTACCTTCGGTCCCTTTCCGCTACTGTTGGTAGTACCATCTGCGAGGCTGATCCTTAGCTCCTCTTGAGTGAAATTACTTCATAGGCTCTCCCAACCAGGAAGTTTGTCTTGTCCGAAAATCACTTGGATGAATGTACACCACTCCTTGGTGAATGCGTTTATTGTTGTGTAGACCAACTCACTATCTGATGGTTTTTCTCCTACATTTGCAAGTTCATCTCTAACTGTCTAAATCCTAGTGAGATAGGCTATAACGTTCTCATCTTAAAGCATCTTGATTGTCCTTAGCTTCTCCTTGAGAATCATTTTCTGATTGTCAGACGAATTTTGGTACAACTTCACGACAACATCCCGCATGTCCTTTGTTGTTGTCTTATTTACAATATGCATGACGATATGATCTTGAACTCTGTCTAGGACCATCCTCTTGGCTTTGTTCATCTCCTTCTTAAACATTATCAACTATTGTTGACCTGTTGGCTCAACGATTACTGCTGTCACAAAATCCTTCAAGTCGTGCTCATCGAGAAGGAATTGCATCATAGCCTTCTAGATGCCAAATTTGGAGGCTCCGTCCAATCTTTCCTGATCTCTGAGACCTACAGTGGCCATCTTCGTGAAACTAAAATAAGCTAGAGAACTGTATGATGGAAATCTCCTTCTCCTTCCGGCAAGCTAACTCTGTTTGCTCCATGCTACTCACACTCCCACTTGTGACTAGATCCTGCAACTTGCACTAGACTACGTAGCACTGCCCTGGGATTTTGAACTTGCATATGGAAAGTCTTTCTGGTACTGTCATTGCATGCTGCTGAACACTGAAACTGCTCACTCTACCTCCAATCTGGTATTGCCACATGATTTACAACCTCTGCAACACACACTGGTTGACTCGAACTGGAAATCAAATGGTCTGCAATTGGTCTCTTTTGTTGGAAATCATGACCTCCTTTCCTCCTCCTGGAAAACTGGAAACCTTCAAAATTTTATGGAAATCCTGTCTTTGTGTGCTTTTCTGTTCTTGCCCTACGCTGATTTGTTGTTGCAAAAACATTGTTACAAATCTACCGCATTAGATCTTCTTTATGAATCAACTAATCTGCTCCTGGAAACCCTCTTTGACAATCCTACTACAAATAAGCTAGAGAACCATATGATGGAAATATCCTTCTCCTTCCGGCAAGCTAACTTTGTTTGCTCCATGCTACTCGCACTCCCACTTGCGACTAGATCCTGCAACTCGCATTAGGCTACGTAGTATTGCCCTGGGATTTCAAACTTGCCTCTGGAAATTCTTTCCGGTACTGTCACTACATGCTGCTGAACACTGAAACTGCTCACTCTACCTTCAATCTGGTATTGCCACATGATTTACAACCTCTGCAACACAAAGTGGCTGACTCGAAATGGAAATCAAATTGTCTGCAATTGGTCTCTTTTGTTGGAAATCATGACCTCCTTTCCTCCTCTTGGAAAATTGGAAACCCTCAAAATTTTCTGGAAATCCCCTCTCTGTGTGCTTTTCTCTTCTTGCCATGCGCTGATTTGTTGCTGCAAAACCATTGTTGAAAATCTACTGCGTTAGATCTGCTTTGCGAATCAACTACTCCCAGAAACCCTCTCTGACAATCCTACTACCTACTGCCTCCTGAGACAAATAGAATTTTTCCTCCACATTAGATCTGAAAATCAGGTGTTTGCCTCCATCAATTCACACTTCCTGGCTAACCTACGCAAATCTGAAAATAGTGCTTCAGATCTCCCTTTGAAACTACACAATCTTGCTTTCTTTCAGCTAGACCCTATGATCCAATCCTCTTTGCTTTGATACCATGTGAAAATTCCTTGAATGCAACAACTGGAGTTTAATTTTCTAATTGTTAGTAGTTTATTTGTCTTCTGTTAATTATTAAAGACAAATAATGATTAAATCAATAATGTATTTTTCACGATAAAAACTGTGCTGAAATATAAAATATGTAACTAAGAAATAGATGCACACACACAATAAAATATACACTGTTATATTTGGACAATTATCCCTGGAAAAAACTCGAAAGGAAAACGAGTGCAACAAGTGTGGGTTTTATTATTATGCAAGAAAAAATAGAGAATTTCAACTGCTAGCCTTTTTGGCTTAGCCTCGACAATTTATATCAACTAGAAATATACTGGGAAAATCCTTTTCTGTCACAACAACTCAATCTAGCCCTCTCTAGAAAACTCGCACTTCCTAACAACTCGCTCTACCAGATTGGAAATGCGCACTGCTTGCTCTATAAAATTCGTTTTTCCCTGAATCTGCCTCCAGGTGGGACGTCTAGCCTCCCTCTACCCTTGGAATCGATTCGCTCTACCTCTTGGGAATAGATATGGGCACTAGCAATTTAATTGATCCTCCTTTCGACAACTCGCACTAGGAATCTGGCTAATTCGCACTGTAGAATACTACCTCCTCTGCGTGATAATTTGGCGTCTTGTCCTGACCCTAGACCACTAGAAAACCTCTGGAGAATTTTCTCTGGAAATTCTCACTGCTGCAAACCCCACTACTATTTCCTACCTAGATTCAACTGCACCCTTGTTGATTGCTGCAAACTGTAGAAATTTTTGAATCTTAATTCTTATGCAGAAATTATTACTGTTAATCCAGTTAAGCTCCTCCTACTTAGATAAGTTATCAACTGAATAAATTCAAGTTAACATCGAAGCAAAACATATAACAGATCTCTACCAATTCAGATCTAGAATAAGCACATGCACACATTGACAAAGTGACAATTATTTCTGGACAAACTGTCCCCGGAAAAACCCAATGTGGGAAAACTAGTTTCTGGATGTTGGAGGGTTCTATTATTAAGAATATTTCTAAATACACAACTCTGGGTTCCAGATCTGTAAAACCCTACAGAGAAAACTCTAGATCTACAGGTCCTGGCTGATCTAGGGCCAAAAATTTTAATTGATCCACACCCTCAAACGGGATTTATAGAACTCAGTCAGATCTAGGCCTAGAAACCTCAGCGCTGCCCCTGAAATGCACTGCGTCAGCCTCTGAAGTCCTTGAAAACTTCTGCGTCAGCCTTGGATGGCCTCCAAACCCTCAGCACTGCTCTTGGAAGGGACTGCGTTACCCCAGAATGGGTGACGTAGTCACTGCGCTGCCCCTAAGGGTTTGTGCGCAAACCCTGAAGGGTTTCCTGAAAATGATGTTGTCCTTGCTGTTGCTGCCTTCCTCTGCGCTGTCCTTGAGCTGATCTCTTCTCTGCCTCTTTATGTATTCTAGACCCTGGGATTAGATCATCCCCTTGGTCTAAATTCCCCTCTATGCAACTGAAACACTTCTGATTATTTTTAGCAATCCCGCCCTAGAATCTCAGCTTAGCTTCAGTGCTCTGCCTTTGTGTGTCTTTACAAATGACCCCAAGCCTTTCCTTTATACTTTTCTTGTTGACAAATAAACGACCATGATCAAATCTTGAATCAATGGCTAAGATTAAAAGAAAGTTTGATCTTTTTGACTTAAGACAATTTCATCACATGTTTAATTAAATTCACTTTAATTATTTTATTTTCCTAAGTTTTAACTTAGGAAATACATTAAAATAATTAATTAAATTTAATATCTCTTAAACCAGATGAAATTTCCCAAATCCATTTCTAAGTCTTGTAGATCAGGTGAACTCTAGTCCCTCCATGAAATTTGGGACCTAGAGCACAACTGATGCTACCCCAAATACACAAAATCTCAACACTCCTTCTTAGCATCAAGGGTGTGCTTTAGCAATACATCACACTATGCATTACATGATTTTGGGCACTGGTTCAATGCTGCTGAAGCTTGGCCTCCTGCCACTCAACTCTGCACTGTTGTTGCCATTATATACTGCTGCCCATGACTCTTCCACTGCCATTGCAACTTCCATACTACAACTCCCTCTTCTTCGAAAGACCACCCTTTCCTCTAGTGGAAGGGGTTCTCGATCATCCCCATATTCTCTTTGAAGTAAGTGAGCTTGACCTTATTGAGAGCCTTTGTGAGGATATTTTCCACTTGTTCACTTGTAGGAGTGTATCGCAACTGTGCTGCTCCCTTCTAAACATAGTCCCAGATAAAGTGACACCTAATGTCAATGTGCTTCGACCAGTCATGAAACACAAGATTTTCAGAGAGCTTGATGCAACTCTGATTATCACACATGATCTCGGTCAGCTCTAATCATTTCTTGAGTAAGTTCAAGATTAATTTGCGGAGCCATATGGCCTTACACGAAGCCGTGCTTGTTGCCATGTACTCTGCCTCAGCTGAGCTCAGTGCTATGGACTTCTGTTTCCTGCTGCACCAGGAGGTCATTCCTGATCCGAGACTGAAACAATACCCATTGGTACTTTTCCGATATACTGTGCTTCTAGCCCAGTCTACATCTGTGAACCCACTCAACTGGATTTCATTTCCCTTGGTGTACTTTAGCCCATACTTGACTGTCCCTCTCAAGTATCTGAGAATATGTTTGGCTGCTGCCCAGTGAGCCCTCCTTGGTTCCACCATGAACTGACTGATGGTATTCACTGCATAACAGATGTGTGGTCTCGTGTTGGCCAGATACATTAATGACCTGATGAGCTGTCTGTACAAGGTGGGATCAGCCTCATCATCCTCTGATGTGTTTATCTTCTTCCATTTAGCGATCATTGGCGTGGCCATGGGTCTACAGTCTTCCATCTGGAATCTTTTTAGAATCTCTATCGTGTATCTTCCTTATCCTAGGAAGATTTCCCCTTCATGCTGCCACACTTCTAACCCAAGAAAATAGTGCATCCGTCCCAGGTCCTTCATGTCGAATTCTGATGCCAGATTCTCCTTACAGTCTTTGATGAGCTTGGATGACCCGGTCAAAAACAAGTCATCCACATACAGAACAAGAATAAGTGGCTCATCTCCTACTCTTAAGTAGTACAAGTTGGGATCTGCGTCACTCTTGACGAACCCCATCTTCTGCAAGTAGCCATCAATCCGACCATACCATGCCCTGGGGGCTTGTTTCAAGCCATATAAGGCTTTCTTAAGTCTGCAAACATGAGTCTTCTGCTCATGTGTCTCGAAGCCCTCTGGCTGCTCTATGTATACTTCCTCCTCTATCACACCGTTCAAGAATGCAGTCTTGACATCCATCTGGTGAATCTCCCATCCCATCTGCGGTGCCAAGGAGATGATGGATCTGATAGAAGTGTACCGTGCTACTGGAGCAAAGGTTTCTTCATAGTCAATGCCTTCTTTCTGGGCATATCCCTTTGTTGCAAATCTTTCTTTGAATTTCTCTATGCTGTCATTTGCAGCATATTTGATCTTGTAGATCCACCTGGATCCTACAACAGATCTGCCTTGTGGTCTAGGGACTACTTCCCAGACATCATTTGTCATGATGGAGCTATACTCCTCTACCATGGCATCTACCCATACCTGATGCTGAGCTACTTCTTGAAAGGTAGTGGGCTCTCCAACCTGAGCTACTAGTGTCTGATATCCGTCAGGTTGTTTCCTTATCCTCTTTCCTTCTGTAGGATTTCCAACAAATCCTTCTGCATCTCTAAGAATCTGTTGGAGTTCTCTGCTGGTGGGTGGTCTCACCTGTTCTTCCTCCTGTTCTTCGTCGGAGGAGCTTCCCTTAGAACAATTGTGCCTTGGAGAGGCACTAGACCTCTCCTCCAGAGGTCGTTGAGGCTGTACTAGTGGATCTTCCTCAATCTGCGTATTTGTGGCCATCTCTCGAGATTTCCTTCAGGCTTTATCTTCCAGGAATTTTACATCCCTTTGTACCACGACTTTCCTGCTCTCTGGAATATAGATGCGGTATGCCTTTGCATTCTCATTGTAGCCCATCAGAAAACCCTTTTCTACAGTTTGATCCAGCTTCTTCCTCCTTTCCTCTGGAACGTGGTAGTATGCTATGCTGCTGAATATCCTGATGTCGCTCACTTCTGGCTTGCTGCTTGTGAACACACTTTCGGGAGTCACCTTCCCCAAAGCCCTATTTGAAACTCTGTGCTGAATATAGACTGCTGTGTTGCAGGCCTCTGCCCATAAGAATTGTGTTGTGTAACCAGCTTCAAAAATAGAAGAATAGAGATATCAACGCCTTAGAAATAAGCCACTTCGAGGGGGCAACCTCCAATACATTACATAAATGAACAATTCTTGGATGATACAATTTACAAAACCTCTTTTTTATATAGGAGTCCATTGGGCCATAATGTAATCTTAGTGGGGCCACAATGTAATCCTAGCCGACCTATCAATAATAATTTAAGGGCACAATAATAACAATATGGGGGTTATAGGGGTACAATAATAACAATAAGGGGGTTACACTAACAACAATAAGGGACTATACTAGTAATATAGGGACCTAACATACCCCTCTCCTTCAAAAAGGTGTTGTCCTCAACGCTTGAGTAGCTCTGGATGCTTCTGTATAAAATTCTCATCCTCCCATGTAGAATCTTCAGTGGGTAAGTCCTTCCACTTGATGAGATACTCTGAAATTGATCAATTCTGTAGCTCTCGAGTTCTTGTTTCCGTGACCGCTTCAAGTTCCAATATGATTTTTCCTTCCTCATCAAGTTTTGGCAATATTGTTTGAAATGGAATATTTTCACCTATAACCTTCTTTAAGCATGAAGCATGGAAAACTGGATGCACTCGTGAAGAAGCATGAAGCTCCAATTTGTATGCCATAGTACCAATCTTTTGCAACACCTTGTAAGGACCATAGTACTTTGGTGATAATTTATTATCCTTCTTAGCTTGATTGAGGGACATTTTTTTGTATGGTTGTTTGTAGTAAAAATACCCAATCTCCTACATCAAAACATCTCTTGCTGCGATGTTGATCTGCCTGTTGTCTCATTCGATTTTGTGCCAAATTCGGGTTATCCTTTAGGAGTTGGAGAACTTCTTGGTGATGCTCGATGTGATCTTCCACTGCTTGAACCTTAGAATTTTCTCTTAAAGATGATGTGATGGATGGTGGATGATATCCATAGAGTGCCATAAATGGTGGCATTTTTGCTGCAGTATGGAAGGAAGTGTTATACCACCATTCGGCGAGAGGTAACCACTTGACCCATTGTGTGTTTTTATCAGATACAAAAAAAAAAAGATATCCTTCCAAACATTTATTTACTATCTCAGTTTGACCATCGGGTTGAGGATGATAAGATGAGCTATGAGCTAATTGAGTACCCAAACAGAGAAAACTGACTCCTCCAAAAATTTCTGATGAAAATAGGATCTCTTGTCGCTCACAATGATCCTTGGGCTTCCATCTTAGCAGCTTTTTGGTCTTCTGTAAATGTAGTAACTGTTGTACTTGCTTTAAATGGATGAGATAATGCACAAAAGTGTGCATACTTGGTAAGTCTATCAACTACCACCATGATGACACTCTTTCCTTCGGACTTAAGACAAACATGATAAAATCCATTGAAATCTCCTCCCAACGTTGACTTGGAATGGATAAAGGTTGTAGAAGTCTCGGGGTCTTAATTGTTTCCTTTGATAGCTGGCAAACCAAACATTAGCCACAAATTTTTGAATATCGAGATATAAGGCCATCCCAAAAAAAATCTTTCTTCACTGTGTGGTAAGTTTTTAAAAATCCTGAGTGTCCTCCTAAAGGAGAAAGTGTGTGCAATTCCCGGAAGAATATTTTGTTTTAGTTGGGAATTCTTACAAAGATATAAGCGATCTTTGTACCATAAGGAATCATTTTTCCAACTAAATGTATCAGATGTAGTAGGATCTTGCTGCAACTTTTGAATGAGTGTCCACACTTCTTCGTCCTTCTTCCATTCATCCCTTGCTTCGGTTATCCAATCTGGTTGGATAATAGAAATAGCACAAAGCAATGCTTTCACCTCTTCATTCTTTCTTGAGAGTGCATCTGCAACAACATTTAGCTTCCCTTTTTTGTAGATTATTTCAAAGTCATAACCCAACATCTTTGTGACCCATTTTTGCTGCTCTTCTGAATATAGTCTTTGTTCCAAAAAGTTTTTAAGACTATCATGATCAGTTTTTACCTTGAAGTGTCTTCCCATTGGGTAAGTTCGCCATTTCTTTAGTGCATTCAATATTTATAACATTTACTTCTCATAAATAGGTTTTTGTAAATTCTTTCCTTTGATTGGACGACTTTCAAAAGCAACGGGTCTTCCTTCTTACATTAAAACGACACCAATTCCATTCTTGAGGCATCACATTCCACAATAAAGGTTTTTGTGAAGTGTGGTGTAGCTAAGACTGGTGCTAGGCGCATTGCCTCTTTAAGGTGTTCAAAGGCCTTAGTTGCTTCAGGAGTCCATGAAAATGCATCTTTCTTAAATAATGTTGTTAGAGGTGCTACTATTCTCCGATAATTCAGCAACAAAATTGCGATAATACCACAATGTTAACGAAATCCTACTTAAGCTAGCTGTGGTTGTGGGGAATTTCCATTCCTTAATGGCTTCAATTTTTTTAGGGTCTACCTTAACACCCTCGTGAGATACAATATGACCCAAATATTCCACCTCTTGTACTCCAAAGAAACATTTGGATGTTTTTTCATATAATTGTTTCTCCTGCCATAGTTTGAGCACCCTGCCAACATGTTCAACATGATCCTTCCAAGACCTGCTGTAGATTAGTATATCATCAAAAAATACTTACACAAATTTTCTAAGGAAGGGTTTGAAAATGGAATTCATCAAACCTTGAAATGTAGAAGGTGCATTGGTAAGGCCAAAAGGCATGACCAAAAATTCATAATGACCCTCATGAGTTGAAAATGCTGTTTTCAGAATATCTTTAGTCTTCATTCTAATTTGATCATATCCTGAATGAAGATTCAACTTGGTAAAATAAATTGCTCCATGTAATTCATCCAATAATTCATCAATCACAGGAATGGGAAATTTATCTTTACTAGTGAGATTATTGAGCTCCCTACGATCCGGACACATGTGCCATGATCCATCCTTCTTGTGTACCAATACTACAAGAGCAGAGAAAGAAATTTGACTAGGATGAATTATACTCACCTCTAACATTTCTGCAATCATACGTTCAATTTCGCTCTTTTGGACATAAGGATATCTATAAGGCTTGATGTTTGGAGGAACACTTCCTGGAATCAAATGAATAGCATGATCATGATCACGAATAGGTGGAAGTTTGGGAGTTTCAAACACCTTGGAATGATTGTCCAAGACTTGTTGGAGATCTGCAGAAATAGATGATTTTGATGTCAAAACATCTAGTGAGCATAATTGTGCAATTATGCCTTGTTGTTCTTTCTTTAGAAGCTTTGTCATGACATTAGAACTTATTATCCTTCCCGTCTTCCCTTCAATACCCCATAATTCGACTTCCTTTCCTTCTGCAAAAAATTTCAAGAAAAGTTTCTTGAAAATAACGACTACCGTCCCCAAAGATTGTAACCATTGTACTCTAGTACAACATCGGCAACTCCATAGGAATGGAAAGCATTGGACTAGTCAATACATATTCCCCATGGTTAGCTTGATATTATGGCATTTTCCGAGCAATTTATGGTTCCACTCCATTTACGGCCACGTCACTTGAAATTCTGGTGTTGGGTATAGGAAACAATTCAATTCCTTGGCTACCTTACAATGAATAAAATTATGGGTGTTACCTGAACCAATCAATATTATTACCTTTTCCTTCTTGATATGTCCTTCTATCTTGAGAGTTTGAGGAGTGGTAATTCTTGCGAATGCATTACATGATATGGTCAGACTTAGTTATTCCTCTTCTAGGGCTGGTTCCTGGTGTATATCATCTTCTTGTTTATTTTCTTCTTCCTCTTCAAAATTTATGTAAAATAATTTCTTCTCAGCACACTTATGACCTTTAGTGTATTTGCTATCAGAACTATAGCAAAGCCCTTTTGCTATTTTTTCTTCCAATTTTTGTGGTGTCAACCGTGTAGGTTGTGGAAATCTAGGGTTGTGGAAATCTAGCGTAGCAACACTTCCCTCTTTATAGAAGTGAGTGGTAGGCTTCCTTGTCGCCATAATTTTATATTCAATTTTTCTTGCCAACCTCAATGTCTTCTCCAATGAATCAAGTTCCAAAATGCGAATTTCATGTTGGATGTTATCCTTTAAAGTACCTATGAAGAGATCAATCATGTGTTCCTTTGGAATATCGATTACCCTTATATTCAATTTTTGGAAGTCCTCAATGTGCTCCCCCATTAAACCCTTTTGTTTGAGATTTATTAATTGGCTAAAGAAGGTGTTGCTCTTTGTATCCTCATAATGTGCTATCATTTCCTCCATAAAAATTGACCAAGTGACAATTTTTTTACGAGAGCAAAGCCATCGATACCATACAAATGTGTTTGTTCTAAATGTAAAGTTGCAATGCGTACCTTTTGTGTGTTTTGCTCCTTATTGTTTATGTTGTGCTTTCCTTATCATCATAAGTAGCTTCGCCCATCATCTGCTTCCACACCGTCCATCTTCACTTCCACGCCTTTCTTCAAAACTTCCATTTCATTTTTTGTTGCTCTTTGCGAGAGTGAAATTTGTTGCACATGCTCTTGTAATTTTGATAGATCATGTTGCAATTCTTCATCTTCATGAGTCATAGTAGAGCCTTCTGAAGGCTTAATGGGTGTTGAATTATTTTTACGGGGCATCTTTTAGAACCCAATACTGATATCTATTTTACAATATGCCCTTGGAATCAATTCAAATTGATTCTTCAAACAAGACTTATGCAATTCGGAAAAAAAATACACACCTTTTTCTTGCTTTTGAAGTGCTCAATATTGAAATTGGATTATCTCTGTGAACGTAGCCCTCTGAATTATCTTTCGAATGCCACAGGTCTGATCTGATTTGGATTCTCCAAGACAAAGTTGTGTCCAATCTCTAAACCTGAGTATGAGTAGGTTGATAGATCGAACTTTTTACGACACCCGTGTCAGCTGGCCCCGTTCTTGTCTCTTTGAGTGTGTAAGAAATACGATCGAGTGGCCGCACGACCACTTTCTGACACTCAAATCCACTGCCCCGAGAGAGAGTTATTGAACTTTTCCCACGATCACCTCTTTGAGATGCAATTCAGGAGCCTGAAAAAGCACTACCTTCCACAGATCATATCTCCAAAAATATTGTGAACCAAGCTCTGAAATTTTTGTGTCTCTCGGTTAAACCGCACCATATCAATTTCAGATTAGACATCGTAGAAAAAAAAATTATAGCGCAAATATCACGATGACTGTTTGGAGCACGAAAAAGACTTAACTTCCACAGATCATATCTCCGAAAATATTTCGAACCAAACTCTGAAATTTTTAGACAAGATTCCTCAGGATTTCGGCTTCGTACCCTAAAAATTTCAGCTTCTGAAACTTCATAGAAAAAAAGTTATAGCGAAAATGCCATGATGACCTGTTTGGAGCAGCGAAACCCTAGAATCCAAAGCTCTGATACCAAATGTTGTGTAATCAGCTCCAAAAATAGAAGAATAGAGATATCAATGCCTTAGAAATAAGCCACTTCGAGGGGGCAACCTCCAATACATTACATAAATGAACAATTCTTGGATGATACAATTTACAAAACCTCCTTTCTATATATAGGAGTCCATGGGGCCATAATGTAATCCTAGTGGGCCACAATGTAATCCTAGCCGACGTAACAGTAATAATTTAAGGGCATAATAATAACAAAATGGGGTTACAAGGGTACAATAATAACAATGAGGGGGTTACACTAACAACAATAAGGGACTATACTAGTAATATAGGGACCTAACAAATTGAGCATTTCTTGGTCGTACAACATTGCCCTTGTAGCTTCTATTATGGTCCGACTCTTCTGTTCTGCAACTCCATTTTGTTCTGGATTGTAAGGAGTTGTCCACTCTCTCTTGATTCCTTCTTGTGCACAGAAATTTGTGAAGTCTTTATCGATATATTCTCCACCATTATGTGACTTTAACTTCTTGATCTTCTTTCCTGTAGAGTTTTCCACCAATGTTTTGAAATCTTTAAACTGATTAAGGACTTCATCTTTGGCCTTCCAAAAATAGATCCAAGTTTTTCTGGAATAATCATCAATGACGGTGGAAAAATATTTTTCCCCACTGAGAGTTGTTTTAGACATCGAACCGCAAATGTCAAAGTGTATCAACTCTAATACACCTTTGGCTCTACTGCTGCTTCTTGGAAACGCTGCCTTAGCGTACTTCCCCAGTACGCGTCCTCTGCAAACATCGTCTTTCTTTGTGCTGAGTTCAGGAGCCCCTATGGCAGTATTTTTGAGAATCCCCAAGGCTCCATGATGTAGATGCCCCATCTTTCTGTGCCATAACTCATTCAGATCTCTGTTGTTTGTACTGTCGATCAGGGCCACCGAAGATTCAAGCTGGAGCTTATACAGCGTGTGACTCCTTGCTCCGATTTGTGCCTTTTTTCTCAAGTTAGGATGTTTGACATATACTTTATCTTGAATAAAGTATACATCATAGCCCTTGTTTTGAAGTTGAGACACTGAGAGTAAGTTCATCCCCAACCCTGGTACATGGAAAACATTTGTGGCTTGAACCTTGTGGCCATCCTTCCGATGAAAAGTTACGGTACCTCTCCCGATGGGGGTACATTTTGCCTTATTTCCCATAGTTATTTGGAAATTCATTTGCTCTTCTTGATAGCTCGAAAAACAATCTCGAACCCCCATCATATGAGCAGATGCTCCACTGTTAATATACCAAACATCTGGAGGAGTTGTGCTTGATACCAGGCAAGATCCTCCTCTAGTTTGGATGCCAGCACCTTCATGTCATGTTCCCTCTACATTTCTGCATGTTCTGGAGGACTGTGTGAGCCCTTTTGACTGCGTGAACCCTTCCCTTGGTTCATGTCAGATCTTCCCTTCCTGTCAACTGCGCTATCCTTTCAGATCTGCAATCGCTTTGATACCATGTAGAAATTTCTGAATGTTAATTCTTATGCATAAATTATTACTGTTAATCCGGTTAAGCTCCTCCTACTTAGATAAGTTATCAACTAAATAAGTTCAAGTTAACATCGAAGCAAAACACATAACAGATCTATGCCAATTCAGATCTAGAATAAGCACATGCACACATTGACAAAGTGACAGTTATTTCTGGACAAACTGTCCTCGGAAAAATCCAATGTGGGAAAACCAGTCTCTGGCTGCTGGAGGGTTCTATTATTAAGAATATTTCTGAATACACAACTCTGGGTTCCAGATCTGTAAAACCCTACAGAGAAAACTCTAGATCTACAGCTCCTGGCTCATCTAGGGCCAAAAATACTAATTGATCCACACCTTCAAATGGGATTTACAGAACTCAGTCAGATCTAGGCCTAGAAACCCTAGCGCTGCCCTTGAAATGCACTGCGTCAGCCTCTGAAGTCCCTGAAAACTTCTCTGTCAGCCTTGGATGGCCTCCAAACCCTCAGTGCTGTTCCTGGAAGGGACTGCGTTACCCCTGAATGGGTGATGCAGTCACTGCGCTGCCCCTAAGGGTCTCTGCGCAACCCCTGAAGGGTTTCCTGAAAATGATGTTGTCCTTGCTGTTGCTGCCTTCCTCTGCGCTGTCCTTGAGCGGATCTCTTCTCTGCCTCTTTGTGTATTCTAGACCCTGGGATTAGATCATCCCCTTGGTCTAAATTCCCCTCTATGCAACTGAAACACTTCTGATTATTCTTAGCAATCCTGCCCTAGAATCTCAGCTTAGCTTCAGTGCTCTGCCTTTGTGTGTCTTTACAAATGACCCCAAGCCTTTCCTTTATACTTTTGTCGTTGACAAATAAATGACCATGATCAAATCTTGAATCAATGGCTAAGATTAAAAGAAAGCTTGATCTGTGTGACTTAAGACAATTTCATCACATGTTTAATTAAATTCACTTTAATTATTTTATTTTCCTAAGTTTTAACTTAGGAAATACATTAAAATAATTAATTAAATTTAATATCTCCTAAACCAAAAGAAATTTCCCAAATCCATTTCTGGGTCTTGTAGATCAGGTGAACTCTAGTCCCCTTCACAAAATTTGTGACTTAGAGCACAATTGATGCTACCCCAAATACACAAAATCTCTACACAAACAGGGTAATCAAACTCCTTAATCACAACTGATGCCTCTCTCCAAGCACTTGACTTGTTCTTAGAGTCTTCTATTTGGCAACCAACAACCAAGATCTAATCCTGATCAATGGCTTAGATCGCTTTGACTACATCAATAGAAGTCTCTAGAGAAAAATCGAATTACCTTAATTAATTAACTTTAATTAACCAACTCCCTTAAGACTTAGGAAATAATTAAATTATGGTAAATTAATTTAATTATGGTGTTTTGGAAGCTCATCTTGCGAAACCTTTGCTGGGTTTTGGATATCTTGTGTTTCTTAGCCTCTTAGCATCTTCTGTGATTAGGACACTCGTCCACTGCTACACCAATAAATAACACTACTGGTGCTTCAAAGTCTCTGAAGGTGAGACCATCCTCATCTGGGCCCTGAATCAGCTACCATCCCTCATAAGGTGCTAGGGAAAACCTTAGGGCGTGCTAGTCTAGGTGTATCATGCTGAAGAATCATCAAATGTAGTGCAAAGTGGCAGAACGTCTTGGGTGTAGGAGGTTCCCAACGGTAGGTACAATGTGCAATTGCTACTGAGAGGCCCAAGGCTCTCAAAACTTCAACTGTGGGTGCCGATATACTTCTTTGAAGCCTGTGTGCCTGTGGGTAAGGTGCCCACGATGTGGGCTGTTGAACCACCTGACAATCACAACATAAAATCTAGTGAAAGAAACTAGTCATCGGGGACAATAATCATTATTGCATCTAAGTGTACCAAGCTTGAATGTAATGGAATATTTAATAGTTCAAATAAGGATTCCCTTCCAAAATTAGAGCATTGAGCTTGCAATGGTATTTCCTATCTAGGTAGGAGTGCCTAAAGGACAACCCTATTAGGTGTTTCTAGCCCCTAAGGGGAAGTAACGAAGGGGAGAAGACTTCATGGCCGATTTCCATGGTCAAAGGGACTAGCATGATGGGGGGATCCAAATCTTGAGTGTATAGATAAGAGGAGGGAGCATTCATGGATGCATGAGTCGTTAGTTTTTTGTAGCATCAGATGTATTCTAGTCACAAAATTTGGTGGAGAGGCTAGAATACATGAGATCTCCAAAACTCATAAATCGTTTCTGGAAATTCCACCTAGAGATGCAATAATTAGATTATTAATTAATTTTTAAATATTTCCCAAGTCTAAACTTAGGCAATATGGTTAATTAATCATAATTAATTAAGTCAAGGTGAAAATTCTCTAGAAACTGACACGGATTGACTTCAAGATGATCCTAGCCCTTGATTAAGATTTAATATTGGCCGTTGAAGTCTCAACAGAGGATTATATGAAGTCGATGGGTACTTCGAGAGGACACACCAGTAGTTTGATTTCCTTGGAAGATCGATTTCTAGAGAGCATCAACAGTTGGTGGAAAGCCAGAGATAGAAGCAGAGTCAGTGAGGGGTACAAACACTGATCAGGAGGAAGTTTTCTAGATTCAGAGAGGGAGCAACAAGAGGCCGAGTTATTCCCAGTGGGGTAGCGTAGAGGACTGCGTAGTTGCTTCAGAAGAGCTGCTCGATTTAGCTAGAGGAAATTTTTTTTTTCAGTTCCAGAGGCCGGACAAATGTTCCAGAGTGTCAGAGAAGTGATTTCCTCAGCATAAACAGGCATAACGACTTCATCAAAGGCAGTTTAGAGGCTAGACGTCATAGGGTCTACCCAAGAAATGTGTAAAGGCTAATAGAGAGGGTCCAGGAAGACAGGTTTTTGAAGGAAAGTTGTGTCAGGGTTGCTTGTGTAGGAAGGGAAATTCCCTTAGGTAATTTTGGCCAAATTTACTTCTTGTTTGGATTGCTAGTTGGGCATCAATAGATTGTACTCGGATTTCACTGCTGCTTAATAATAAAAACCCTCAGCTGCTGCGCCAATTTTCCCACATTGAGTTTTTCCGAGGACATTTGTCCAAAAATAAAGGTGGCATTTGTATGTGTGTGTGCTAGAATTTTCTTAGTTTCCAGTGCTACTTTCTTCCGCGGTTTATTACAGTTTATTTGTGAAAATTACAGTGTGAATTATTTGGTATTTGTTGTGGCAAATTGCAAAAAAATTATTATATAAATTAACAATTAGAAAAGTAATTTCCAGTTGTTGTGATAGATGAAATTTTCACATGGTATCAGAGCGTGACTGATCCGTGAGGAAGCTCAGAAGCGGAGGAGAGAATTTCACTGCTCAAAGGGAGTAGTAGGCCGAAATTCTTCGAGGCAATGTAGTTTCTTGTCAGGTAGGCCGAATTGCTAGGGAAGAAATTCGATTTTCAGTTGCAAGGTTGCAGAAAGTTGAGTTGCCCGATATTAGAATAATGCTATTTTACTGTTTATTGCTCATCTATGATTGTAATTAGTAGTTTCTTGTTAGAAACTTGTTGTTTCTATATTCTTAGTAGAAACTTGTTGTTTTTGTAAATACAGTTGCATTATTTATTGAGCTTCACTGCTCATTGTAAATCAATTCAATTCATTCATTGATTATGGTATCAGAGCTTAGGTATTTTTTTCGAAATAATTCTTCATTATTTGAAAAATTCTGTGCTTCTTTTCGAAACAACTCTCTAGAAGTCTGAATTTTTTTTTTTTGGCGTCACAATTTCTGAGCCGCCATTTCGATAAGAATTACAATTTATAAATCGGGCAGGGCCTCTCTTTTTGCCTTCAGATTGATGTAGATAGTGTGACACTGTTAAATTGCCGTCTAATCTCTCGTTTACGGGCGTCTGGTGTGTTATCGCTTTGGGTTCCCAGATACGATTGATTGCATAGCATCTGGTTTTCTCTGATCCCTTGTGGCTCGACTTATCTTATGAGGCATCTCTTCATCAAAAGCTGCCCAGATTTCTTCTAGAATGCTGCTCGTTTCTCCTCACAATTGACGTATTGTAGTTCATGAAATACTGTTTTCGATACACTGATCTTTCAGATTGCAACTTTTCATCATTTGGGTAAATTTTTTCTCTGGCACATCTTCGAGACTGCGCCTTCTATCTTGCTATTTCTGCCACTTTCCCGCATGTCCTATCAGTTTGGTATTGCAGTAGTAATTGTGGTTAGTGAAATGTTGTTTTTGGGCATTGAATTTTAGTTGTATCAGATTTCTTTTGTTATTCTTTTTTTTCAATCAGAAAAAGGATTGCTGACGTTTGGCTGATCATCCGTATTTTTGAGCTGAATTGTGGAGTTTATGGGTTTTGATCTGTATGTCGTGAATCTCCCTCTTATTCTGTTCATTTTTGAGGTTTCTGGGGTTTGATCCTGGACTTGTGCATCGGACGAATCTCTGATCAGTGATCTAAGAGATCCGACAATGGCCCCACTAACCAATCTGTTGTTGGAAGGCAATCAACGCTTTAATGGCAACAATTATAACATCTGGAAATAGAGAATTTTGACCATTTTTGAATATAGGCATCTTGACCAGCTCGTTTTGGGCAAAGAACCTCGTCCTAGTACCCCTGGTGCAGAGCAAGATAAGTTTGATGATCGAAATCGAGAGGCTGTTATGCTTCTCAAACTCTCTGTAACTGATGATCAGTTACCACAGATCCCTTCCGGCAAGACAACTGTCGAAATCTAGAAACATTTGAAGGAATTGCACGAGATAGCCGACAAGAGCAGAGCTTTCTTTATAAAAAATCAGTTGTTTTCCATCATGATGGATGAACATATGTCTTTACAAGAACATCTTAACAAGATTAAAGCCATTCGAGATTAGCTTGAAGCCATTGGTCGGACCATGGAGGAAGAAGATATGGTAGTCATCACCCTGAAAAGTCTACCAAAATCTTATGAACACTTTATACAAACTCTCAACATTACCTCCACTAATGTTGATCTGAAGTTTTTAGAGCTATGCACCAAACTTCTGCAGCAGGATCATTGGAAACAACAGTTTGGTAGTGGTGCTTCATCAGCCTCCTCAGAAAATGCTTTTGCTGCCAAATATCAGTCCTCTTAGTCATTTTAGAAGACAGGTTCTTCTCAGTCTTATGATCCTGATAAGAAGAAAAATGTGTAGTGTAATTACTGTCACAAGTTTGGTCATTTGAAGAAAGATTGCCGACAAAGGATTGCTTTTGAACAGAAGAAGCAGGGAGGGTCTCATCAGCAAGCAAATGTCGCAGAACATTCCAAGCAGAAGGAATCTGCCTTTTATGCCTTTATGGCTAAAAGGTACTCAGATCACGCCTCGTCATCTGCCTGGTACATTGACTCTGGTGCATCACGTCATTTCTCTCACAGGCGTGACTGGTTTACTGACTTCTCATCTTTCAGTGATTCCGTGGTCTTCGGCGGAGGTGAGGAGTACACAGTGGTTGGCAGAGGTACAGTTCAGATCCAGTCTGGTGGGCGCACACTCATCTTCTTGAATTTGTACTATGTTCCTAGTATGGAAATTAATCTGCTGTCTGTCAGCCAGATTATGAGAAACTCTCCTCAGCTCGATGTGGTGTTCAGTGCGCACAAGTGCTCCATTATTGACAGGGACACTCGGCTTACGGTTGCTGTTGGCCTAGAGGATCATGGTCTATACAGACTTCTTGACACCGGTGATTCTCGAGAAGTGGCTCTAGCAGCTCGTGTTTCTCCTATCAGCACTCCGTGGCATCAGAGATATGGGCATTTAAAAATTCAGTATCTCTCTCAACTATCTCGGGAGGGACTTGTGTCAAGGTTACCTGATATTCAGACACAGCATTTGGGAGTGTGCGGCGCCTGTCAAGCTGGCAAGCAACATCGGTCTTCATTCAAGGATGGAGAATCTTGGTGCACATCTAAGGTACTCCAGTTAATTCATGCTGATATTTGTGGTCCCATGAATACATCTTCAGTTACTGGTTTTAAATATTTTTTGCTCATTGTAGATGATTTCAGTAGAAAAATGTGGGTGTATTTTTTAAAACATAAATTTGATGTATATAGCATCTTTCAAAAGTTGAAGTCCTTAGTTGAAAAAGAGTCTGGCTGTAATATCATAACTCTTAGGACAGATAACGGGGGGGAATTTTGTTTTTTTGCCTTTTCCAACTTCTGTGATACCCATGGCATCAAACGCCAATTAACCACACCCTACACTCTTCAGCAGAACAGTGTTGTAGAACATAGCAATCGTACGGTTGTTGAAATGGCTCGTTCTATGTTACAACATAGGAGTGTTCCAAACAAGTTTTGGGCTAAAGCAGTGTTTACTACAATCTATCTTCTTAATCGATCACCTACTCAGGTTGTTAAAGGGAAGACTCCAGAAGAGGTTTGGTCTGGTCGAAAGCCTAAGATCAGCCATCTCAAAGCTTTTGGCTCAGTTGCATATGTTTGGATTCCCGGTGCTAAGCGCTCTAAGTTGGATTCCAAAAGCTAGAAACTCATGATGACAGGGTATAGTGATCACCACAAGGCCTATAGGTTGATAGATATAGACACTGATCGTCTTATCTTCAGTCGGGATGTGGTATTTGATGAAGATAGAGGGTTCTTTCAGTCCCTTCCTTCTGAGCAGTGTTCTGAGGATCAGCCTCACAGTGTTTTTCTTCCGTTAGGTCCACCTGATGGGAGGGATAATGCAGCATTAGTCTTTGATGATGCACTACCTAAGCTTCCTCCGGAAAATAATCCTCCTCTTGCTGCTCCTATTGTTCCTGAGCCTCCTCCACCTCCTCCAGATATTGGTTCTTCTACTCTCCAGCCTAAATGGTGGGCTAAAACTATTGGTGATCTTCGGGATAATGAACTCCTTGAAGGGAGAACTTCCAGAAATAAGAGCAAACAACAGCCTATAGTAAATTTTTCTCTTATGGCTAACATACACAGTGTTTTTGAGCCTCAAACCTATTCAGAGGCTAAGGGCATACCTGAGTGGGAACAGGCTATGGAGGCTGAATTCCAGAGTCTTCAGAAGAATCACTCTTGGACCCTTTCTGATATTCCTACAGGGAAGACACCCATTAGCTGCAAATGGGTGTATAAAGTGAAATACAAAGCTGACGGAACCCTCGACAAGTATAAGGCTCGTCTTGTTGCTCGAGGATTCTCACAGAAAGAAGGCATAGACTATGAGGAAACATGTGCTCCTATAGCGAAGATGAGTACCATACGGCTTGTTCTTGCCTTAGCAGCTCAGTTCAGTTGGGAAGTCCATCAAATGGATGTAAAGAGTGCTTTTCTGAATGGTGACTTACAGTAAGAAGTCTACATGATGTAGCCTCCAGGATTCAAGGTTGCCGATCAAGCACAGAAAGTTTGTTGATTAGTAAAAGCACTCTATGGTTTGAAACAAGCCCCTCGGGCTTGGTACATGAAAATTGATAAGTACCTAACAGATCATGGTTTTCAATGGAGTCCATCTGTTGCAAACCTGTATATCAAACATACTGGTGATGATATTCTGTTTGTGGTTGTCTATGTGGATGATCTTATTATTACTGGCAGTTCAACACATTTGATCCATGGGATCAAACAGGATTTGTGCAGCACTTTTGATATGACAGATTTGGGGCTTCTTCATTACTGTTTAGGGGTGGAAGTTTGGCAGACTGAGAACAACATCTTTCTCTCTCAGTCCAAGTATGCCAGAAATCTTGTGGAAAGGTTCAGAATGTAGGATTGCAAACCTACCATGACTCCTATGGAACCAGGGCTCAAACTTTCAGCTCAATCATCCTCACCACTTGTGGATGAAACTTTATTCAGGCAGTTAGTGGGCAGCCTCATCTACCTTACTGCCACTTGACTTGATATCAGTTTTGTAGTGAGCTACATTTCACTTTTCATGTCAACTCCTAAAGCTGATCATTGGATAGCAGCAAAGCGTGTGCTGCATTATGTAAGAGAAACCCCTGATTATGGACTTCTGTACACTCGGAGTTTAGATCCTACACTTAGTGGTTACACAGATTCAGACTGGGCTGGTTCGGTTGATGATCGTAAATCTACAGCTGGGTATGTGTTTAGTCTGGGATCTGGCGCTATCACATGGGCTAGTAAGAAGTAGCAGGTAGTGGCTCTCTCCTCGACAGAAGCAGAATATTGGGGAGCAGTTAAGGCATCTTGCGAGGCAGCTTGGCTTCGACGTATGCTTGCGGATATGCATGTTTCCCAGGCAGGTCCTACTCCCTTGTTCTGTGATAATCAGGGAGTACTCAAACTCGCCAAGAATCCAGCATTCCATGAACGAACAAAGCATGTGGAAACTCATTGTCACTACATTCGCCAGCTTGTTGAAGACGGATCCATTCAGTTACTATATGTTCTCACAACGGAGCAGCCAACAGACATCTTCACCAAGCCTCTTGGTCCTGATAAGTTTGTAAAATTCAGAGGGTCTATTGGTGTTGTAAATAGATTGAGCATTAAGGGAGGGTATTAGAATCATGCTATTTTAGTGTTTGCTGCTCATCTGCGATTGTAATTAGCAGTATCTTGTTAGAAACTTGTTGTTTCTATATTCTTAATAGAAACTTGCTGTTTCTACTTTCTTAGTGGAAGCTTGCTGTTTTTGTAAATGCAGTTGTATTATTTATTGAGCTTCACTGCTCATTGTAAATCAATTCAATTTATCCATTTATTACCCGAGATAGTGATTCCAGCAGTCAGAGGGAGTGACATGAGCTCAGATTTTCACTGAGCAGATTTCTGGTTGGATGCAGAGGGTTTTACACTAGCAGAACCAATGTCGGGAGGAAGAGAAAAAGCACATACAACAGAGGGAAAAATTCTCTCAGGGAATTTCGAATCTCAGAAGTTTGATTTTTCCATTGCAGTTTGGCAGTAGAAGTTAGCAGATCTGCGCATTCCACAAGGGAGTGTGAGTAGCAGAGCAGCAACCAAGCAGAGGGAAAGAGGGAGTTTTCGACATCTTCAGAGATGACCACAAATAGGCTTAGAGATTAGGATAGGTTGGATGGATCTTCCAACTATGTCATTTGGAAGGCTAGGATGTCCTTCCTTCTAGATGAATATGGCCTGAAAGTCTACATAGATAATGTGGTGGCAGCTTCTCAGGATGATGATCAACATAAAGAATACAGGAAGGAAATGGTGAAAGTGAAGTGGTAGATCCTGGATGGAGTCTGGGACCATATAGTCTCACATATAGCAGCCAAGGGAACGACCAAAGAAATGTGGGATGCTCTCTCCACGATATATAAGGGTACTTCTGAGCAGCATAGGATGTTCCTAGAAGAAAAAATGAGATACATGAGGATGCAGAAGGGGGAAGGCATAGATCCCTTCCTCACCAGGATTCAAGAGGTCCAAGACTAGCTTGTAGCTGTTGGGGCAGCACCTCAACCATCAGAGGTAGTGAGTTTGGCATTGAACACTGTCTCTGAGGAGTGGTAAGTTTTTTCCCAAAGCATATTGGAAAGAGACAAGCTACCTGTATGGGACAGGATGTGGTTCGACTTACAACAGGAGGAGTTGAGGCGATCTTTGCTAAAGAGCTCCATCAATGGAAACAACAGTAGCAGTGGATCGAAAGGGGTTAAGGAGGAGGAGAATGTGGTCCTCGAATCAAAGGGTCCTAGTCAGGGGTAGGGGGAGCAGAGAAAGGAGAAGAAGGACCTATTTAAGGTCAAGTGCTTCAAGTGTGGCAAGTTTGGCCACTACAGTACCTATTGTCCTCTCAGAAAAAAGGACAAGCAGGAGATTTAGGACCACGCAGCAGCACATGCTGAGATAGATAGGTTGTCCTCTAGGTTGGAGGAAGACTTCGCGATATTGGCAGCCATACCTCCAGGAGTGAGGTGGGGTGACTTGGAGTTGTAGCCCAGAGAGCTACAAACTTGGGCAGGGTCCATTGGGAAGTCTACCTCATGGATCATAACCCGGCTACGAGGGCCCAAAATATTCAGTAGCCAGATGGATCACTATCAGTTGATGTAATTAGTACCAGAGAGACAATTGTAGAGTAGTTGCAGTTAGATGCTAGAGAGCACAGTGCAGAGTTGGTAGCAATGCAGAGTCAGTAGCAACACAGATTCTTCAGTGACAGTGCAGAGGCTAGTAGCAGCCAGATACTCGGGAGATAGATGCATCATATTGAACATAGTTGATTTGGTATTTCAGATGCTTCTCAGTTGTAGTTGTAGCAACAACAGATTAGAGGGAGTTGTAGTGCAGATGCAGTGTTGGCAGCAGTACAACATGGTTTGCAGCAGCACAGATGCATCCTCAGAGTTGCGCAGTAGTTGGTAGGCAGTGGCAGGCAATCATAGTGGCCAGACATCAATAGCGTGACTGGCCATGATACAACGACAAAGTGTTGTGGCAGGGTATGGAGCACTAGAACACAGTCCTCGCTAAGAGGGAGTGTTAGGTTTTGTAGCATCGGATGTGTTATAGTCACGACATTTGGTGGAGAGGCTAGAATACATGAGATCTCGAAAACTCAGAAATCATTTCTAGAAATTCCACCTAGAGATGACTTAATTAGATTATTAACCAATTTTTAAATATTTTCTAAGTCTAAACTTAGGGAATATGGTTAATTAATCAGAATTAATTAAGTTATGGTGAGAATTCTCTAGAAAATCACACGGATCGACTTCAGGATGATCCTAGCCCTTGATTAAGATTTAATCTTGGCCTTTGAAGTCTCGACAGAGGATTATAAAAAGTCGATGGGCACTTGGAGAGGACACACCAGCAGTTTGATTTCCTTGGCAGATCGATTTCCAGAGAGCAGCAGGAGGACGAGTTTCTGAAGGAAATTTGTGTCATGGTTGCTTGTGTAGGAAGGGAAACACCTTAGGTAATTTTGGCCAAATTTACTTGCTGTTTGGATTGACAGTTGGTCATCCATAGATTGTACTCAGATTTCATTGTTGCTTAATAATAAAAACCCTCAGCTGTTGCACCAGTTTTCCCACGTTGGGTTTTTTCGGGGACATTTATCTAAAAATAATTGTGTCATTTTTATGTGTGTGTGCTAGAATTTTGTCAGTTTCCAGCGCTATTTTCTTCCGCAGTTTATTTGTGAAAATCATAGTGTGAATTATTTGTTTTTTATTGTAGCAAACTGCAAATAAATTCTTAAATAAATTAACAATTAGAAAAAAAATTTCCAGATGCTGTGATAGATAAAATTTTCACGAGTTACCAACTCAGCCTTTGTGTTTCCACCCATCTTGTGCACCTTTTACTTTGCTTGATTTTTACTTCGTATTACTACTCATATCTCAAAGGGTTAGAGTTTGCTTTGAATGATCTATAACGGTTGTATTACCCCTTAAGGATGAATCATTTCATTGCTCATCACGTTTGGGACATGCAAGGGTTCCTTTTTATGATGTAATGGAGCAACATGTGCTCAGGAACCAGGTGATGGCCATAATGAGTGAGGTATAGATCATGCTATGATTTGCCCATGTGCTAATGTTTATGTCCCAACCATATTTTAAATTTTGATACTCTTTTTAATTTATTTTGTGGCCATGATATGACTTTTTTTCTTTTAGTTGCATCAACCTCCTAGGTCAAAGTTCTGGTCCCAACCCATGTATGAGGATGCATGGGTGTCAAATCCCTGGTAGTTAATGGTCAATTGACCTTGAAGAATGGATGTTGAATATAGGGCTTGTAATGTAAGATGGAAAGTGGTAAGTATGGAATAGGGATAGATGGAACTATGTTATCTCAATCAGGGCTTCCCAAGTAGTGTCCCTCATATACCGATTGGGCCATTAGGGGAGGTCCCACGGGACTAGGATCAAATATGAACCCCCCATGTAAGGTGAAGGAACAAGATCACAGTAAAAAACCCTTCCTTCTTCTAATTCACCCCATAATCCATATCAAATGCCCAAGTGAAAATAAACATAAGCACCCGATTGCAAAATGAATAAAGTACCTTTTGATCAGAAGCCCACCTTTGTCCATGTGTTCTTGTCGGATGAGTGAGAGGCATATGTCTGACGCAGGTGGTAGTGATATAATGTCTTGTCATTGGCTAGTGGTGGTTGTTAGGGGCTACATGGCTGGCCGACTAGATGTGCAGAATGGGAGAAAGTTTTCTCCAATAGTGTTACCCATTTTGGTGGGTAACAGGAACAATGAGACATACATGGGGGATGTGCGGAAGCACCCCCAAATTTTAGGGAAACTCAAGGGGGACGAGGGGATATTGAGGTATATATATATATTAACTATAAACATGATTCAAATTCAATTTTAGTAATGAAATACATTGATTCATACATCATAAACGATTCATTGAAATAGAATTAGTAAAATATTGTATACATTGATTTAAATTCATCATTCATTATTTTAGAATATGATTAGTACTAAGCTAAATAGTGTGAAAATTCCTGAAATCTGGAGTCCTATTGCAACAAATGGTATTAATTCATCTAACTGATAAATTAATTATTCAGCTTATTTCTACTACAACATCGAATTAAACACACTGCAACCTTCACTAAATAAAATGCGGAAAATTACAAGTGCGAAAACAAAACTGAACAAGAAGAAATCATAAACACATGTGACACAATTGTTTTTGGACTAATGTCCCCGTAAAAACCCCATGCGGGAAAACCGGTGCAGCAGCTGAGGGTTTTATTATTATGCAGAATTTTTTTTTAATACAAGTTGGATGCCTTGCTGGCTATCCTCACACAGAATTTGACTGATAATAAAGATGGTGAGATTACCTCACACTTTGACACTAGAAGCCCAACTGACCAAAACCCCGGATGGCAAGCCCTCCATTACCTCTGCGCAGTCTCTGCGTCACTCTGTGTGGAGACTGCGTGGCTTATGCATTCTGGCTTCTGCTCGCTGGATCTGACCCTCTAGCCCCTTCTGGTCTCACACCCCGGCTCTTCGGCACTGGATCTGACTGATCCTTAGCTGATCAACAGACTTCCTCAAGACTGTAGCGCTACCTTCGCGCTAGCTCTGCGTTGCTGCTACACTGTCTCTGCTGGTACTGCTTTCTGCCTTCTCTGTTGTGTATTCTTCGGCTCAGGAAAATCTCAAACCGGACATTACTTCTACCCCTCTCTGCGTAGAATCTCTAGATCAATATTTCTTCGGAGCACTGCTCACTTCATAAATTCGATCTCTTGATCCTTCCTCCATCTTTTGTGTCTTCCAAATGACCCTTCAAGCCCTTTTTATAGTCTTCTCGTTGAAACTTCAACGGCCAAGATTAGATCTCTAATCAACGGTTAAGATTAACTTTTGACTTGATCCGTTTTTTCTAGAAAATTCACACCCATATTCTATTAATTTGTAGAAATTTGATAACCCAACCCCGGTTTACAGTTTCTCCTTATTTATCCCATATAGTTAAATGCCCATTCCCATAGCCATACATTAACACGCTGGAAAAATAATTAGTTTCTGAAAACACAAATTCTGGAAATTTCACAATGCTGAAATGTAAAAATAAAAACTCAGAAAAATAAAACAACCACACATATTTTTGACACGCTGATTTTTGGTCAATGTGACCCTGGAAAAACCCCCTAAAACTCTTGGGGAAAACCAGTTTGAAAACTCCTCTTTAATTTCTAAATATTTCTTTTACAGTGAAACAGAAAAAACGCAATAAAAAATTCTAGCAACCAAATTTACAGACTTATCCCGATTTCCGTGCTTGCACATTGTGTCGAAAATTGTGCCAAATCAGCAACTTGCAAAACAGAAAATTTTACAGCATTAATGACAGCAATAAAAGTTGTACGTCCACATCGGGAAGCGTGTCGGAACAGACTGTACAGTGCTATATAGATTGTATGGATTTGTACAACTGCCCTCGAAATTTGTGCCCAAAAACAACCTTGAAATTAGCGTTGAAGCTGCTGTCCTTTTTCTCGATTTTTGTGCCGAAAAATCAGCAGCAGTTCTCCTCGATTTTCGTGCCCAAATTTTTTCCTCAAACTTCGTGCTTAATGCTGTTGTCCTCTTCCTTGATTTTCGTGCCTCCCTTTCTTGGAAACATCGCCTCTCTCTTGCTATACGGATTTGCTAAAGTGTTGCCTCGGTATGTGTGCAAGGGTTCTCTTCTCCTTCTCCTCACTGCTCCGAAATCTCCTTTGCTCTCTTCTTCTCCTTCTCTCAATCTGCTCATGAAAGAATGAATGACCTTTTCCCTCCTTTTCCTCCTTTAACCTAAACCTAAGTGACTTTTGGGGAATCCCTAAATCCAATGGCTGAGATAGCTTTAGATCTAGGGCTTGTTGACCACACTTTGTCAACGAACCCATAGCAGTACACCCCCATTTTTTAACCCCAATGGGATTCGTCATGTTCGACGTGGCGCGCCATTCAGATTCCATCATCAGTTGACGTTTTTTATAATGATGTAAACTCATTCTGCATGTAATGATGTAAATGATCTAAGTAAGACCGTCAATGTATGTAACAACCTAGGTAAGCCTAGTATGTTGTTGATGATCTCTATCCTAGGAGGTTTTTTGTCTCACTGATTCACGAAAGTGATCGGCAGAGTTTTTCCCTCCAACCTCACCCCAAAGCTAGGGTGGATTTTATCATCAACATACTAAGTGAGTCCTAGTGTTCTATCGAGTCCTTGTAAAGGTAGTTTCAACTACTTGGTCTACTAGATCATGTTTTGAGTTGCAGAATTGGGTATTTATTTGAGGGTCTATACGAATGGGTATTCCCCCTTCATATATGTAAATGTATTATCTCACGTAAAAGAGGGTTGGAAAAATAATTATAATCCCCTCTTAATCAATTAATTAAATTTTTTGGTCAATTAATTAATAAAATCTTAAACCAGAAATTTAATTAATTTAGGGTCCTAAGTTAGGATTAAATCTTTAAAGGCAAAATTTGTGGGTCCTTGGAAAATGATTTTGAAAGCCCCAGGCCAAGGGAATATTGAGAATTTTAAGAAATATTGGACCTTTGGGCCTTGGTGGTTAAGTCAAGGTCAAAATTTTGGGGTAATTAACTCAAAAATAATATTTTTGAGTTAATTAAAATTGAATTAAATGATAAATTCGATTTTTCCCCAAAATTTTAATTTCAACGCTCCGGATTAAAAGATAATTAAATCTTTTGGACGGTTGAGATTATTTTGACGAGGATCATCCAAATTAGCCGTTAGAGATTTTGTCCTATAAATTTAGAAGTCTTTGTCATTCTTGAGTCATCCGATTTCAGAATCGTGCACTTGTTCTTAGAAGCTCTTGTAAATTTTTTTAGGAATAAAGCATAAAGACTTTGGGGTTACAAATTTGAATGTTCCTTCTCAGATCTATGTGGTGAATTGTCTTTAAACTCTGCTACTTTGCTTCTTGTATTTTATGGTTGATGGCCTTCATGGATTAATCTGCATACAGGTATCTTGTGCAGTTTTCTGGGTTTATAAAATAACATTCTGATTTTTCTGCAAAGGTCTCATGTTGTTTTCTTAAATCTCTATCGATCTAAGATTCAGTTCTAAGTGTGCAGGGAAATTTTTTTTAAGATTGGGCGTCTGGGGAAGTCTTCGGTTGGACCAGCCAACTCTCAATAAACATAAATCTGATAAGCTCTTTATTTGTTAAATTCCAGGTCTATCTTACGGAATTGGTGGTTTTGCAGGGTTTTCTAGGGCTTGTGCCTCTCACTAAAACTTTAAATCTCTGAAAATTGTGCTAAAATAGATTTCAAATCTGACCATGAGGGTTTTAAATCTGTAAACTAGTTGTAAATTTGTAAATTTTCTTTTAGAATTGTAAGGGTTTAATTGTTGTTTGGTGTGTATCTTCAGATCCGACTGATTTCTTACAGGTTTAGGGTTCATATCGAAATTTTTTTTAGACCTGAGCCAGGTCTAGCCTCCATAGGCCAGATCTGGTCTCAAATTCCTACTGTGGATAAAATCTGGGCGATATTTGACAAATCTGAGTTTGAAGGAAATTTCTTTTGTAACTTGAAGGGACTGGGTTCACCTCTGCCTTAGCTGATGTTAACGCCCTCCCTCATTTACTGTTTAATCTTCATCTATCTGCAAAAACGCTTGCCCAGCTCAGCGACATCATTCCCTTCCTTTACCTGTCTAATCCTTCATCCTCCCCTTTGAAAACTCATTGATTTTCCTGTCCAACGTCCAGCATTTCCATTCCTCTGTTGTTCGATTTCTTCTTCTGCCATTCGAGCCCACCGTCCAGGCATTCCCTTCTGCATAAGTCTCAGTCCTTGCTTCTGCCATCAACCGTCCAGCTGATCTCTGCCTTCACGCATTCGATCTATCCTTCAGCTCCTCAATCGATCCGCAACCTTACCCTTGCTCTGCTCTTCATCAGCTCGTCCATGGTGCCACGTCCCTTCAGCGTTTGTCCAGTTCTCACGCCGTCCTGCATTTATCCGTCCCTTCTCACGTTGATATACCCGTCTCTCTGCTCACATAAGTCGTTGTTCCTATCTGCTCATCGAACCCTCGCCCTCCTCTCCTTGTGTCGCCGTCCCTCCGTCGACCTGCAAACTCAAACCATAAAAAACGCACATATAAAATTTCAATAGCCCTTACGTTATGTTTTAATGCGGATTCATTTTTTATTGTATATAGTTTAGTTTAATTTAAGTGTTTTCGATTATTGTTATTTAGACTTAGTATAGGTGTGTAATTTTAATTCGATTTTAGTAGTAGTTTAGTTTTTTTAACTTAGTTTAAATTTAGTTTAACTTTGTTAGTTTAGACGATTAGATTTTAAATTGTAGTCTCACTTTAATTTTATTTTTTGTTATTTAATTTTAGGATTTAACCTAGTTTGATTTTAATTTAGCTTTTAGCTTTGATCTTTTTTTAATTAGTTTTAAATCTAACTTTAGGATTTTAAATTTTAGATTCTAGATTTGGATTTAAATTCTAACTTTTCTTTAGATTAAAGCTTTAGATATTTTTTAAATTTGAAAATATTTAAAAATAATAAAAAAAATTAAAAAAAAAAATCTAGAAAATACAAAAATATAAAAAAAAAAATCAAATTTTCTATAGTCAAATGCTTTAAATTTTTTCTATCTAAAGTTTGACTGTGGATCATTTTAATTTTCGAACTGGGTCATATTGGAACATCTTAATTTCGGAAATCTTTCAAGCATCTGGCATTCTCATGTTATTGTTATTCATGGTTGTGGCATTTTCAGTTAAATATCATCGTGATCAATCATGTTTTAATAAGCAACAGTTAATCGTCACTTACTCGTTTATAATTGCATAGCGGGATTTTGTTTGACTCCATAAGGCACTGGTCTTAAACGTGAAATCTAATTTAGATCTGTGGAATCTCGTTCATTCTATCAAGTATTTGATGTTTTAGCCGTGTCTCCTGGATTTGTCATCCTCATTTATAATAGGGTCTACCTCCCTTAGCTTGCAAGGAGACAACTTAAATAGAGAGATTGGGGATAAGAGTGACAGCCCCCAATCTGAGCTGTTGTCGCGGTGCCTTGACAATCTGTGCGACAACAGGGCTGAAATTAAATGCTCATTTAAATCTCACTTTCTATTTTTTAATTCACCCCACTTTAATAACGACCCACTTAATCATTTATTTCTAAAGTCACTTTTCCTTTCTAATTTCACATTGACTTTATTAAAGTCACTTTAAAATTAGACTTTAGTAACTTTATAACTTAAAGTCACTTTTAAATTAGATTTGACTTTATAACTTTATAAAGTCACTTTAGGAGAAAAATTAAATTCTTTTGGACACTTTTCCCTAGGCCAAAGATCAAAGCCTTAGGGAACCACGTGTCCTTCAGTAACCAAATTTCAACACTCCCTCTTACCGAGGAAGGTGTTCCTCACCACACCCATCTTGTCTCTGAAGTAGACATGCTTGCCCCGTGGTAAGGCTTTGGTAAGAATATCTGCAACCTGCTCATCAGTGGGAATGTACTCAAGCTTCACAACTCCCTTCTGAACATAGTCTCTGATGAAGTGATATCTGATGCTGATCTGCTTTGACTTGTCATGAAATACTGGACTCTCCGTGAGTTTAATGCAACTCCGATTATCACAGTAAATCACTGACGGTCTCAACGATTGACCAAATAAGCCAAACAACATCTTGCGAAGCCAGATGGCCTCACAACTAGCTAGACTGGCTGCCATGTACTCTGCTTCCGCTGAACTCAATGCTACTGATTGCTGCTTTCGGCTGAACCATGACACCACTGCCGAACCCAATCCAAAACAACGCCCTGAAGTGCTCTTCCTATCAGAAGCACAACCTGCCCAATCAGAATCAGTGTAACCTGCCAATCTCACTCCATCCCCCTACCTATAATCCAGACCATAATCCACTGTCCTTTGCAAGTACTGCAAAATGTGTTTTGCAGCAACCCAGTGCACCCTCCTGGGCTCACACATGAACTGGGTCATCGTGTTGACTGCAAAACATATATCTGGTCTAGTGTTGACCAAATACATCAAGGAACCAATCAGCTGTCTATACAAAGTGGGGTCCACCAACTCGGAATCTAAAGCGTAAAGCTTCTTCCAGTTGGTGATCATCGATGTCGACATGGGTCTACAATCCTCCATGTGGAATCTACCAAGGATGTCCAAAATATACTTCCCCTGTCCCAGGAAGAAATGACCCTCCTCCTGCAACACCTCCAAAGCAAAAAAGTAATGCATCAAGCCAATGTCCTTCATCTCAAACTCTGACGCAAGATCTCTCTTGTAGTGCTCTATGAGTCTCTCTGCACCCGTAATGACCAAGTCATACACATACAACACCAGAATGAGAGGCTCCTCATCTATCACAATAAAGTAAAGGTTCGGATCTGCATCACTCTTTGTGAAACCCATCTCCTTCAAGTATGTATCTATTTTGGAGTACCAAGCTCTGGGAGCTTGCTTCAGGCCATAAAGGGCCTTCTTCAGTCTGCACACATGGGACTCCTTCCCATGCACCTCAAAGCCCTGTGGCTGCTCAATGTACACCTCCTCCTATATGAAGCCATTGAGAAATGCGGTCTTCACATCCATCTGGTGGATCTTCTAACCCATCTCTGCTGCTATCGATATGATGGAGTGAATTGAAGTATATCGAGCTACGGGAGCGAAGATCTCCTCATAATCAACTCCCTCTACCTGGGAGAACCCTCTAGCCACAAACCTTGCTTTGAATTTCTCAATGCTGCCATCTGCAACATGCTTTACCTTATAAAGCCATCTGGAAGTAACCACAAATTTGCCCTCAGGCCTCGGCACCACCTCCCAAACATCATTCTTCATGATAGAAGAATACTTCTCCTGCATGGCCTCTCTCCAGACTTGCTGGCTAGCTTCCTCCTCATAGCTAGAAGGCTCAGAGTCAATGATGTTGGCAACCATTGCCATATAGCTACAAAACCTCTCAGGTGGTTTTCTTTCTCTGACCGGCCTCTTAGGCCCAGCAACAGATGTGGCCTCTCTCAAGGTGTCCTGAAGCCACTTGAGCTTCCTCTTCCTTGAGCACACTTCTCCCACTGGAGAATGAAACTCCTCCTCCTCCTCATCAGGAGCCTAAACTCCTGATTGTTTGTATGTTGTCCTCCTGCCTGAATCTGAACCTGTAGACGCTGAAGTACCATGTGAATTGTCCATCAGTGGACTCCCTAGTGAACTGCTCTGCGGACTGCTCTGCATGCTGCCCGAAGCACCACCCCTCTGACTCTGTGAGCCATTGCTCAGTGACGAACTTGACACTGTAATCGATGTACCTCTGGATCGTCCTGATCCCTGCCCACTGGATCCTTGTGCCTGACTCAACTGCTCCTGAGGGTATGGCTGATCCAGATAGTCTAACTGCCGTGACCTCCTGAAAGCCCTGTTCTCCTCGAATTTCACATCCCGCCTGACAACAACTCTCTTCTATGCGGGAATATAAATCCGAAAGGCCTTCGAGGTCTCACTGTAGCCCACAAAGATACCCTTCTTTGCGGTTAGCTCTAGTTTGGTCCTCTTCTCCTTGGGTACGTAGGAGTATGCAATACACCCAAAGATACGAAGATGACCAACATCAAGCTTCTTCCCAGAAAAAGCCTCCTCTGGAGTCACATGCCCCAAGGCACGATGTGGACTCCTGTTCTGCAAATATATAGCAGTGTTGCAGGCCTCTGCCCACAAAAACAATGGCAACCCTTGATCATGTAGCATGGCTTTGGCAGCGCCTCCAATGGATCTGTTCTTTCTCTCCACAAGCGCGTTCTGTTGGGGGTTGTAAAGAACAGTGAGCTCCCTCCTAATGCCTGCCTTCGCACAATAATCAACAAACTCACCAAGGGTGTACTCTCCTTCATTGTTCGACCTCAGGGACATGATTTTCCGACCTTTCAGAGTCTCCACAAGAGCTCTGAACTCCTGAAACCGCTTGAAGATCTCACTCTTGGTCTTCAAGAAATAAATCCAAGTCCTCCTAGAGTGATCATCAATGAATAATACATAATACTCATATCCACTCAAGGAAACATGAGACATCCGACCACTCACATCGGAATGAATCAAATCAAGTATCCCAGTTGATCTGCTGTCACCGCTAGGAAAAGGGGATTTGGAAAACTTGCCCATCGCACATCCTCTGCATGTATCAAAGTGATCAGTACTGAAATCTGGCACACCTGTAGTGATCTCTCGCAATGTCCTCAAGGCTCCATGATACATGTGCCCCATCCTGCGGTGCCAAATCTCACACGGCTCTGAACTGCTAGCTCTACTGCCGGTACTACTACTCAATGCCAAAGGCGATTGAAATGCAAACTTGTACACCTTTGCATGGCGTACACCTATCACTCTAGTTGAATCAACTGGAGTGCCCCTAGGATATATCTGCACCTGTCCTCTCCTGAACAATATCTCATATCCTCTGGCCTCCAATGCTGAGACGGATATGAGGTTCTTCCTCATCCCTGGCACATATAGAACATTTGACACCTTTAAGGGAGGTTTGTGTTCCCTATCAAATGTCAATGTCCCCACACCGACTGCTCTAACAACGCTGTCATCTCCGAGTACTACCTCTATATCAGTGTCACTCTCTGAAAGCTCTGAGAAGTACTCACGGACTCCTGTCATATGACGTGAAGCCCCACTGTCAACATACTAGATACCTGAAGATGCTCTGCGAGTGGAGGGAAATGCACTCCCTCTCAACCTCCATGGCAGGTGATCCTGCACTAGTGGACTCACAAGCAATGAACCCAAACTCTCGGTCAAAGCTATCCGTAAAGTCCTCTATCTTTGCTAATGCTGCCATGCTCTGGTTCTTCCCCTTCTTCTTCTTCTCCGAACACACAACTGAATAGTGTCCCATCTTTTGACAATTCCAACACTTCACCTTGGAATAGTCTTTCTACGTGTTCCCCTGTTTACCTTTACCTTTGCCTTTGCCACCACCATTACTTGTGGAAATTTGCTTCTTTCCCTTGCCTTTCTTGCCTCCTGCCAACAATGCCACATCCTCATCCTGCTCAACTGGTTTGGCTGCCCTGAGTTGGCTCTTTCTGATTTCTTTCTGTATGCAATCATCCCAGAACCCCTCTCCCAAGTGGGAAGGGTCTCACGTGCACAAACCCCATTAGTAAAGTTCAGCCATGAACTGAGAAGGCCATTCACTGCAATCCGCGCCAACTCAGTGGGTGAAATGACCTCTCCAACTGCTGCCAATGCATCTCTCACATTAGTAATCTTTGTGAGATATCCAGTTGCACTATCAGTCTTACCCATTTTAATGGTCTTAAGCTTCTCCCTTATGATCATTTTTCTATTCTCATTGGTACTCTGGTAGAGAGTGGTCAGTGTTGCCCATATCTCATGAGCATATCTCTTTCCTCTCACATGAGGAATGAAATGGTCTTTGATTCCATCTAGAATCAGTCTCTTACCCTTGTTATTATTTTTATTAAAGGTTGCCAACTGAACATCATCAATAGGCACATTAACAGGGTTCTGTGCGGTATGCACCATGATATCCCAAACTTCTGCCTCCTCAAAGATGCTTTGCATTCTCTTCTTCCATACACTGTAGTTACTATGCCCATCCAACCTATCCTCCACCCTCAAGCCCAATGACATGCTTGTTGTTCTAATAAACTGAAAATAACACTGCTGTAGTAAAGGTGATGATTTTTGTGTGAAAAATCAGCTTGCTGTAATTTCTGTGTGAAAAATCAGCTTGCTGTAATTTCTGTGTGAAAAAATCAGCTTGCTGTAATTTTTCTTCTTGCTGTCCCAAACTACTTTTTTTCAGCAAAATAGCTTTGATACCATGTAGAAATTTGATAACCCAACCCCAGTTTACAGTTTCTCATTATTTCTCCCATATAGTTAAATGCTCATTCCCATAGCCATACATTAACAAGCTGGAAAAATAATTATTTTTTGAAAACACAAATTCTGGAAATTTCACAATGCTGAAATGCAGAAATAAAAACTCAGAAAATAAATCAGCCACTCACAGAGTTTTGACATGCTGATTTTTGGTCAATGTGACCCTGGAAAAACCCCCTACAACTCTTGGGGAAAACCAGTTCGAAAGCTCCTCTTTATTTTCTGAATATTGCTTTTACATTGAAACAGAAAAAACACAGTAAAAAATTCCAGCAACCAAATTTACAAACTTATCTTGATTTCTGTGCTTGCACACCGCCTCGGAAATTGTGCCAAATCAGCAACTTGCAAAACAGAAAATTTTACAGCATTAATGACAGCAATAATTGTTGTACGGCCACCTAGGGAAGCATGCTGGAACAGACTGTACGGTGTTGTACGAACTGTACAGATTTGTACAATAGCCCTCCTCGAAATTTGTGCCCAGAAATAGCCTTGAAATCAGTGCTGAAGCTGTTGTCCTTTTTCTCGATTTTTGTGTCGAAAAATCAATAGCTCTTCTCGATTTCCGTGCCCAGATTTCTGCCTCAAACTTTGTGCTTAATGCTGCTTCCCTCTTCCTCGATTTTCGTGTCTCCCTTTCTTGGAAACAATGCCTCTCTCTTGTTGTACTGATTTGCTGAAGTGCTGCCTCGGTATGCATGCCAAGGTTCTCTTCTCCTCACTGCTCAAAAATCTCCTTTTCTCTCTTTTTCTCCTTCTCTCAATCTGCTCATGAAAGAATGAATGACCTTTTCTCTCCTTTTCCTCCTTTAACTTAACCCTAAATGACCTTTGGGGAATCCTTAAATCCAATAGCTGAGATAGCTTTAGATCTAGGGATGAGATTAAATGCTCATTTAAATCTCACTTTCTATTTTTTAATTCACCCCACTTTAATAAAGACCCACTTAGTCATTTATTTCCAAAGTCACTTTTCCTTTCTAATTTCACATTGACTTTATTAAAGTCACTTTAAAATTAAACTTTGGTAACTTTATCACTTAAAGTCACTTTTAAATTATATTTGACTTTATAACTTTATAAAGTCGCTTTAGGAGAAAAATTAAATTTTTTTGGACACTTTTCCCTAGGCCAAAAATCAAAGCCTTAGGGAACCACCTGTCCTTCGGTAACCAAATTTTAACATAATTCACTTTAATTATTTTATTTTCCTAAGTTTAGACTTAGGGTCCCATTAAAATAATTAATTTTTTCAATAAAATACAATCTAGGTGGAATTTTCCAAAACGATTTTTGGGTTATCTGGAATGTATGTGTCTAAGCCTCTCTGCAAATTTTGAGACTTAGAGCACATCTTATGCTACCTGAAATCAACACTCCCTCTTAGCGAGGAATGTGCTCTAGTAATATTACCCTGTTGAGTACTGCTATGATTTTGCATCATCTCCCTCTGCGCTGCTGATGTCTAACACTACTGCCCACCAACTCTGCACAAATGCTGCATCCGTATTGCTGCTGACACTACCACTATCAACACTGCATCCGTACTGGAACTCCTCAAATTCTGCATCCTTGCTGTTGTTGACACTGCTACTGCCAACTTCTACTGCATTGCAATATTGTTGCTTATTGCAACAAAAAGACATCCAAAACTTAACAAGTATTCAGCATGATGCATCTCGGTACTGAAGATCTGACTGTTGCTAGCCTCTGCGCTCTCCTTTTGAAGCTGCTGCGCTGCTATTGACTCTGTGTTGTGCCTTATTGCATTGATGCCAACTCTACTCTGCACTGCTCGAGTTCTGGCGCTGCTAACTACTACACTGTCACTTCTGCACTCCTCTGCACCAATTGGCACTCGTCCATTCTGCTACATATGATTTGAGCTCCTGTAGCAAGGTAATGATCTGAGAGGTGGACTCGTCAATGATCCTGTCCATCTGCAGATCTATGGGTATATAGCTCCAAGCCAACCCACTTCCGTGTTGGAGGTATATGAGCTATGATGGCGAACTCCTCCTCATCGATCCTGGCAGGTGCTGCTTGCGGATCATGTGTAATATTCCCATTTTGGTATCACCCATGACAGGGCTAGGAGGGACTTCTAGAATTAGGAGCAGACAGGTCACATGTACAGATTGGTGCTATCAGTGGGCTCAAGAGCTTTTCGGAGGGGTTTTGAGGAGTTTTCATGATGTTCGGAGGCATTCGCTTGATATACTCCATCATCCGAGCAGTTTGGCTTTTGCTCCGATGCATTCCGATAACTTTCGGAATTTTGAGTTATTTATGGGCTTAACTCAGCTAATTATGCTCAAGGTGGCATTTCGAGAGGAATACATGATGGAACACCTTAGTGTAATAGCTCATTGGAACCGGGACGAGGAGACCTACACAATGGGACTGTTAGACACAGATTCCAGTGACCAGAGAAGGCGTGGTAGCTGATTTACCCTTTTCTGCATTAAAAATGAATATTTTATAATATTTTAATAAAAAGGGAAAAGTGCTCCATGAATAAAATAATAATAAAATAATGCTCTAGAAGGCTCTAAGGGACCTATAAAAGAAAGGGAGGAGGTCATTGGGAGACATCTTTGGAGTAGTTCATTTTCTTGTGTATGAGAGGTTTGAGAACGTGGATTCTCTACTTCAGCCGTAGCCCCAGGACAGAGACCCTCGGGTGAGTTGTGAGTGTTGGACGAAAACCCAACTCTCTTTGAGGAGACTTCATTCAGAAGTTTCACAGAGCTTCAGTGATATTGGAGTGAGGATCATTCAGATCTTCAACGGGAGCTTCAGGTGATACAGTGGTATCGGAGCCAAAGTCTTGGCTCAGCCTGCGGGTTTCAGCTCTAGTTGCAGTGATTATTATTACAATTTTCAGTTACAGTGATTATTATCAAAGGGTTGGTTGCAGACCAATCTCGAAGAAGGATCGTAATCGAATTACTGAGGATGTTTTTCCTGCCAGCCATGTGAAATCGTTGCAAATTCTATTTCAAATTGTTGAATTATTTGGACAAAGATTCAAAAGTACAAAGTATTAGGGTTTTGAAATTTATCAAAAGGGTCGTCCAAATTATTTTTGAAAGGGGCGTGAGCAAATTTCCGTGAGGGTGGTACTCTTAAGAAGGAAATCGAATTTGCAAACCTCTGAGCGTGAACACCATTCGAAAATCTAGGGGAAATCGACTTTGAACGAGAGCTGTCATATTTTATCTGAAACGGTCAGAGCCGTCATATTTCCGGCTGTCGGAATGCCGAATTCGGGGGCACTCTCTCCGTGGACACCCCATCGGTGATTGTGGCGACAAGGAGGAGTTTATTTCGATAATTCTTAGAAGGCCACAATGATACCTGCGACTGCGTGTTCCATTTGATTGGGTAATGTGCATCTGTCCGGGCCGAGTTTTCAGCTGACCACGAAGAATTGGGCCGCACGGTTTATGCTGTGCGATTAGAGGCAATCAGTCAAACGGGGATAAACAAAATAGCTTCCTAAAATTTGTCGAGCACATCAGAGAAACACTGCGGTTTGCTGCACATCGACTTGTGTTTATGGTGCGGGCCACACGAAACCACCCGACAAGATTGTCTGCCGAGTGGAGCCACAGGGCATGCACGGTCGATTTGTGGAGCACGGATCCACTACAGACTCGAATTATTTACCATTCGTCGTATGCATTCAATTGGACCGAGTTATCATTGCCGCAAGAAGGGTGAAATACCAGCGCAGTTTGGCTGCTGCGAGACCAAATGCGTGGGGATGGGTGAAGGGATGAGTGCAAATTGAAGGAATTCGACTATAATCAAGACTGCGTACACAAAATTATATAGTGGTATTATACAGTGGTAGATTGTAATCAATCACAAGCGGCGTGAGGGAGTTTTACAATCCGAGCGGGAATAATAGGGACGTCAAATTTTGTAAGGGAATATCATTTTGGTTTTGCCCGAATTATTATCATTCAGAAGGCGGCGAAATTCCAAGGTAGAAGCCAAGATTATAATTTGGGGAAAGAGGCGTCGAAATCAAAGACCGAGCCATTGCAGTTTTGAAAGGACCTGTGATTTTTATTTCAAAGGTTTAGTATTTTAAAATGGGCAGAGAATTACTATGTTGCAAGCCAATTTAATTTTCAAGAAAGCCAAAATCATTGTAATTTTCAAGGACCGCATTCCACCATAACCCCAGGTCCAGAAATTATTTGGAAGAGCCGAAAGTTTAAAAAGCCAAATATCATTATTAAGTGGGGCTCACGTTTTTTTTCCCTAGCAGAGACCAACAGTTGGGTAGAAAAATGAACTGGTGATTGACTGAATGAGACTATCTGGGTTTGCACGTCATGTTGTGACTTCATTGGGCAGCGTCTAGCAGTGATTACATTTGTGGCTCTTTCTTGCTACATTATATCAAGGTTGGGAATCATTTCAGAAACATTTCACAGTGCTATAACCAGATTCACATCAGTCTTAAGCAAATTTATGGAAATTAATATAAATCAGTCTTGGTGGTTATAAAGCGTTTTCTTGTTTGCATAGATGTCGCTATGTATTTGAATCAAAATTATGACATGTGCACCTACAGTGGTGTGTGCCCAAACTGTTTGACAAAAGACCCTTGAAAACTATAACAAAAACTCAAAAATTTATTGTAAATTTGAGGAAATTCTGGAAGGGAAATTTTCAGGGGAATCTCCTCAAATTGATTGGGTCAATGTCTACATATGTGATCCATGGCAGTGGCCATTATTCAATTGAGGCAATTTTCTGTGCGAATTGAAATATACTTTCCAGCAAAAATAAATTTTCAATTGCTCATGGGTGATGTTATTCCATGGTAAAACCATTCCTTGGGAAACTACAAACTACTCAAAGTTACCTCTACAGTGGTATATGACAAAATGTTTCATTGAGGATTCTTGGAGAAACTTAGAAAAACAGTAATCATATCATTGGATGAACCATGGAGGGATTCCTAAACAGATTGATGAAAATAAAAACAGAAGTTGGTTCCTTGAACCACCATGCATCAGAAGACCAAAAGACAAAACAGAACAGTAGACCCTTCTCCAAGAAGGTACATAATTTGCTCCAACAAAGGCATCCAAGGAATTTGCAAAAGGAGGAAGAAGTGGGAAATTGGCTTTATGCACTTGGGATGGACTTGAAGAGTGGAAGATCAGAAAATGACTTTCCCATGTTGGAGGAACTAGAATCCTGTCTTCCAAAGGTAGAGCAATCAGATTGGAGTTTAAATTGGGCTTTGGAGCCATCTATGTTTACATTGGTACAAGCCAGATTCTTGGAACATCCAAGTGAGAGAGTCCAACTTATAGTCGCCTCTTGTTTCAGTGATATTTTGAGGATAACAACGCCCTTCCCTCCCTACAATGATGATATTATGAGAAGAATTTTCAGATTGATAGTAGGAACCTTTCGGGATTTGGACAACTGTGCAGGCTCTACATTTAGGAGGAAGCTTAAGGTTTTAGAAGTCATGGCCATGACTCGGACTCATGAGATCATGTTTGACCTTGATTGTGATGGCTTGATTCTGTAGATGTTCTAATGCTTCTTCAGCATTAGGAGGCAGCCATAACAAAGATGCAGTCCATCCTGTCGTCATGTGTGGGAATCCGTGAGGCCATTTGCTGGGAGTTTCAGACTAGGTTGCTGAGCATTTGGGGGAAAGAGCAGTTGGTCTCACCTGCTGCATATGAGCTAGCCCAAGGGCTAGTTGAGCAGAATATTGAGTTTCTCAGGAGACAGTTGACCAGGGAGGAGTAGCTCCAGTTTGGTAGGTCAGGCAGCAGAAATGAGCTGAGGAGGAAGGGACTTTGCTTCATTTGCAAAGAACCTTGGGGGCCTAATCACTCATGTTTGAGAGATGCAGATGAGGTGGTAGAGCTAGAGCAGGTAGACATTCCTTCTGTATGCCAGGGTGAGGGCTCTTCTTCAGATGAGTCCATGGGATCAGTTGAGGATGCTTCCGTGGAGCGAGAGCAGTCATGCAGAGATGATGACAGTAGACCGGAGCTGTATTCCAGTGTGCAGGGTGAGCAGTTAGGGGACTGTATAGGAGATACTTTGGGTGATGAGTCCCTTGTGATGATTCAGTCAGAGCAGCATATGATGGAGCTTGAGTTAGCAGAGGTGGATATTATTCACATCAGGCATGATATTCCTTTGGGGGAGATCCAGATGGGCGCCCACATTGAGCCTATGATGGATATGCGGCTAACATTGGGGTCAGCCTTTGAGGAGGAGCAGTCAGATGCACAGACACCGAGTACAGTGACGGCAGTTGCAGATCCACATCCTCTAGAGATGTTGGGGGTCGATGGGATAGTTCTGCAGGAAGCTAGGGGACAGCAGGGGTTTTACATTCCCGATGAGAGGGATGAGTTGTTGGAGATGGTGGAGCATCCATCTTTGGGCCGACACATCGATGAGGTACAGATAGATGTGCATACAGTCGGCTGAGCTGCAGTACTTTCAGTGAGTAGTACTCTCCAGGAGTACATCGATGGGGCTTGCAGCATGTCTTGCCCACTTTGGTCCACTATAGAGAGAGGGGCTTCCTTCTACAGGCAGTTTCCATTGGTAGACAAGGCAGAGCAGTGGGAGTTGACTACGGGCTGGCGACAACACCCTGGGCATGTTCCATGTGTAGTTGTTGCTACATTGGATTCTTCTTCCAGGATGGACTGGCGGGAGATCATGAGTTGGTACCCTCTTGATGGTACGGTATTTTTCGTGGGGAGCACATCAGAGCAAGGGCCCTTAGACATAGTAGATGTTACAGATTCCAGTTGGCAGGAGGGCACCAGTTGTCGTTACTTCAGGACTCCTTCCCGATTTCAGGAGAGTAGGATCAGCATGGGATTGAGTTAGGACTTGGATTGGAGAGAGGTGATGAGTTGGTATGCAGTTGGTGGAGCAGCATATGCAGTTACAGGTACAGCACAGTAGGAGCCCGGGAGCATTGATGCTTGTTGGTGGTCTTCACCTCTGAGAGCATCAGCTATAGCTAGAGACAGTGCGCAGCCTGAGCCGTGGGACTTGGGCGATGATTGGCCATGGTGGCATTGGGATCCGGGGGGATTGTTTGTTGACTGGGACAGAGAGAGATCAGTTTGGGATCCCGACATTGAGGGATCTGTTCCAAGAGGTTTGACACAGGTGCATAGCAGCACCCAGAGGTTGGTATGGGATCCAGGCATTGGGTTTGAGATGCGGCGGGCCAACAGAGTGGCCCACATATTTCGATTGCTTGAGGGCAAGCAATCTTGGGGCGGGAGGTCTGTAATATTCCCATTTTTGGTATCACCCATGACAGGGCTAGGAGGGACTTCCAGAGTTAGGAGCAGACAGGTCACATGTACAGATTGGTGCTATCAGTGGGCTCAAGAGCTTTTCGGAGGAGTTTTGAGGAGTTTTCATGGTGTTCGGAGGCATTCGCTTGATATACTCCATCATCCGAGCAGTTTGGCTTTTGCTCCGATGCATTCTGATAACTTTCGGAATTTTGAGTTATTATGGGCTTAACTCAGCTAATTATGCTCAAGGTGGCATTCCGGGAGGAATACATGATGGAACACCTTAGTGTAATAGCTCATTGGAACTGGGAGGAGGAGACCTACACGATGGGACAGTTAGACACAAATTTCAGTGACTAAAAAGGAATATTTTATAATATTTTAATAAAAAGGGAAAAGTGCTCCATGAATAAAATAATAATAAAATAATGCTCTAGAAGGCTCCAAGGGACCTATAAAAGAAAGGGAGGAGGTCATTGGGAGACATCTTTGGAGTAGTTCATTTTCTTGTGTATGAGAGGTTTGAGAACGTGGATTCTCTACTTCAGCCGTAGCCCCAGGATGGAGACCCTCGGGTGAGTTGTGAGTGTTGGACGAAAACCCAACTCTCTTTGAGGAGACTTCATTCAGAAGTTTCACAGAGCTTCAGTGATATTGGAGTGAGGATCATTCAGATCTTCAACGGGAGCTTCAGTGGATTCAGTGGTAGCTGTTGCTAAAGGGAGAGGGCAACAGTCAGTTTTGGAGGCCATTGCCGGGCAGCAATGCAGCAGATTTTCTTGAGGCTAGTTGTATTTCATTTATCTCAGCTATCTTTATTTCAGCTTGTAACCCCAGTGATAATATAATAAAGCTGAGTTATATTCCTGCATTATAGTGTTATGGATTTGCATGTACTTGTATGTTTAATTTTATATGGCAATCTTCTATAAGTAAATGTTGATTTTGCGGCATTTTGCGGAGTTTATTTATTTATCTACATTTTTAGTAAAAATATCCCATCCGGGATATTACATCATGCTTCTTGTCCTTGTCCTTCTTCTTGAGAGGACACTATGTGGCATAATGACACATTTCACCACACCGGAAGCATTCTTTCTTGGAAAGATCCTTCTTCCTTTTGTGTTGCTCCTGCTGCCCCTTTGATGTAAGGGCCACATTATCCTCCTCCTCCTTCGGCTTCTTCCCATTACAGATGCTGCCCTCAAGTTGACACTTGAGTAAGTCCCTCCTCTTCTCTTCTTGCTGAAGAGCAACCCACATTGACTTCTAGTCCGACAAATTCTTTGTGCCCAAGATGCTCTCGACAAAGACCTGATAGTCTTCTGACACCGAGTTAAGGGCCAATCTGACCATCTCGATGGCCTGAGGAGCTGATCCCACAACTGACAGTTGATCTCGGTTCTCCTGAAGTCTAGATAGGAACGGGTCAATGCACTCACCTTTCTTCATCCTAGTAGTGCGCATCTTCTCCTCCAGATACATATTCTGCTGCTCGGAAGATCCTTAATATAGCTTTTCCAAGGCCTGCCACATTTCTCTAGCAGTCCCTTTGCTAGCGATGTGACACATGAGATGATCCCTCACACCGTCTAGGATCAGGCGCTTTGCCTTAGCCATATTCTTCTTGTATTCTTTCACTGGATCTGCATCTACTGGAAGAACCACCGTACCTTCGATGAAGAGCTTGAGATCATGCTCATACATCAGGCATTCGATCCTTTCTTGCCATATCACATAGTTGGAGGCTCCCTCCAACCTGTCTTGATCTCTCAGCCCGCTTGCTGGCATTTTTGCCAATTGAAAAATGTTGAATCTCACTCCCTCTCTTTCTCCTCTGCGTAGCGCTGGACTGGCTTACGCACTCCTTGTTGGAGATTGTAGATCTGCCACCCAAAGCTGCTACTCAGCTCTTGAAAAATAGAATTCCCCGGCTAGGAATTCCCAGAGGAAGAAAAGATTCCCTCAAAGTGTCTCCAGATCTCTCTTTAGACGCTTCTGCACTCACAATCACTCTTGCGCAGAAACTGCGTCCCTCCTGCTGCTGATCTGCTGCGCTGCTTCCTCTGCCTCTGCCAAACTGCAATCTGGAAAAAAATTTCCTCTCTGTCGACTCACTCACTCAGAGAGAGATTTTCCTTGCTGGTTTTGGCTCTCCTGGCTTGGACTGCACACTCTATTGGGAGATTGATCTGCTACTTACCAACGCTGGATCTACGGATGTGTTCTTCTGTTCCTCCTACACTCAGCTATACAAGCTCTGATAACATGTGAAAATTCCTGAAATCGGGAATCCTATTGCAACAATTGGTATTAATTCTTCTAACTGTTAAATTAATTATTCAATTTATTGCTATGGAAACATTGAATTAAACACACTGCAATCTTCACTAAATAAACTGCGGAAAATTACAAGTGCGGAAACAAAACTGAACAAGAAGAAATCATAAACGCTTGTGACACAATTGTTTTTGGACTAATTGTGAAAAATCCTAGATCTGACAATCTTAGGAATCCCACTGCAACTATCTGAGTTTACTTCTCCCATTATGTAAATTACATTTACAGAATTAATTCAGAATGCATCATTAATTATTGAAGTAAACAACTGAAGCAACCTACACTTAATTAAATATGACTTTGAAACAAGGAAACTGAGTAAGAAATCTATCGCAGATAGGACACCTTTATTTTGGACTAAGTCCTCGGAAAAACCCAATGCGAGAAAACTAGTGTAGCGGATTTGAGGATTTGTTATTATTAAGCAGAAGTTTCTGAATACAAGTCTGGGATGCCTTTCTGGCAATCCCTCCAGAGAATATGATTGACAAAAAGTTCGTAAGAGAGATATCACATTGATCTGGAAGCCCGACTGACCAACAACCCGGAACTGCAAGCCCACCACTGCGTTGCGCAGTCTTTGCGTCACATTGCGTGGGGACTGCGTGGCTTTTGCGTCACTGGTCTTTTACTGGTTGGATCTGCCCTTTTGGCCTCTTTCGGTCTCACACCCTGACGCTCTGGCACTGGATCTGGCTGGCCCTCAGTTGAATCTTGAATTCCATTGAGGCTGCAACGTTGCCTCTGCGTGGGGCTGCGTTGGCTCTATGTAGCTATTACACTACCTCTGTTGATATGCTCTCTCCCTTCTCTGCTTTGTATTCTTGGTCCCAGAGAATATCCTCTGACCAATAGCTTTCTTTGCCCCTCACTGCAACTGGAAACACTTAGATCTGATCTTTGTCTGAGCACTTGCTCCATCAAAAGAATTCGATCACTTTATTCACTCGGTATGTCTTTCCAAATGACCCTCAAGCCTTCCTTTATAGCCTTCTCGTTGAGAAATAAACAACCAATATTAGATCTCTAATCAACGTCTCAGATTATAACATGACTTGATCTTCGCTTTCTAGATCATTTTCACTTTGGTTTATTAATACCTTTTAATTATTTAATTTCCCTAAGTTAGACTTAGGGTTCCCATTGAAATAATTAATTTTTACAATAAAACATGAATTGAGTGGAATTTTCACAAACGGTTTATGGTTTCTTTGGAATACCAATGTATAAGCCTCTCCACAAAATTTGGGGCTTAGAGCACTTCCGATGCTACCAAAAATCAACACTCCCTCTTAGCGAGGAAAATGCTCTAACAACATGCCTATTGCATACTTCTCTGACCCTAAAGCATCCTCTGCGCTGCTGATGTCTGACAAGCTGTCCACCAACCTCTACGCTGTTGTTGCAACTGTACTGCTGCCCATGACACTGCCACTGCCAGTGTTGCATCTGCTATGTTGTTAGCACTGCCACTGCTAACACTGCATCTGCACTGCAACTCAACTACTGAGAGAAGCAACTGAAATCACCCAAATATTGAACAAGTGTTCAATGGATGCACCTTGGTGATGGAGACTCTGACTGCTAATAACTACTACGTTGTCTCTCTGATGTACTGCATTGTTGTTGCTCTGCAATGAACAATACTGCTCTACATTGCGCTGCTCTCTTGTGCACTGTGCTGCTACTGCTACGTTGTTATTGCTCTGCTCTGCGCTGCTCCAGAAATAGGCGATGCTACCTACTGCAACTGTTGCTCCATCACTCCTTAGCTCCCACTAAAGACTCCTCCATCCCGCTACTGCAAATATGGGCTCCTGTAGCAAGGTACTGATCCATGAGGTGGACTCCTCAAGAATCCAACTCAACTGAAGTTCGAAGTGAACTACAGTTCAATATCACCCCACTTCTCCCTTGGAGAAGCATGGGCACTCATGGTGAACACATCCTGCTCGATATTTTCGGCTGCAACTTTTGGATCGTGCTTCTCATCCTTGTCCTTTTTCTTCAAAGGACACTGTGATGCAAAGTGGCCCATCTCACCACATTTGAAGCATTTTACCTTCGAGACATTGTCTTTGTTTCCTTTGCTGCCTTTTCGATGCGAGGGATGCATTCTCCTCCTTCGGACTCTTAGATCCTCTCCCGCTGCTACCGTCAAGCTTGCACTTGACTAGATCTCTCCTCAGTTCTTCCTCCTGAAGCGCTGAGCACATCTGCTCCCAACTAGGAAGTGTAACCCTGCCCAAAATGCTTTGGACAAAAACTTGCCACTCCTCCGTGACTATGTTAAGGGCTAGTCTCACCATAGTTTCCGAAGATGGGGTGGATCCCACTACTGCCCACTACTCTCGAATCTCCTGAAGTCTCGTAAGGAATGAAGCAATGCGCTCCCCCTTCTGCTCTGGATTATCCGAAGCTTCTACTCCAAGTACATTTTCCGCTACTCGGAAGTTCCTTCGTACAACAAGGACAAGGCCTCTCACATCTCCCTGGCGGTGTTCTTGCCAGCTACGTGAATGACTATGTGATGCTTGACACCATCAAAGATCATCCTCTTGGCCTTTGCCATATCGGTCCGGTACTTCTTAAGTTGATCCGAATTTGAAGGTACAACAACCACATTCACCACGAACGTCTTGAGATCATATTCATCCAAGAAGGAATTGGATCCTTTCCTTCCAGATTACGTAGTTGGAGGAACCCTCCAACCGGTCTTGATCTCTAAGACAATGAGATGCTATCTCAGTGGAAACTGTCGAATTGACCCTCTTCTTCCCCCTCTGCGCAACTCTAGGCAGGCTTACACACTCCTTGTGGAGCTCATAGATTTGCTGCTCAGATCTTGGAAAAATGTTGAATTCCTTAGCTAGGAACTCACTGAGGAAGAATTCACCGCTATGTGCTCTTTTCTTTCTTCTAACGCTTCTCTGCCCAACAATTTCCCACAGAAAAACTACATCCCTCTGGCTTTGCCCGTCTAGCTAGAACTGTGCAATCCCTCTGGAGATTCGATCTGTTGTTGCTGCAGCAATTCAACCTTCACTTTAGTGCTCAGATCCGCTCTTCCTGTTTCACATCAACTGCTCTGATACCATGTGAAAATTCCTAGATTTGACAATCTTAGGAATCCTACTGCAACTATCTGAGTTTACTTCTCCTATTATGTAAATTACATTTACATGATTAATTCATAATGCATCATGAATTATTGAGGTAAACTGCTGAAGCAACCTACACTTAATTAAATATGATTTCGAAAGAGCTTCTGCTCCAAGTACATTTTCTGTTGCTTGGAAGTTCCTTCGTACATCAAGGACAAGGCCTCCCACATCTCCTCGACGGTGTTCTTGCCAGCTACGCAAATGACTATGTGATCATTGACACCATCAAGTATCATCCTCTTGGCCTTTGCCATATTGGACCGATACTTCTTAAGTCGATCCGAATTTGAAGGTACAACGACCACATTCACCACGAACATCTTGAGATCATATTCATCCAAGAAGGAATTGGATCCTTTCCTTCCAGATTGCGTAGTTGGAGGAACCCTCCAACCAGTCTTGATCTCTAAGACCATGAGATGCCATCTCAGTCGAAACTGTTGAACTGCTCCCTCTTCTTCCCCCTCTGTGCAGCTCTAGGCGGGCTTACACATAGGACACCTTTATTTTGGACTAAGTCCCCGGAAAAACTCAATGCCGGAAAACTGGTGCAGCAAATCTGAGGGGTTTTTATTATTAAGCAGCAATTTCTAAATGCAAGTCTGGGATGCCTTTCTGACAATCCCTGCAGAGAATATGACTGACAAAAAGTTCATGAGAGAGATCTCACACTGATCTGGAAGCTCGACTGACCAACAACCCCATAATTGCAAGCCTACCACTGTGCTGTGCAGACTCTGCGTCACTCTACGTGGGGACTGCATGGCTTCTGCGTCACTGGTATTGTGCTAGCCGGATCTGCTCTTCTAGCCTCTTCTAGTCTCACACCCCGACTTTCCAACACTAGATCTGGCTGACCCTCAGTTGAATGTCGAATTCCCTTGAGGTTGCAGTAATATCTCTGCGTGGGACTGTGCTGGCTCTACGTAGTTGCTACGATGCCTTTGCTGATCTGCTCTCTGCCTTCTCTGCTTTGTATTCTTGGTGCTGGAGAAGATCCTCCGACCAATAACTATCTCTGCACCTCACGGCAACTGGAATCACTTAGCTCTGATTTTCATTCAAGCACTTGCTCTGTCAGAAGAATTCGATCACTTGATTCACTCGGTATGTCTTTCCAAATGACCCTCAAGCCTTCCTTTATAGTCTTCTCGTTGAGAAATCAACGGCCAAGATTAGATCTCTAATCAATGGCTAAGATTATAACATGACTTGATCTTCGCATTCTAGATCATTCTCTTTTATTTTATTAAAATCTTTTAATTATTTAATTTCCCTAAGTAGACTTAGGGTCCCCATTAAAATAATTAATTTTTACAATAAAACATGAACTGAGAGGAATTTTCACTAACGGTTTCTGGGTTCTTTGGAATACTAGTGTCTAAGCCTCTCCACAAAATTTGGGGCTTAGAGCACTTTTGATGTTGCCAAAAATCAGCACTAGTGTCCCCGGAAAAACCCAATGCGGGAAAACTGGTGCAACAGCTGAGGGTTTTATTATTATGCAGTAATTTTTCTGAATACAAGCTGAATGCCTTGCTGGCTATACTCACAGAAATCTGGCTGACAAGAAAGCTGGTGAGATTACCTCACACTCTGACACTGGAAGCCCAACTTACCAAAACCCCGGATGGCAAGCCCTCCACTGCCTCTGCGCAGTCTCTACGCAGTCACTGTGTAGTCTCTGTGTCACTCTGCGTGGGGACTGCATGGCTTCTGGGTTCTGTCTCTTCTGCTGGTTGGATTTGACCCTCCGGCCCCTTTTAGTCTCACACCTCGGCTCTCTGGGATTGGATCTGACTGATTCTTAGCTGATCAACAGACTTCCTTAAGACTGCAACATTGTCTCTGCGTGGCTTTGCGTAGCTACTACGTTGTCTTTGTTGGTATAGTGTAATATCCCAAAAGGGATATTTTAACTAAAAATGTAGAAAAATAACTGAACTCCACAATATGCCGTAAAATCACTATTTACCTATGTTACACTGCCTGTGGGGACGAGGGGACGGCGGGGACGGGGGGGGGGCGAGTTTCCGGGACGGCTAGAGCGCACCCCCAAATTTTCAGGGGACGGCAGGTTGGGAACGGCAAGTGCGGAAACTATTTATTATATTTATTATTTATTAAAAAAATTAAAATTAAATAAAATTAAACATGAATCAAAATAAATAAAATTAAAAATACTAAAATCATAAATCTAAAGACAAATTTTGAGAATTGTGCATCACAAAAACAAATTTCGTCATCATTGCATAACTTAAAGACTAAAGTTAATAAGTACTATTAGTTTCATTATTCATACAACTTACAACCTACAAGTTACAATCTAGTAATCTACTAGACTACTACTGTCTAATATCTACATAATCAATGATCATTCTATGATCATTGATCAATGATGCATAATGAATCATTTCAAAATTTAATGATCAATGTCACAAATATGATCAAGCACAAATATGTACCACAAATATGATCAAGCACCCAAAGGATGGTGCAAACACTTTTGGAGTAACTGCAAAAGTTAACGTGTACAACTTCTCACTTTCTCATACAGCACAACCATACTTTAAAATAGAAAATTAAAACAGAATACTTGTAGGTGTAGTTAAAGTGCATCAAACTAAAGAAAAATGTTCGAAGTTATATGTGGCTGATCCACTATTAGTGGAAATGAATATCCATTTACTTATTATGGGCACATCATTCTCATGAGTAGCAGAATATTATGAAGTTCTGGATAGTTTAACCTTTTCACCAAACACATGTAGTAAGAATAAAGTCTATGATATATCCATTATGTGCATATGAAGTATTATGGACTAATTTAGTCATTTGCACATGGGGAGGGAAACATATGTTTCAAAACTTCTCAACACTATATATCGATGTAAATTCAGTACATACACGATGGACTTCATGAGATGCATGATATCTCTTCGCAAATTGCCAAAGGCATGAAATTTCTTTTTACAGATGCACTAAATAAAAATTGAATAAGAGAAATTACATGGAGAAAATAATATAATTGCATTATGTAGCATCTTTTCCATCCCATACAATATTAATTATGATACTAGAGAGCTCAGGATTCCATTCAATGCAAACCTTAATAAAAAGGGTAGGATATACTATTAGTCTGTCAAGCTGTTGGGCTCTTTGCTGGAGTCTGCTGCCAGGAGTCTGTGTGGATGCTGGAGCTGTCGGGCTATCGGGCTTTTTGCTGGAGTCTGGAGTCTGCGGGCTCTTCAAGCTGCGGGCGGAAATCTCAAGCTCTTCACTCGGCGTCGGCGGAACAGTCGACAACAAATGCCTATAGCATATGGGCCATGGCATATGCGTTGGGTTTTAGTGTTTAGATTTTAGTTTAGAATTAGGTTAGAACTTAGGTATATTATAAATTTAAATTATAATGCGTTAGGTTTTAGAAATACATTGTTTTTATTTTATTTAAAATTTTATAAAAATTATGTTTTAATTTTTTTTTATAAAAATAAAAAAAAACCAAATATTTGATTTTTTTTAATTCATAATGTTTAATTTTATTGGGGACGTCCAGAAGTCTCCGATTTATCGAGGGACGTCTTGGAATTCTCCGAATTTTCGAGAGACAGCTAGGGGATGGCCTTGAAGTCCCCAAGTCTCCGATGACGTTCCCGGCAAATCTGGAACGTTTCCGAGGAGTTCCAAAGTCCCCGGAACGCCGGAACGGAGAGAACGACATGAAATATAGGCGGGGACGGGTCCCGTGCAACATAGCTATTTACTCAATAGAAGATTGCCATGTAAAATAAAGACGCATAAAACATTGCAATCCATTAACACATAAAATAGGAAGAATCTCAGCATTTTATTATAAGTAATAACTGGGGTTACATATAAATCTGACCCAAAGTAGCTGAGATGGAAAACTGGCCCCCAAGATGAACTGTTGCACTGCGCTGGCCTCCAAAACTGACTGTTGCACTCTCCCTCCGGCAACAACGACCACTGAATCCACTGAAGCACTTGTTGAAGATCTGAATGATCCTCACTCCAATATATCTGAAGCTCTGTGAAACTTCTGAATGAATTCTCCTCAAAGAGAGTTGGGTTTCCGTCCAACACTCACAAATCACTCCAGGGTTTCTGTCCTGGGGCTACAGTTGAAGTAGAGAACCACGTCTCAAACCTCTCATACAAGAAAATAATATGATCCAAAGATATCCCTCAATGGCCTCCTTCATTTCTTTTATAGATCTCTTGGAGCCTTCTAGAGCATTATTTTATTATTATTTTATTCATGGAGCACTTTTCCCGCTTATTAAAATATTCCTTTTTAATGCATAAAAGGGTAAATTGGCTACCACGCCTCCTCCGGCCACTGAAACCCGTGTCCAACTCTCCCACCATGTAGGTATCCTCATCCTGGTTCCAATGATATATTACACTAATGTGTTCCATAATGTATTCCTCCCGGAATGCCACCTTGAGCGTAATCAGTTGAGTTAAGCCCAGAAATAACTCAAATTTCTGAAAGTTGTCGGAATGCACCGGAACGAAAGCCAAATTGCTCGGATGATGGAATATATCAAGCGAATGCCACCCGAACGCATAGAAACTCCTCAAAACTCCTCCAAAAAGCCCCTGGGCCCGCTGATGACACCAACCTGTACCTGTAACTGGTCTGCTTATAACTCTGGAAGTCCATCCTAGCCTTGTCACAGGTGACAACAAAAAAGAGAATATTACATATAGCTTTATACCTTCTCTGTTGTGTATTCTCTGGCTCAGGAAAATCTCAATCCGGACATTACTTCTGCCCCTCTCTATGTAGAATCTCTAGATCGATATTTCCTCTGAGCACTGCTCACTTCAGAAATTTGATCTCTTGATCCTTTCTCCGTTTTGTGTATCTTCCAAATGACCCTTCAAGCTCTTCTTATAGTCTTCTTGTTGAAACTTCGACGACCGAGATTAGATCTCTAATCAACGGTTAAGATTAGGTTTTGACTTGATCCGTTGTGTCTAGAACATTCACACTCATATTCTATTAATTCACTTTAATTGTTTTATTTTCCCAAGTTTAGACTTAGGGTCCTTTTAAAATAATTAATATTTTTCAATAAAATAAATCTGGGTGGAATTTCTCAAAATGATTTTTGTGTTATTTGGAATGAATGTGTCTAAGCCTCTCTGCAAATTTTGAGACTTAGAGCACATCCGATGCTACCAGAAGTCAACAATTAGTAGATACTAAAGTTTGAATATTGGAATAGTAAATTGAAATTATTCAAATTCAAAAATAGTAATAAGTGACGAGTCAAAGACTTGTTTTGAGATCATTTATATCTAGAGTCAATATTTATAAGTTAAAACTAAAAATTAACAATGGAAAATGAAACATTGTTATCAATAACTATACTGTTCATCGAACTGATTGATCCCAAAACCGTAAACCAGGAAGAAATGTTCAACCAGAAAATACATAAATATTCAAATTTCGAAAGAAAAAAACATAAATATTTATGTGCATGCATATAATCCAAACCATTATACACAAATATGCAAATCTTCTCATAAATATAACAAGGGTGCATATAATCACAATAGCACCAAGAAGAATCCATCTTTGAACCAAAATTGCATCAACAAAGAGGTTTTAGATGGCCTCTATAGTCCAAAAAATTCATGCTATAACAAATACCTACATATCATCAAAATCATTGCTAGTATTGGGATCCCCATCATCAATATCATCCTCTTAGCATTAAAATTACTTAGAAATAGCTTAACAATTAAATCAAAATTTTGTTTGAGTGGCCATGGGTACATTTTGACAAGGGTTATGATAGAGGAGTTCAACAATGAATGTCACCAATATTGAGGTACATAGAGGGCCTTGAGGTACACAAAGGGCCTGCTGCTCTTGATTAAATGCAAGTTCCATACCCTCATACAAGATAGCATCCAATGGAAATGTTGCAATCTCCCCAACTTGAAATCCCGGAAGTTGTTAAGTTTGTTGGATTTTGATTGGGATCTAACATTCTACTTTCTTCATATGAAATCTAATAAGGTTGGAACCACTCTCAAACATAATGAAACAATTAATGGTAATATTACCATTAATTACGTACCATTATTAAGGCCCCATGTTGAGTATTAGGATTCCCACTCATACATTATTGTTTCTAGGCAAAATTTAGTGGGGGAAGCCCACAAGCACCCATTTTTTGGAAATGTGTCCCCCACAATGGGGAAACGTTTCCCCGAGTTTCCCTAAAATGGAGACACTAGGAAATGGCGTCCCTTTGTCCCAAGAGTGTAGGAAATGTGGGGAGTGTGCCCCTCCACCCTAGGGGATGTGCCTATTGAGAAAAATGGTACCAAGTAATTGTTTCCTTGTGCATTGGCCTTTTTTCCTAGGAAAACACTTTAATAACCTTTTTTTTCATGTGACATTATGAATTATATTAATGTCAAGGAGTAAAGTCACTTTAAGAGGTGGTACATGTGCTAGGTACTTAATAAAGTCACATTATATTTTAAATGTGAATTTAGGGAGAGAAAGTACAAGTGACTTTTATAATTAAAGTGACTTTTATGTTTTAAAAAATGACTTTAAGAGAGAAAAAATGCATGTGGTACAAAACATATTAAAGTGACTAAGAGTTTATTAAGTGAGGGGGCCACATGAGAAAAGGGGTTAAGAGAGAGAAATGATCTTTACCCTTGATCTAATGAGTTGAGATTTAATCTCAACCATTAGATCTCTAAGGTTAGGTTTATCTTCACTTAGAGGAAACAAAAGGGAAAAATACATTCTCATTTTTATCATTCTTCATGAGTAGCATTGGAGAAGAGCGTACAGGAGCAAGGAGGAAGGATGAAATTGCAGAGAAGGACGAGAAGCATACAGCAAGAGGAGACACTGTACAACAGGCCCGCGTTCCCTAGTTTTGATTGGCACACATCCCAAACTTTTCAGGCTAGTCTATTTGGCCAAGTTCTTTGTGATTTCTGGCTGAGTTCTGGGCTAGAAGTCAGCACTGTTTTGTGGTCTGACTGAGTGTGAGACACAGCGTTTTTATAGCTGGGAAGAGGGTTGTTCGAATCACCTTTATTCTGCCATTTAAACAATGACAGGGCCGAGATTTAAGTAGAACTTTCTCTGCAGAGAAATAGTGATCAGACAACACCATTTTTAAGGCTCTCAAGGCGTGAAATTCGAGGCAGCAAAGAGAAGACAGTGGCGCAATTTTCTAAGATAATTTATGCTTTGTCTAACATCAATTTCGAGGCATTGACAATCAATTTTTATGCACATAAATCAAAGGATATATCAGTCTGAGCTTATGAATGTGTGGGAGCTCAATTTTCTATGTTATCTGGCAGTGTCTTCTGCAAGAAAAAAGGGAGATATGTTTGATTTTGTCTCTGCTGTATGAATTTCCTTAAGAGCAATTAAAGTCCTCCTTGAATACTGGTTTTCCCCTTGTGGGTTTTTCCAGGGTCGACCAAAAATAACTGTGTAAATTGTGTAAAATTTCTATGTGTGTGCTTGCATTTTTTTTCCTATATCAGTTGATGGTGAAATGAAATAGAGTAGTCCTAATTGTTTCCTTTATAATTTGCAAAAGTTTTATATCGGACTTAGTAGTTTGGGAATGTAGGCACTTGTGCAAAATAAATTGAAATTTGGAGGGATACAATATTTTAATTTTTTTCTACATGGTATCAGAGTTTGGGAAGGTCTAGATCTGAGAAAAGAACCTTTAGATCTGAGGAAAACCTTCAGTTGATAAGAAAAACCAGCAAGCGACCTTCTGCTACAAGTCAGTAAACAGTGAACCAAAACTACCTTCAGATACCTAGAGAATGGTTGTTGAGAGGGAGGCAGATTTGGGGTTTACAAATTGAGATTTTGTGTTGGTTGTCAGGGTCATGGCGACTGGTATAAGGGTTGAGGACAAATTAACAGGGGCAGAAAACTTTGGCCCTTGGAAGGAGAGGATTATGATTTTGTTTGAAGAGTTGGACGTATAGTACATTGTGGAGATTGTTGTGCAACCTCCTATAGATCCTGCTCATTTGAGTGAGTTCAACAAGAAAAATGTAAAAGCGAAGAGAATCATTCTCGATGCCATCAAAAACCACCTATTCTCTCATTCGACCGGGAAGAAGTTTTCCTACGAGATGTGGAAGTCCCTGATCACACTACACCAGAGTTCCAATGAGAACAGGAAGATAGTGTTGAGGCAAAAGCTACGAAACACCAAGATGACCAAGACCGACAATGTGACCTCATACCTCACCAAGATCTCACAGGTGAAAGATGAGTTGGTTGTTGTGGGAGAGGCTATCCTCGAGGACTAGTTGGTTAGGATAGCACTAGATGGTTCACCACTTAGTGGGATGGATTCATACATAGCATTGTGGCCAAAGAGCATTTTCCAGACTAGAGGAGGATGTGGGATGATTTCATCCAGGAGGAGACCAGGAGGAGTGCTAAGAGTGGTAGCTAGAGTGGTGGGGTAGATGAGGAGCAAAATGTTGCCCTTGTGACTAAGGGAAAGAAGGGGTACACCAGTGAGGCTAATCAGTAGAAGGGTGAACATGAGTCCGAGAAGGACATGAGTAAAGTGAGATGCTTTGCTTGTGGGAAGTTTGGTCACTATGCTTCCAAGTGTCCCAACAAGAAGGAGAAGATGAAGGATGTGGCAGCATCGACCGAGGTGCAGGAGTTCACCTCTAGGTTTGATTCAGAGTTTGCACTGGTGGTGAGCTTAACCGCTAGTACTATATCCACGAGTGTTTGGCTTATAGACAATGGAGTATCTTGCCATATGACTGGGGTGAGTGATCACTTTACGAGTCTTACAGAGGGTGTAGACTTGGAAGTGGTGTTTGGAGATAACACTAGGGTCAGAGCGGTAGGAGCGGGGACTGTATCCTTTCAGAGGGAGCCATTGCCATCTTTGAAAGTGACAAAGGTCCTTGATGTACCGGGGCTGAGGAGGAACCTGATATCGATTTCCTATATTGAAGACAGGGGATATGTTGTAGTGTTCCGGGTTGGACAAGTATTGATGTATCCCGTGGGATCTAGCATGGAAACTGCTAGAGCTAAGTCACCTGACACGGGGACAAACAACACGATGGACATGTGGATTCGAGTGTCGGACACAGACATAGTGACCCCTCGGAACAGGACACGTTCGAACAATATATATATATATTAAAAATTAGATATTTCTTACACAAATTCATAGAAATTCATTGATTCAAATATAGATTTTCATCTAGATGTAAGTTTTACAAAGATACATCATACATCATAGAATCATACAAAGTAATAGACATATTCTTCAATGATCCAATAGGAGAAAGACAAGATACTGACAACTATAGTTTTCTCATCAAGTCATCAAAATCAAAATGTGTTACATAAGTACTAGGTATTACAATGCCAATGGAAAATAGAAATAGAAAATACAAAACAACTACAAGTCTACAGGACTACAAGCCTCAAGGCAGTGTTGCAATAGGTAGCTCATGACTCGTGAGTCATCAATCCTCATCATCATAATCAACATCATTTTCCTCATCATGATCATCATGCTCACCACTGCTCTCCTCTGCTGCATCCTCCTCCTCTATATCCAATCTCATCTCTGCATCTGGTGGTGTGGAGGATGACCCCTCTACTGTATCGCCATCATCAAATGTGACAGGCTCTAGCACTGGCTCATTGAGATCCAAGTTGGCCAATGCCAACTCAACACTGCTGTCCAAACCCATATCATCAGGAAAGACATCCCACATCTTTGTCTTTCCCTTAAACCAATCCTCCCTCTACCTGTAAATAAGACGAAGGTTGGTGTGCACATACACCATTGTCTCTACCTTGGACTGCTCAAGCCTGCTCTTCTTCACATCATACAAATTCCCATATGTGCTCCAATTCCTCTTGCAACAAGAGGATGAAGTCACCTGAGAGAGGAGCCTCATGGCTAACTGTTGTAGAGGAGGGCTTGTTGCCCCATGAGTTGCCCACCAAGAATAGGGCTTCTTAGCCCCCCTGTCTCTAATCACATCATAGCTTGAAAATCGCCCACCTCATTAAGGGATGCCCTATCCTGAAAAATCCTCCAGAATGCATCTTTCCTCCCCTATGAGATTTCACCATCCATATGAGGAAGGAATCCGCGGGAAGGTCCATCATTCAGCCACTCATGGTTGTAGTATTTTGGGTTCAAGGAGTGAGCCAAACGATGTAAAGGTGTGCAATTCTTGTTCCATCTGCTGACAAGAATATCCTGTATGCCGGTGAAGAAGGCCTCTGGTCATGTCTCATACTCGGGGCACTGACTATGTAAAATAATGTTCTTCACAGACTCAATTATGGAATCCCATCCCTCATAAACCTCTCCTAGGATGGGTTGGTCTGTATCTGCGAATCAAAGCAAGGAAATGATAGGGTCCATGATCTGAATAAGTAGATCTACCCTCTCCCACCAGACATCATCCAACACTATGTCCTTCACTCTTTTTGAGGCTGCTTGATCTGTCTTTCTCCAAAAAGACCAAAACTCCGAAATAACCATGGCCCCAAGAGTGGTCTTGACCTCCCTCAACCTTTTCAACATGATTAATGAAGAGGCAAACCGTGTATCCACAATCTTCAACAATGATAAATTGGTGTACTCCTTGTAGGCAGTGAGGGCATTTGTATGGTTTTGCACAAAGTTGCGGATATGTCGTGCATCCTCAATAATGCTTCCAATCCCCAAAGCACATCAGAGTCAATAGATTTCAGTGCTAAGTTCAATGAGTGGACAATGCAGGGTGTCCAAAGTATTTGTGGATATTTAGCTTCCACAATCATGCCAGGATCATTGCAAACAGGTGCATTATCTGTAATGATTTGCACATAAGAATCGACACCTACATCTTCAATAAATTTAATAAATAACTTACCCATATATTGTGCATCCTTGAATTGTCCAAGTGCGTCCATTGATTTCAGGAAAACTGGACCATTCAAGGAAGACACCATGAAGTTAATGACTGGGTGTCGTGCTAGACTTGTCCATCCATCAGAAACAATGCTAACCCCAGATGATGGCCATGCTGATTTAATAGGCTCAAGCATTTTGTCCACCTCTTTCTTTGCCTTCGTCAACAATGTGGTTCTAAGTTTCTCTGACCCAGGAGGCACATACCCTGCTGGAGTGGTTTGAGTTAGAGCTCAGAACATCCCAATAAATAGAGGTGAGTGTCAAACATTGAAGAATATGAAGTTTTGATAGAAAACAAATGCAATGGTGAGATCAAGTTCTTCCCCCTTCTCTTTCTAGAAAATCTTGTCCATTAGACCAAGTGCAGTTGCCTTTCTTTTTGCTGCTTGTCCCCCACTAGAACTCTCAAATGGGAACTTATTGTTGCTTTCCCTCAAGAATGGAATGGGGTCATCATTCTTGTTTTGTTTTGTTTTTGATGCCACATTTTCCGCGCCAACAAATTCCTCTCTCTCCATTCCTTCCTCTTTGCTAATGGCACATGTGTACACGCTGAAATGCCATAACTTGGCAAAGCCAACAAATGAGCTTTCACACGGTAATATGTGCTCATGAAATGGCTGTGGCAAAAACTGCATTTCCAAGCAACATTGCCTCCTCTCCTCACCTTGCTACCTGGCCCTGGCTTTCTTGTCGCATATTTCCACAATGGATATTTGGGGTCTTGTCCTTGAGTTTGTTTTCCCTGAACATTTGAAGATGCTGTTGCAACCCCACTTCTAATAGATGGAATACTTGCAGACCTTGATGAAATACGGACAGGAGGGGGATTTCCAATGGGGACATTTTTCCCCTTTCTTTGCCCTTGCCTTGCTGCCCTTGATTGAGCCATGAATGCTGTAAAAAATAAACAAGAATGACCAAATTTGTAAAACATTTGCACATGCAAACCTAATGCAAAAAAATAGAGACAATGCACTTACCAGTTGCTTGAATCTCTTGAAAATGCTCCCTTGCTCCTTGCTACTCCTTACTCCTTGCTTCTTGTGCCTTGATCAACTCACACACTAACAATTGTGACAAACAAAGGAGAAAATTCGGTATTTAAAACCCCTCGAACACTGTTTCGCGTAGTTCAAATCCGGAAAATCGAGATTCGATCGTGTCCGTATAGGACACGATGGGGACTCGTCGTGTCCTGTACGGACACGATCAAATCCATGCAAGTGGACTCGAATCCCCACGAATCGTGTCCGATTCGTCGGATTTGGGACACGATGGGGGGTATGTACGAATCCAATTTCAGAGTGCTAGAGTGATTGGTGCCCGTGAGGGGAGACTTTATAGGTTCATGTTTCAGTCTGCCAGGTTCGTGAGGAGGCCACGGGAGGATGATCGTGTAGAGAAGCAGGCTCCTAGGCAGGGGAGCATAGTACAAGTTTGAGGGTCCACTGGTATAGGTTCACAAAGGTCAGGAGGATTATTGGCTTCTGAGATGACAAGATCTAAGAGTGCAAGATCTCAAAGTACAAGATCACTACAAGCCATAGGGGCATCTTCATCAGGGCCATAGGTGTCAGGGGATGGAGATGAGGCTCCCACACTTGTGTAAGTGACTTTTTAGGGAGGATGAAACCAAGAAGGTTTTATGGTACCTTGAAAGAAGCACATGAGTCAGTGAGGGAGAGTAGACCACCAGAGAGGTCGGATGGTGATGTGGCAAGAGTAGTAGGTGACAAGATGGTACCAAGGGGGTGAGCATATCCACTTCGGAGATAAAGATGGAGTGGTGGGAAACAACTTCCTCAGTAAGAGAGAGTGTTGGGAAAAATGGTACCAAGGAAGTGTTTTTGCCTAGTAAAACGCTTTAACAACATTTTTGTCATGTGACATTATGAGTTATATTAATGTCATGGAGTAAAGTCACTTTATTAGGAGGTACATGTGCTAGGTACTTTTTAATAAAATCACTTTATGTTTTAAATGTGACTTTAGGGAGAAAAAGTACAAAGTGACTTTTATGTTTTAAAAGTGATTTTATGAAATAAAAAGTGTACGTGGCACAAAACATATTAAAGTGACTAGGAGTTTATTAAGTGAGGGGGACCACATGAGAAAATGGGTTAAGAGAGAGAAATGATTTATACTCTTGATCTAATGAGCTGAGATTTAATCTCAACCATTAGATCTCTAAGGTTAGATTTATCTTCACTTAGAGAAAACAAAAGGGAAAAAGGCATTCTCATTTTTATCATTCTTCATGAGTAGCATTGGAGAAGAGCGTAGAGGAGCAAGGAGGAAGGAAGAAATTGCAGAGAAGGAGGAGAAGCGTACAGCAAGAGGAGACAATGTACAACAAGCCCGTGTTTCCTAGTTTTGATTGGCACACATCCCAAACTTTTCAGGCTAGTCTATTGGGCCAAGTTCTTTGTGATTTCTGGCTGAGTTCTGGGCTAGAAGTCAGCGCTGTTTTGTGGCCTGACTGAGTGTGAGACTCAGCGTTTTTATAGCTGTGAAGAGGGTTGTTCGAATCACCTGTATTCTGCCATTTAAACAATGACAGGGCCGGGATTTTTAAGTAGAACTGTATGTGCAGAGAAATAGTGATCAGACCGCCATTTTTAAGTCTCTCAAGGCGTGAAATTCGAGGCAGCAAAGAGAAGACAGTGGCACAAATTTATTAGATAATTTCTACTCTGTTTAGCACAGATTTCAATGCATTGGCAGTGGGTTTTTATGCACAAAAACCAAAGCATATATCAGTCTGTGCTTATGACTGTGCGGGGACTTGATTTTCTATGTTATCTGGTAGTGACTTCTGCAAGCAAAAAGGGAGAAGTTTGATTTTGTCTCTGTTGTATAAATTTCCTTGAGAGCAATTAAAATCCTCCTTGAAGATTGGTTCCCCCCTTGTGGGTTTTCTAGGGTCATTTGACCAAAATTGTAGTATCCCCAACGGGGAATAACCAGTAATAAACAGAAATACACCAATACAGATATAGAAAATATAATACTGAACCAGATCACTGAATCATGACACATGTAATACCAGAAACTGAGCCATTTTATTAATCAGAAAGTACATAGAGAGGAGTAAATCAGAATCAGTGCACCTATCCTTGCCCTAGGCAAGTGGAGACCCTCTCAGAAAATACATTTATAACAAGGGACAGGCGTCCTATAGGCTGCTCTGCAGAAATTTGAAGATGAGCTGCTTATTTGATGCTAGTTTGGCCGATATTGTCATCTCAGCCCACAAGCCCTCCTGATAACAGACGCTGTCTCTGCTAGTGGCAGCGCAGAAACAGATAGAGCACCAGTCACCAAATCCTCCAGACAAATAGATCAGCCTCTGAAGGCTAGAAAACGCTGTTGAGCCTGCCTCTCCCAAGTCTGCTCATCAGATCAGCGTCCTACCAAGTGGATCTGCTCCTGAACACTCAGATCTGACAGATCTGAAGCCTCCAAACCAGATCTGCGTCCTCCCCTATCAGATCTGCCACCAAACCTTCAGATCTATACTGGATCGACAGTATCTCTTGATCTGACCTCTGAAATTTGAGATCGTCTTATAGGATGCGGACTAGATGCGCGATATTTCACCGATCTGCAACTCCCCAAGATGGATCTAGGGGTAAACCTCCAGATCTGCAAGATACAAGACTGGATCTGCAAGTGGCTGCTCAGATCTACCCTTTCCATGATTGGATCTAACAATAGGCCTTCAGATCTGCAACCCTTCCCTTCAGAAATGGACCGTCCTCCCTTCACGACAGCGGCGTCTCCTCCTCAGCAGACGTTCTCCTTGCCCGAAGCTGGGCTTGCGTCCTTCCCTAGGAGCCGAGCGTCCTCACCCTCACGAATAAAGCTGCGTCACTCCTCTCTGGATGAGGCAGGCGTCCTCTCCTCAATGAAGCTGCGCGACCACTAGAGGGCTTATCACTCCTCGAATTTGCTTGAAGCTATGCTGTTGCTACGCTCTTGGGCTGAAAAGTGCTCCGAACAAACCTTACTAGGGCGGGCACTCGAAGTCCCCGAAGCTAAGGGTGAAACCGAAATAGAAAACCTTACCAGGGCCGGCACTCGAAGTCCCCAGAGGCTAAGGGTGAGATCTCCGACCGGAGACACTCGTGCACTAAACAGTGCTGCAGACCGACTAAACAACCGGCGTGCTGAAGCAGACAAGAGTCCAGCTATCAATAAGAATATCAAATCATGAATGATCCAAATGAGGTGAGACCCTCTCCTTTTATAATGCCAAACTCCCTCCAAAACTTAACTCTCCTTTGACCTGCGCAGTTTACCTTGGGTCAGCCTGATGCCTCCCCTATCATACTCATGTGGACCCCCAAGGCCCCCTCTTTAAGTTATAACGTTGATCAACTAGGAAAACACTTTATTTTATAAAGTGAGGTGACTAAAATGAGGTGACCCCTCTTATTTCTCACTTTATTTATTATTTCCAACTAAAGCGGCAAAATTAAACAAAAATGAGATATTCCAATTAGCAAGGCTAATTGGGAATATTACAGTCTCCCCCGGCAAAACGTTGCTTGTCCTCAAGCAACTGAAGTGATGGATGCTGTAAACTCTGCTCACTCTCCCCCGTGGCATCTTCATCCGGCAAAAATGTCTTGTTCTCAAGCAACGCTGGAACAAGCCTACTCTCTAGCTGATGCTCCCTGCCGATACTGCAAAATGTGCCTGGGTCCCACTGAAACCTCCCTGTCTCCTGCATCACCCTGATAGGAAGGGATATCTCAACGCCAGGATCCCAAACTGGCCTCTCATGGTACCAGCCAATCAATAGTCCTCCCGGATCCCATCGCTGGCCAATAATCGTACAAGCCCCATGGCTCGGACTGCTCACTGCCTCTAGCTATGACTGGAGACCATGACCGCCGCTGCTCTGCATCTATGGTTGTGTAAGTTGTCCCGTCGACTGTGCACCAGCTCATCATCTCTCTCCCATCAAGGCATGGAGTCGAAAATATAATGAGGAATATCTCCCTCCTGTGGATCCTCCATCTCCAAGCAATCATCCAGACCAAATGAGCCACCTCCCAACAAGGCAACTCCCAAAAATCTCCTTCCACCTTAAGCTCTGGTAATGAAGGTGGGCTGAAAATATGAACTTGGCAAGCATCATAGCTTACCTCATGCTGTCCTTCTCTCCACTCATGACAAGTGTAGAGTCTATGCTGATCCTGGGCTGCAAAATCATTGCCCTCCAATGGCAAAGTGAAAAACAATCCATCATAGAAGGTTCCTCCATCGATGAAGAACAAGTTGGCCCAAAACAAACCATAGTGCAGTCTCATCCACTGCAACCTCAGAAAATCACATGGCAAGCAATGTACAAGATCCAACACATCTACTAATGGATAGCAAATGGCTGAATATGACAACAACATAGGTCCAAACACTTGCCCATGGCTGTACAATGGATGAATATCGATCTCATGGCCCACATCAAAAGAGAACGCATACATAGTAATGGTGGCCATGCCTCCTCCCATGCTCCCATTAGAACATGTAGTGCAGAAATTGTGAGAATTTTTCCCACTCACGGACACATCCGGCTCATGTGTCTCCCTCATAGTCAAGCCTCCCATACAAATCTGATATATATCAGCAAATGACGACAATATCAGCAGAAAAATGAAGGAAACGCTGAAGGTCACATGTGATGAAAAGAGGTACCAACAGCTTCCCCAACAAGTACAGCGCAGTTTTACAAGTTGCTGCTTGATAAGAGTACAAGGCAAAATGTTTATGTTACCCATGTATGTCTTCTCATGATACATGATATAGTGCTGCAAATGAACATACATGTGATGATAAAACATTTGCCCAAGGCCACAAAAGAGATGGCTGCCTCCATCATGTAGATTGGCCCAATACAACTCATGGAGAAATGTGACAAGCTTGCCCTCTTGTGAAGCAATGCATTGCATAAGAATGGCAAGAGTGTGCAAATCAATGAATGTATAGACAAAACCCTCACCACATGCTGGAAGTAAGATGGTACATGGCTCCATAAATGAGTCCTCCATAGTGTTTTGGCATGCTATGAAGAAGAATGAACCATGTGCTGCAAGAAGATAAGCCTCCCCATGCTTGGAAACCCAAGTCAAGAAGAATATGCCATAGATGTCTCTATCATCATTACCTCCTCTTTGTGTACCAAATATGAAGTGATCCTGGGACCTATGGGTTATAGATCCACCATATCTCGGCTGCGCATACTTCCTCCATAATGTTCTGCTCCAAGGTGACAACGCTGTGAGCTCATGCAAATGAGTTCCTGTCAGTACAAGACTCTATTCTTTGACATGCTCCTTGTCAAAGACTCCTCTAATAATGCTGCAATAAATATGGAATACCTCCCAAGGTGGAAGTGCTTCCCAATCAAAGACCATGGAGATTGTGCCATCTCCTTCTCCTGCAACATCATACAAGGTGTGAGAGCAAATCTGCCCTTGCTCTCCTAGGAACAACCCAAGCAACAAGACATTGTGTTGCTTCTCCATACCTCCATCAAACAACTCATGTGATGAAGACACAATGAATGATATGAGTAACACACCAACACCATGCATCCATACTCTATGCTGCTCCATGATGCAAGTATCCATCCATCTTCTCCCCATCCTCCTACTCTTAGGAAGAGTGTTTGCCAAGGGATGGCCAAACTCTTTCAAGAGTAACCAGCGCAGCCAAGCCTCCTGCTGCCTGGTGTCATAGATCTGCAAATAGCCTCCTAGCTCCTTGCTCATCAACCACATCCACTCAATACATTGTGGATGCCTCCTTCTCCTCATCCTAGTACTCCTCCCATGAGGGCTACCATCCTCCCAAATCAGATTGCTGATTTTGCACTTCATGGGATTTTGAAATATGAACTCCTCAAGGATCAATGAGACCCTATCAAGAATCAAATAGGTGGTAGGCAAAAACCTTCCATCATGATGTGTATGGCTCAAGGGGTATCCAACACAAACATGAGAGATGTTATCCATCCGAAGATGTCCCCCATCTTCTATCTGCTCTTGTGAGAAGGGAAGAAAACCATTGCGCCCCGTGGTGTGTCGAAGTGCATCTCGAGTGAGATCTCTCCTTGAGACCTCCCCTTCATCCATAGTCTGCTCCACCGAGTACCAACTCAAAATCTCTCGCCATCCAATCTCAACACGTGGCTGCTGTACCCTGTGCAACTCTGATCGTCTCATACCACTATCCAAGTCAACATATGAGACCTGATTAGGTGGCTCTTCCTCTCTATCTCCAACGGGAAGAGATGATCCAACAATACTGCTAGTCCCATCCATGCATGCCTGAAAGGGAATGATCTGATGCTGCAATGTGCCCTCAGGTTGTACCATCAGGGAATCCAGCTGTTCCCCAATGTGGACCAACTTGGCCGCCGACTTGGCACAAGTCACTCTCATACCCTCCAGCTCTTGGTCCTGCAACATAATGGTCTCCCATACTGATGCGGCCTTCTCCCTCAAAGCTCGAAGGTCCGTCCGAAGCCGATGATACCGCTGTCTGCGACCATCATCCAATGCCTCTGTGTCTCCTAGTGCCTCATCGATAGTAGATATATCTCCTGATACCTCACCCATCTGTTGTGTGCTGCTACCATCCGAAGACTCGGTCACGGCTCCAGTCATCACCTCACTGGATGGCTCTACCGGGGTAGGCTCTATCTCCTCCACTACGATATCAACCGGCACGGTCAAGGAGGGCTCTAATGATGGGGAGTCCTGTGTCACACTGGGTGTATCCTCGAACTCCCTGCAATCCTGTGTGTCCTCATCCTCCAAGTGCGATGAATATATTTTAATGGTTCCCTCTCAAATACTCGGTCAAGGCTGGGAAAGGGTATCCAGTAGTCCACCCAAGCTCTTCTTTGGCGCACAGATGACCACGTAAATATCGGTGAATGGAATACACATTCCTCTTTGCCCGACTGTGGCCCGGTCATGTGAGGGAGCTTGACCTCTGTGAAAATCAGTGGAGTCTCTGCTATCATGCGAAATTTGAACATAATCTCTACTAGCTGTGCGGTGGTCATCACGGTAGTATCCGTGCCCTTTGTGCTGGTGCTGCTCAGGGGGTTTAATACCACATCGGAACCGGATATATTGATTAAAGGGAAAGCATCCATGAATTCCTGTCCCATGCTCCGCCAATCTGCAAATATAGCCGCATGTTGAGCTAGATTATCCCTCTGTGCACCTCTCCGCACTCCTGTCTCTGTGTCCTCGGGTGTGAATGTGGGCATATAGGGTCTCTGCCAATCTGCTTGAGAACACATATCGAAATTTGGACTCACCTCTCTGCCCATCTGCTTCCTTCTTTATGACCTTGATTTAAACTTGACTCGGAAAATTCTAGGAATTTGGGAAGGTGATCCTTGTCCAAAACCCAGAAAAACCCAGAAAACATTTTTCCTAATTCCAAACTTCTGAATTTGGCCCTTTTTATTTTGGCCCTTTTTCCAACTGCGTTTATGGAATTGCAACTGCTATTGCTCTGTATGATTTCTTTTCTGATGTCATAGACCACAGGCTGAGCCAGAATTACGCTCTGATACCACTGTAATATCCCCAAAGGGAAATAACCAGTAATAAACAGAAATATGCCAGACAGATATAGAAAATACAATACTGAACCAGATCACTGAATCATGACACATGTAATACCAGAAACTGAGCCTTTTTATTAATCAGAAAGTACATAGAGAGGAGTAAGTAGAATCAATTACACTGTCCCTTTGCCGAGCAAGTGGGGGCCCTCATGAAGATACATTTGCCCAGCAAGGGCAGGCGACCCTAGCGCTCTGGTGAAGATGGCTTCTGACGAAATGCTGAGGCGAAAGCGATACGTGTGGTCTCCAACTGCAAACCCTCCACAATGAAAAACGCTGTCTCTGCTAGTGACAGCGCAGAAACAGATAGAGCACCGGTCACCAAATCCTCCAGACAAATAGGTCAGCCTCTGAAAGCTAGAAAACGCTGTTGAGCCTGCCTCTCCCAAGTCTGCTCATCAGATCAGCGTCCTACCAAGTGGATCTGCTCCTAAACACTCAGATCTGACAGATCTGAAGCCTCCAAACCAGATCTGCGTCCTTCCCTTCCTGATCTGCGTCCTCCCCTATCAGATCTGCCACCAAACCTTCAGATCTATGCTAGATCTGACAATATCTCTTCAGATCTACAGCCTCTAGGGCTGGATCTGATGTTAACCCTTCAGATCTGGACTAGATCTGCCAATATTTCCTCAGATCTGCAACTCCTCAAGATGGATCTAGGGCTAAACCTCCAGATCTGCAAGATACAAGACTGGATCTGCAAGTGGCTGCTCAGATCTACCCTTTCCAAGATTGGATCTAACAATAGGCCTTCAGATCTGCAACCCTTCCCTTCAGAAATGGACAGTGTCCTCCCTTCCAGACTTGACAGCGTCCTCCTCCTGCTTGGGCCATTCTCCCTTGCATTGACTTAAGTTCACGTCCTTCCTAGAACAGGCGTCCTCACCCTCTGAACAAAGCCGTCTCTCTCTGGATGAAACCGGCGTCACTCTCCTCAATGAACTGCGACCACTAGAGGAAGCATCATCTCAGTTGCTTGAAGCTAGCTGTGCCGCTCTGCTCTTGGGCGAAAAGGTGTACTCGAGAACAAGCCTTACTGGGGGCACTGAAGTCCCCCTTTTTCAGAGTGAAACAGAGAAAACCTTACCGGGCGAGCTAAAGTCACAGAGGCTAAGGTTGAGATCGAGGGCCAGGAGACGCTGCGTGCAGTAATCGGTCTTGAGCCATTAAACAACAAGAAAATCTTGGCCGGACAAAGAGTCCAACTATCAATAAGAATATCAAATCATGAATGATCAAAATGAGGTGAGAACCTCTCCTTTTATAATGCCAAATTCCCTCCAAAATTTAACTGCTCCCTTACTCTTCTCTGACCTGCGCAGTTTACCTTGGGTCAGCCTGATGCCTCCCCCCATCATAATCACGTGGACCCCCAAGGCCCCTCTTTAAGTTACAACGTTCATCTACTAGGAAAAGAACACTTTATTTTATAAAGTGAGGTGACTAAAGTGAGGTGACCCCTCTTATTTCTCACTTTATTTATTATTTCCAACTAAAGCGGCAAAATTAAACAAAAATGAGATATTCCAATTAGCAAGGCTAATTGGGAATATTACAAAAATTGTGTAAATTGTGTAAATTTTTTGTGTGTGCTTGCATTTATTTCCTGTATTAGCTGATGGTGAAATGAAGTAGAGTAGTCCTAATTGTTTCCTTTAGAATTTGCAAAAGTTTATATCAGACTTACTAGTTTGGCACCGTGGGCACTTATGAAAAATAAATTGAAACTGAGAGGGCTATAGTATTTTAAAATTTTCCTACACTGCCCCTGTGGAACATTGATCAAAGGTCAACAAAGGCTCAGATTGGTGAACAAATTTTGCACTTGCCTTGCCACTTGGGATTTTAAAAAATGATGAAGTAGAGGCAAGATATACTCAATCAAAGGAGGCTGTTCTCCTTTTCTGGAACAAGTGGGCTTCTGGAGGGCATTTTGAGGCCAAACCTTGGTGAAATGGGGCAATATTGGAGGTATTTCACAAAGAAATCATGCCTTGTTGAATTTGGGCACCAGTTAAAAGTCTTAAACAAGAGTGGGGACAACTAGTCCAACACTCCAAATTCACTTCTTGTCGAAAAGACATTAGGCCGATTTAGAGGGGGTTTTGATCACAATCCAAAACTGGAAGAGGTAATTAAAAGAGCAATGTAAGCTCCATTTTACCTCCATTATTTTCAAAAATCCAAAAAAAAAAATTTCCAATTATTTTTATTTAATATTAAAATAAAACAAAACATATTTCACTAGCTTGAGCTTGTATTCTTATCTTTTAGCTATCTTTGGCACTTTGGTTTTGCTCTAAAGGTTTATTTAATTTGGACAAGGAAATTTTTGTTGCTTCTATTGTGTAAGAAAGGCTGATTTTGAGCAAAACAAGTGGTTATATAAGGCTTTTGGAGATCTGTAATAGCAACTTACAGCAGCATTTTATCATGATAAATGCAGCCATTTTGTGCGGGTTTTAAGCCTAAAGATATATCTCATCAAAACCATCCCTTTTCTTCACTTCTGAAATTTATTGGAATATTATTTGAAGTGAAAATTCAATTTCCAAGCTGTTAGAAATAAAAATCTACAATAATAAAAATCAAGGTTTTGACCCTATTGGGGATGTGACCTCTCAAACTGAGTAGTAAATTCTAGATTTGAATATCTCCCTCATTGCTCAGTGTTTTGAAGTGATTGAAGGCTCACTCAATTCATATTTTAGTATACTAACACTTCCAACCCATAGCCACCTCATTTTTAGAATGGGCAAATCCAGCCTTCAATGGTCTCCAAAAACCCTTATCAATAGGCATCGTTATGCATATAATGAAATTCCACATTTAGTGAGGTGAGCACCATAGCAAATTGTTGATCTTTTCCTTCAAGTAAAAGTCAGCCCCTGTTTGATTTTGCATTTAGGTTAACTGCTCCAAATCTTCTATTCAAAATGTCACAGACACACATGCATCGACTATGTGATGTCAAAGTAACCTAATGAGAGCACTCTTTTCAGATCTGCTTTGATCATTTTCATTATCATATTTCACATGTAGAGAATTGAGCATGATGCTTCAGACCTCTGCCCATACTGAGGCACACCTATGAGACTGGCAAAATCAGGCCTGCAATAGGGTCTAACCCAGCCTCCATCAGGTTAATATGGATAGCAAATATAAAGTTAAATTACTGTTCTGTGTTCAAGTGGCAGTGCTCTTTCAATGAAATCTCAGCCCTACAGCTTGTATATGGACCTGTCCTTGTGGCTTATTCCTTCTACAGGCCTGACACATGATAAGGCTTTCTGTATCAGGTCTGAGTGCATTCTAACAATCATTCTTTGAATAGCTGGTGCAAAATGTTTGATTTCTGACTATTCATAGGATGCTAGCCCAGGTTTGGAGAGTTTCACTACTGTTTGCATGCCATGGCAAAGTCACATACACTCTCCAGAATTCAATTTTATGTCCTGAACGGTGAAATCTTCATCCTGTACACATTGGTTACATTTGTAGATCTAATATCAGAATTCTGTTGTCCCAGTTCATCAGGGATAGTCCACTTGGATTGTTTTGTGGATTTGTTGCAGTGGCAAATTCTTCCCAAACAGTGGATGCTTGGGCCTCTCATTTGATGTCACAAAGTTCAAGTCTGAATCTGCTGTCATCCCTGTATAGCAGTAGTGATGTCATTGTTGGTGGATGAGTACAATCTCCACAAAAGGAGGACCTCCACTTGCCGTAGTTCCATAAGACAGTGTGGTCCTATCCTCGAGCGCTGCAACCCCTAATTTCAGAGGTAGATAATATTTTCAAGATCCCAAATGAGTACCCAACCAAGATGGTGGGTAGCAAGCCCCTCATATTATGCCCATTTAGTTAAATAATGTTTGTAAGCAACATTTGCAACAACAAAAAATAGTAAAAAGTTGATAATTTTTTACCATGTAACTGCAATAACATTTCACATGAAACAATATCCTTTTATAGACTAGTTTTCATTTGTAGACATAAGGACTGCTTTTGTGTATGAAGCATTCTGCAAAGGAAAACTTACGAAGCTCTAGTTCATTTTCATATAATACATTGTAAAAGGGTCAGAAAATACAAAAACAAAACATATTTCACTAGCTTGAGCTTGAATTCTTATCTTTTAGCTATCTTTGGCACTTTGGTTTTGCTCTAAAGGTTTATTTAATTTGGACAAGGAAATTTTAGTTGCTTCTATTGTGTAAGAAAGGCTGATTTTGAGCAAAACAAGTGGTTATATAAGGCTTTTGGAGATCTGTAATAGCAACTTACAGCAGCGTTTTTCATGATAAATGAAGCCATTTCGAGGGGGTTTTAAGCCTAAAGATATATCTCATCAAAACCTTCCCTTTTCTTCACTTCTGAAATTTATTTGAATATTATTTAAAGTGAAAATTCAATTTCCAGGCTGTTGGAAATACAAATCTACAATAATAAAAATCAAGGTTTTGACCCTAGTGGAGATGTGACCTCTCAAAATGAGTAGTAAATTCTAGATTTGAATATCTCCCTCATTGCTCAGTGTTTTGAAGTGATTGAAGGCTCACTCAATTCATATTTTAGTATACTAACACTTCCAACCCATAGCCACCTCATTTTTAGAATGGGCAAATCCAGCCTTCAATGGTCTCCAAAAACCCTTATCAATAGGCATCGTTATCCATATATTGAAATTCCACATTTAGTGAGGTGAGCACCATAGCAAATTATTGATCTTTTCCTTCAAGTACAAGTCAGCCCCTGTTTGATTTTGCATATAGGTTGGCTGCTCCAAATCTTCTATTCAAAATGTCACAGACACACATGCATCAACTCTGTGATGTCGAAGTGACCTAATGAGAGCACTCTTTTCAGATCTGCTTCTAGCATTTTCATTATCATATTTCACATGTAGAGAATTGAGCATGATGCTTCAGACCTCTACCCATTCTGAGGCACACCTGTGAGACTGGCAAAATTGGGCCTACAATAGGGTCTAACCCATCCTCCATCAGGTTAATATGGACAGAAAATATTAAATTAAATTACTGTTCTGTGTTCAAGTTGCAGTGCTCTTTCAATGAAATCTCTGCCCTATAGCTTGTATATGGACCTGTCCTTGGGGCTCATTCCTTCTACAGGCCTGACACATGATAAGGCTTGCTGTATCAGGTCTGAGTGCATCCTAACAATCATTCTTTGAATAGCTGGCGCAAAATGTTTGAATTCTGACTATTCATAGGATGCTAGCCCAGGTTTGGAGAGTTTCACTACTGTTTGCATGCCATGGCAAAGTCACATACACTCTCCAGAATTCAATTTTATGTCCTGAACAGTGAAATCTTCATCCTGTACACATCGGTTACATTTGCAGATCTAATATCAGCATTCTGTTATCCCAGTTCAGCAGGGATAGTCCACTTGGATTGTTTTGTGGATTTGTTGCAGTGGCAAATTCTTCCCAGACAGTGGATGCTTTGGCCTCTCATTTGATGTCACAGAGTTCAAGTCTGAATCTGCTGTCATCCCTGTATAGCAGTAGTGATGTCATTGTTGGTGGATGAGTACAATCTCCACAAAAGGAGGACCGCCACTTGCCATAGTTCCATAAGACAGTGTGGTCCTATCCTCACGAGTGCTGAAACCCCTAATTTTCAGAGATAGATAATATTTTCAAGATTCCAAATGAGTACCCAACCAAGATGGTGAGTAAAAAGCCCCTCATATTATGGCCATTTAGTTAAATAATGTTTGTATGCAAGATTTGCAACGACAAAAATTAGTAAAAAGTTGATAATTTTTTACCATGTAACTGCAATAACATTTCACATGAAACAAGATCCTTTTAGAGACTAGTTTTCATTTGTAGACATAAGGACTACTTTTGTGTATGAAGCATTCTGCAAAGGAAAACTTACGAAGCTCTAGTTCATTTTCATATAATACATTGTAAAAGGTTAGCTGTTTCAATTAGCTTAGACATATATACTTGCCAGATTTTGTCTTTGAATTTATTTAAGTTATTCTTCCATATTTTGGGCTTTATCCTTCTTTAATTTTTATTTTTCAGTGAAAAGTAAATAATTTTAGATTTCTGATACAAATCCGAATATATTCAGAAGTTTCTCATCCTTCCCGTAGCCTGCATCTTCTCTGGCACAAGGGGGGTATCCCTAGAATAGGATAACTGTATGCAATGGAGGTTCAAGGTAATATGAAGAGTGAGCTTTAGCAAAATGACAATTCTAACATTATAAAATGAAGTGATGGAGGAGGACCGAGACTAGTGCCTATCCAACTTGGGCAAATGGAGTCAATAAGGGAATAAAGAGGGCTTAAAAATGGGTGAATGGAAACGGTGAGAACTGCTGTCTTTACATGCAAAGTCCCACATATGGATGTTTGATTATATGGCTGGAATGGACGGATGGGAATATCAGAAGTTGCTCAGAAGGATGATATGTTTAAAATTGCAACTGAATACTGGTAATTATGAATGAGATTAACTGGTAACACTCTAATGCATAGATTATGGTTCTTTGAAAATTTCCCTTCTAGCCAAAGCTTCTGGCCATTCTGGACACTCGTACATGTTCTGTATATTCCTACATTTCAAAAGCTCATGCAACACAATGAATTAGTAATTGTAAATTGTTTGAATTGTGTATTTCATGCTTAATTCAAAGGACCATCTTCGAAGCCTTGATAAATGCCTACATATATGGTTGGGTCAGTAGCATTTTTTATATATCTAATAAAAATCTTAGTTTGAATATTAATATTAACAAAATAGGTATATTGATGGCATTTTATACAAAAAATGGCCTACAAATGCAGCAACCACAAGCACAAGCAAAGCTCAAAATCTAGTAGGCTAATAACCAAAACGCTGTTATGTTTTACTTTTAATTGTTCTTATAAAGCCTATAGAAAAATAAGAAACAAAGCATGAAGTAAAGAACATAAAAATGATCCTTAGCTTGAACATAAACATGGAAACATCAGGATAAAATCGTTGAGGGTTCGGAAAATGAAAAAATGGAAAAATTGGAAAAATCAACCAACATCAGAAAAATAAATAAATAAATAAAAAGAAAGAAATAGAGGTGACTTAAATCACCCCCTCTGTGCGATGGAATTTTTTTGGATCAAATCGCAATTTTCACGATGTTGCGATTTTTTTGGGATTGCAAATTTCACGATCTTTTGGCCGAAAAAAATTGGTGTTCGGAAAAAATTGCAATGTGGTGATTTTATCACTATTTTTCACTATGTTTGCAACACTAGTAACAAGTAGGAGCATTGAGTCGTGGATCATCATGATATTTGTTATTAACCCCTCTTAGTGTTGGTTGGCTCAAATCTCAATGACCACTGGGTTACAACCGATGTTGCCAAGCTTAGGTGGTTTCTCAATCTTCAAGATAGGGTTATAGATCACCATTTTTATGCACATGAAGGGTGTTGAACCGCATATTTGTTGCACAAATGGGGGTTTAAGGTCTAGCTAGACTCCATCATGCTAGATCTATTTTAGGTGCATCTAGGTCTTCATAGAGATTAGAGGTTTGCTATAGAGTCAATTTCATTAGATTTTGAGAAACTAGGTTTTTCACACTTTGCTTCTTTCCATGAGCTCCAAGGCATGCATGTTAGAGATATTTACATGTTTTTGGTCCTTTTAAGCTCACGATGTCGATGAACCTATTTCAGGAGAGATGTAAACAATTTCACAACATTGCTATTTTTAGCAGTTTTCTTTTCAAGGCCTGCATGCTGTTTTTGAGAGCATATCTGGGTTCCTTATAGAAACACGAGTCTAATGAGATTGCTTTTAGTGACATGCAGTTTCTATTTTTAGACATGCTATTTATAGCAGTGGTCTCGTAGTTGTTACCTTCATTTTTAGTGTTTCCCACTTTTTTGGAGTTAGAAAATTTTCTAGGCATGCCTATATTTAGTAGTTTTTATTTATGGCAGGTATAGGTTTTGATGTCATCATTCGTGGTATAGTGGTTTCCAAGATTCTAATGGGTGAAAGGTGATGAGTCAGGAGCCGTGGTGAGTAAGTGGTTGTCATCTTAGTGTCATGTGGTAGCTAGTTGGAGCATTTTGATGGATATGATGTTCTGAAATGGACTTGTGCTAAAACCCTAAGTTTATTTCCTTAGATAATAATTTTCCTGACCACCTTCGTCAAGTCCAAGCCCTTATTCTAGTTGCTAGTTGGTTGATATCCTTGCAAGAGAAGTAAGCTGTAATTCACTTTTCTGAAATGGACTTGAGCTAAAACCCTAAGTTTATTTCCTTAGATAATAATTTTCCTTACCACCTTCGTCAAGTCCAGGCCCTTATTCTAGTTGCTAGTTGGTTGACATCCTTACATGAGAAGTAGGCTTTAATTCACTTTGCTAATGTTGCCAAGCAAAATGAAGTTTATTATTATTCTAACTTGCCATATCATCCTTGATTGGGAAACATTCTAAGTTTACCATGCTGTCTTGGCCAAGTAAAGCTTAAGTTTGACCTTATCTAGTTAGCATGAGAATAAAATAAAAAATCCAATTTGACTTGTTGTACATACCAAGTTCACCTTGTCCCAGTTGGCACATATGTTAATTCTGCCAAAGTTAGTCTTTTCTTTAGCAAGAAGACTTACTAATCCCAAAATCAATTCGACTGTCTTTGTTGTTGCTAAATTTACCAGTTTGGAAAGCTAGTTTGATTGGTTGGCCATATTTAGCATTTTTGTTAATCCTTCCTGTTGACCACTGGAGTGGCACCTGATGATAATGTGAAGACTCCATGCCCAAGGATGAACCAGAAGACACTTGTGCCAGTAGATATCATCAGATATCATCATGTTCAACAGAGTTTTTAAACTCTACTTCTTCTTCTCATCATTTTCTTCTTCAGTCTTCAGATTCCGCAGCCCTTCGAGGATATTGTATAAATGTCACTAGCATGATGAATAAAGCCATGTAACAGGCCTAGGATGTCGGGACTTGATCAGCAAGCGAGTACACCTTGGAGTGTTTTTTTTACTTGGTTAATTATTCCTTCTTTTTAGCGGCGAATAATTTTCTAGGTTTTTTCACTCATTGCATTACCCCAAAGCCGGGGTGACGGCTTGAAGGTTGAGCCCCTAACACATCTTAGTGTCTAGAGTCAATGTATATTACCATGCTAGGTCATCTCTGAAATTTCGCGGAATTTGACTAGGTTTAAGTAGGATTTTTTAATAATTAAAAATTTCCCGCAAAATGGGATTTTTTAATTATTTTCTATGTAATGATGTAAATAAGTGGTCTTCGGAAATGTCTGGGGCGTGTGATCAATCGAAATTCATCCTCAGAGACCCAGCATTATCCTAGGACCCACTTTGAGGGTCAAAAAATGACTTATGGTCCCTCAAAAGCCGATTTTCCTAATGGCAGTGGAAAAAATGAGAAAAAATTAAAAGAAATTCATAATTGGAAAAATTTGGAAAATTTTCCAAAGTCAAAATAAGTCAAAATTTTGACATGGCAGATTGAGGGTAAGTCAAAGGTGGTGTGGCAAGTATGTGGGGCCCACCATAAGGTACAACTCAAGTCAAAGTCAAAGTTCCAAGTGGCAAGTCAAATGGAAGTCAAAAAAGTCACGTAATGCCTAAAGTTCAATGATTTAATTTAATTCACATATCAGAAATATGTAAATCTGTTTTCGACTTGATTAGAGATATGGTTAAGTTTGATAGTCCAAGTAAAGGGAGATAATGGGGGACAAAACAGCCACATGGGACAGATCTTGTCCCCCTCCATTCCATGCACACCAAAGACATATGCATCCACTCAGAAAATAATTATACGCTGCCCAGATTCTTACGTTCCACGCAGCCAACACAGCAGTTCATTTCAGCAATATGCATAGTTATTTATGTTTGATCTTTGGTGGGAAGATTTGCATGATGATTCACATTAGTTAATGGAGGATTTTTCCCCACGTTCTCCTACATCCGCTACTAAGAAGATACGCATGGTTCAACAACAAATCCAATTTAGCTCTGCGCATCACCAGTTAATTAATACACAGGTTTGTTGGGCAGCGATACGCAACATGGGTTCGAGAGGTGTCATTGCCTTGTTTATTTTGTTGGAGATGATTGGGGGATGTGCTACGTCTCACCCACTCACATTTCACACTTGGCTGCCATATCCTATACGCTGGTCTGCTAGAAGGTAATACACTGCCAGTGAAACAAGTAACACACAACAGTTTACAACAGTCACCTACAGCAGTTGGTTCCACTTGGACAGTTCTTGTGCTACTTGTGCAAATTCGTTTTGCATTGGGATTATCTCCCTTCTCCACTTGTCATTCATTTTTTCATTGGGATTTGCTCCCGTAGTTCTATTTAAATGAGCCTTGGGCTCTCATTGTAAGTGTGGTTTTTTTGAAGCTTGTGCTTATTGTTACTATGCCGAAATTGTCATTGAGCTGAATAAAGAAAAGTCTTTGGGGTTACTAGCTTCTCTTGTGGTGCATTCTTTGGTTGATGAGGTATACTTGTTTCATTTGATATTGTTATTTATTGCAATCTAGTTGTTTTTCTTTGCATTTGCTTGAAGGCACTATTGTCTAGGGAGGGGAGATTTGTAGCTATCTCAGATCTCCTTTGGACTTGGTATGTTTTGTGCTCTTGTTGTAGCTTGTTATTTTCGATGAAATGACAAGCTCAACGTGGCCTCTATATGCCGAGTTTCTTTTGCACTAACAATTGGTTTGCAGAAATTTGTGTGTTCAAAGGACAGGTTGCCAAGTCCATTGGAGTGTGAAGACTTCTTCGGTTGGAATAAGTCAGCTCCAAGGATATCAGAGGTCTCACAAGTTGTTCAAGCCAACAATCTCATAAGACATCAAAAGATTTATTTAAAAGGGGGTTTCATGAGCCTTTTTCTTCTATTCCATCTCTAAAAAAATTTCATATATTTCTTCTCTCATTTGTGCACATATCTATTTTATCTAGCATTTGAGGCTAAGTTGTTGGGTTTAAATCCTAATTCTCACTCACTAAATCAACTCTTTCAAACTGTTCTTAGTGAGGGAATTTGTAACATAAAGTGTATTTTATACTTGCATTGAGTTTCTAACTATTTCTTTGGCATTCTAACTCTTTTGCTTGTTTGCCTATAGGTGTGCTTGGAAGCAATCTAAATTTTGAAGAAAGGGAGCTAAAGCTTAGGCTAAGGAACATTCTTCCGTTTGGAACCTCAAATCCAAGTTCCGCCTTATCACTTCACCTCTACTTCTAAATCCTCGTTCTTTTGAGGAATTGTAACCGCCATTCACCTCAAGGCTTTAAGCCTTTACTTTGTAAACTTCTCACAAGTAAATTTTTTTTAAATCTTACACTTGTAACTTTGGGAAAGAGCAAATTTAAAACGCATATTGTAAGCTCTTCCCAATCCCCTCATTTCTATAAGAGGGCCTCACTTTCATTAATAAAGAGTTGACTTTTCTTGAGGGAGCTTGGGAAGTTTTTCCCATGGTATCTCGCCTACTCACTTAGAGGGAGTAAATCCTCTTGAGTGGTTAAATTTTTTTTTTTTCTCAACTAAATCACTTGCATTCATCATTTCATTTGCTAATCTAATTTAGTTGCATGTGAGTAACTCATATTTTCATTTCATTAATTGCTTAGATCACATAGTCCTCTAAATTTCCTAGTTTGCAATCTCATTTGCCATCACTTACTTATGTTTTGTGATCTATTTCTCATTGGATAAGTTTCACAATATGCTACAAGTAAAGAAGCATAATACTTTCAATTTATGGCAACTTGAGTTATTGCTCTAACTACGAAGCATATTTAACTGAATCATCTCCATCTTTTACATAGCACTTGCAAACTCATTTCCATATTAGGCATTTCACTTTGCATGCTAGACTCGCGTCTCTAAAAATTAATCTCCAACTTAAGTTGGTTGTATAGACATTAGGGACCCTCCACCCCTATGGACTCCTCATTGTGAGATCCGAATTTCGGGCGAGGGTGAGGTCTGGGGACAGGAGTTCAATTGTAACATTGTTTTAGAACTAATTAATAAAATAAACCAAGAGCACTATCTCAACACATTTACTTGCAAAGTTCCCAATTTTCTGTTGCTATCTTGACGGTTTAAAGATTCACGTGCAAATATTATCTCAAGAAGCATTTTGGATGCGAGCATTTTAATTCCTTAAATTTTGCAACAAGTTTAACTCTATGGTACTTGGAAATTTGCTGCTACATACAACTTCATTGCATGTTGTCATTTTAATGGTCATTATGCTTATGGATGATTGATATATCTCGTTTAATTGGCAAATACCCTTATTTGGTGTTGCAAATTTAACTGCATATTGTGATCTTGGTCTAACATTTCCGTTGTGGGATTATTGTCATTATATCTTGAATTTCATTTTTGAGCAAGCATTTGTTATCTACTTTAAAGCACTGGTCTATATTTTGAACGCGTCATTGAATATTGCCCATATACTTATATGCTTGTTTACATATTGGAAATCGAGTCATCTTTGATAAGCAATTCCTTCTAATCAGTTCTCCTAGAAATCTCACATCTTTAACTTAGTTTTCCTTTAGGGACCACCCCCCTTAGCTAGCCTAGGAGATAGCTTAAACGGAGAGAGTTGGGAATAGGTGACAGCCCCTTCTCTGAGTTCCTTGCCACCAACCACACCTATGGGGTTGAAGGCTTTTCCCACTAATTGTAGGTAGGTGTAGGCGACAAGCGATAACACTGCCAAAGAAGAAAATCCTTGATTATAGTCTCTGATGCTAATATGGCCAAGTGAAAATTTTATCTCCTTCGGTATAGTTGGCAAGCATGCTAACTTTACTATGTTGTTTTTGCCCATGTAAAACTCTAGTCGACTTCATTATTCATGCAGGAAACTCGCGCTGTGCTTGTGATGTGTGATCATCAAGGAAAGTGTTAATGGAGAGTCACACATGTAGCTCAGGTTCTTATGCTTTTATTGGAAAGATGCAGCTTTATTGACACCAATAAGGAGCAGGTCTGTAGGAGTTTTATAGGCAGATTTGGTCTAAGGAAGGAAAACAACAACCGACAGATGTACGAGTCAATGATTGTAAGGTTACTGCATGAGAAATTGGCGATTAGAAGTTGCCACATGCAGAGTGGGTGTGGATTGAATGATTAGCCGCAATTCATTCCTCAAGTAATTCAGTTTTGTCATCAAATTGCATGCTACAGCCCCTTGAGATATGAGTGTGATGTTCATAACTCCTATTGATATTATTTTGGGAAAAATATCAGGTTCGACTTCTTTTCAATTGTAGCCAAAAATAACATCATTCTGTTTTGATTTCATGTTACACCATTACAAATGCAAGCAAATAATTATTGGTAAGGTTGCTTTAGGCAAGACAGGGATATAGAATTGCTAGTTTCCAAAGATAAAATTGGTAAATAGCATCTGTAGGATGAGAAATGGAAAAGAGGGTTGGTAGAAAGTTGTTTTTTCCATAAAAATATCATCCCAACAAGAAGTTGACACTGTTGGTGGGCATGCAGACTATGAAAAGCTTGGTATTCTTTTTTTCCTATTTCCTCAAGCAGTTTGGGTGAATTAGGCTTTTAGGGGATTGGACTTATATATATCCAAAGATGAGATTCTTTGTAGGGGTTAAATATTATTTCTTCAGACATGATTTTAGTAGGGGATAACTTATCATCCTTCCACCTTCATGATCCAATAGACCACTACTACCACTATATGCTATTGGTCTTTTCAAAGCTTGTCATGTGTTGTCACCTATGTTGTAGGCAAGTGGCTCCTCACCCTCAACTCTTTGCTCCTAAAGCATGCTCCCCAAGAAAGTGTTCAGGAAGTTCCCTCTGGAGCGTGCTTCCTAAATGCTCACTTCTAGGAGTGTTTTTTGGGAGTGCTCTCCCTAGCAAAAACAATCGCTCCATGCCCTTTAGGGAGTGTTTAGGGAGTACTCCCATGATGCTCCCAGGATCTTAGAAACACTCCTTAAGCACTCACATGCAATAAGGAGAATTTTCCCCCTCGTTTTCTTTGGTGGGAACCAAGACAAGGTTTCAAAAGATTCGTTTAGGCATGGCTAGGGTTTATTGGTTGATTAGAAACTCATTCCGTTTGTTCTCATTCTATGTTTCATTTCACTCAACTTTTCTAGGGTTATAAGAGGGATATTTACTAGTTGTCAAAGCACATATTTGTGAGAGATTTGAAGGAAGATAGAAGGTTTCCATTTGCGAGATCTTGGAATGAAGATTGAATGTCGCCATTGTTACATTCAACCACCATTAGAGCGCTGAAGAAGTAGGCTTTGTTACCACTCAAACCAGTAGGGGACCTAAAAGGGGTTCCTAAGAGGGCAATTGCTAGGATAAGGGCAACGGTGGAGGCTTATCCCACTCTCACCACAGCGAAGACTCCCCGTTCTTTACATACTTTCACCGATGGGAGGAGACTCGATGTTTTGGGAAGTCACTTATAAGGGATATATCAATGAATAGGTATGAAGTGATCCCATAAACCCGTTCCCAAGGAGGAGGTGAAGAAATGGTGCTTGCTTGCTCTTTAAGCACGGGACTTGCTTTCCAAGGGAGAAGGGGTGAGGATACGAGAGAAGGATACAGCTTGTAGAGGTACTTCCCGATCCCTAAAATCCTATATGAACATGGATTCCCAAATAGTCCTTGATGATTTAATCTTTGACAAAACATGACCACACGAGACCAAGTGGACCCAGCCTAGGTTCGGGGATGGAATATGGCAACCAATGGTGTTCCTATCTTGGACAAGGTAAGGGGAAAGGATTAGACAATAATTTTTTCTTCAAAAGATCAAATTGATCATACTAGGTTGTAGCCTTGGGGATGCCTAGGCAAAAATTGGTTCGAGAGGTAGGGCTTGGGATTCTTGAAGATTCCATTGTTGGAATTGCCTCAAATTTAGAGGAGAGGGAGGGGACTGGCCAACATAGTAGCCTCTTAGAGATTGAAGTTTTCCTGTGGGCGAATTCCTAGGAAATTGATTCCCTAGGTGACCTATCAGGGCTAGACCTGGGGAAAAGGGAAAAAGGTGATAAAGAAGGGGAGAATGACCACCCTTTTGAGGGAACAATGCTTATTTCCCTTGGGGATATGGAATTAAGGATGATAATGATTGAGAATTCGGTTTCTTGATTAAGGAGGCTCAGAAAGTCAACTTCGTCCAATGTTAAGGGAAAAAGAAGAAAAGTGACCTTCAAGCATTAATATTTCATACAAATACTGCAAGATTATCGAGATAAAACAATCTCTAGGACATTTCATTCATCTAACAATGACACATACATTAAACGAGCTAAATAGACACCTAATTCCACATTCCAATGATGCAACAACTAGCGCTAATTATAGCGAAGTTCAACAATATGCAGCAACAAGAATATATCATTAAAATTTACTTACAGTGTTAGAGAGTATATCCAACCAGCATCATATTTGCAAAAAACGAAGCTCTAAGATAAAAATGGCCCAAACCCATACATTTCATCCATTTATCCAAAATAATCCTCCAAGAAGAAGTACGAAGTTCTCTAAAGATAGAGAGATCCCAAGTAAAGCGATGATACAAGTGAATGTAGCTAACAACAATTTATACCCCTCTTAGGAGTTAGAATTAGCCTATGAGCCTACATTAGCCCCTACTAATAAAATAATGTGCAATTAAAACCCTTATTGTTGACAATCCCACCAAGCTATTTCGTAAATGGAAAAATAAGTCTCTCGGGGGGAAAAATATTAATATGTACATGTTGTTGGGCCCTACAAAGGCCTACTAATATCTTGAAGTGCCATAATGAGGAATAAAATCCTCAAATTATGATGGACAAGGGGGTGGCCACTTGTTCTCCAAGTAGTAGATCTATTTTGCTCTTGGTTGGTGTGGGGGCACATAAATGACCCCATGGGTCTCCATATGAGTCGAAGATGCCTGTAGATCATTTGCAAGGGCTCGAGTGATGGAATGAACAATACCATGACATCATACAAGTCTCGGGACACCTACCAAGAGTGTGGGGCTCCTGTGGGGCCTGTTGGGCATAGTGTACCAAGTACATCATCCTCATCCCAAAAGTGGATCGCTAGTAGTCTCTGAACATCGATGGGGATCCGTGGAGTGTTGTCTGTTGCTGTGGAGGCCCATGGCTCTCTTGCACACCCTATATGTGCCAATGTAGCCCTCTTGGGGATAGGACCTCGTATAGGGAGACCAAACCCAAATGGAAACCACTTGCAATCCTGTATAAGATCCAATGCATCCCCTAGGCTTCTAGTACAAGCAGTCATTAGAATAATCATGTAAAAGAGCTTACAAATCAAAGATGACAAAGTGGGCACTTCACAATGGCATGCCATTTCTTAGCGGGGTTTGGCATGTGCTAGTGTCTCCATATTCCAAAGGGGGTTAACCATGTACCTTATTAAGTGGTTTCAACCCTTAAAGGGGATAGTAGGTCCAAGGTACATCCTTTGAATGGGGGTGGCAAGTGATAAATAAGTGAAATGGAGTAGGGAATGAGAGGGGCAATCCTGGGCCACATATCGGGGCATAGGGGCAGCCAGATAAGGGGAAGCCCACACCAGGGTATATAATGTGCAGGAGGGAGTAGTCGTGGTACATGAGGTGTCCCGACCTTGATTTTTGCGACCTTCTTTTTCATTTTATGGTTTTTATTTAATCAACTACTCGGGGCACAAGGATAAGACCATGATGTGTCGAATATAGCAGTGATTACCCCTTTAAAGTAGGGTGTTTCATTACTCTCCAGGATTTGGGACAATCATGGGTTCCTGAGTGACAAAGGAGGCTCATCTAGGGCCTATGGAACTAGGATGATGGCCATGGGTATGCGGTAGAGCTCATGTATTGGCTTTTGCCCATGTGCTAATTATTTTTTGTCCCGACCATCTTTTGCATTTTGTGGTACAATTTCCTGTTAAGTGGCCAATTATGCTTTTTTCTTTTTCTTTTAGCTGCTTCAACCTTCGGGGCATCATTCCAGGCCTTGCCCAAGGTGGGTGCAAAGGGATAGGGAGGCTGATCCTATGTGGACCCATGGGGACTATGTGGACCCAGGTGGGAGAAATGATGACTTGAGATATAATGAGTGGAAGGGGAGCAATATATGTGGATAAATGAGTGGGACCATGCACCCAAAGTTGGGGTTTCCCAAGTAGTACCACCCTAAAACAAAATGGTCAGTAAAAGAGATCCCACAGGACTAAGATGCAAGGGTAACACCCAAAGGAGATCAAGGGGACATGAGCACAAACTAAGTGCACTCTTTCCGCCAAATGCCCCCATCAATCCATGCCCAGAAGTATCCATGATAAGTAAACCCAATACTCAATTACCAAATGACAAGACATACCTTTACGATCAATACAGATGGGTGAGGGAGCACATGGCTGGCTCAAGTGGCAGAGAAATGGCACGATGAGCTAGTAGTAGGCTACAAGGGGTTATTGGCTATCGGCTGAGGTCCATCATGGAGAAAAATTTATCCTAGGGATATCACCGACGAAGTGGTGGGTAACATCTGGCTCCAACTAGGACATGATCTCTCAAAGAAGTGGGCAAGGCTAATCGAATGGGAGGTCACGAGAACTCTAGCAATCTCTTGGTCGTCATATACCTATTATCTGCACATGTCAAAGATCAAAGCCATGGGGAAACATGTTTTTCACGGTGTCTTATGATCACCGATGCTTAATCTCAGCCCATAAAACCAACAAGTAATAAAATATGCAAATTTTAATCCAAATGCAGCTAATCTATCATGAGAAATATCATATGTGGTTAGCTCCAATGAAAAAATCATCATGCAATGCATCCTACTCTCACATGCATATGACGAGGGTAATATTAAGTGTAATCATAAAGCCAATGCAACCAACATATCATCATATTAATACACATATGCCTGTCAGTATGATTACTCATGTAGCAACTCCCAAATTGAATGTGGACACAGTCACATGGCGGATGAAGCGAGTGGGAGGAGGGAGAACATGATCCCCCTTTGAGGTAAAAGGAAGCCCCAGGAGAAGTAAAATAAGTCAATATAGAAGTGTCGAGCTTTCCTTCCAAGTACAGAATGGTGGAATAAATGATCATGTGAAAATTTCTATATCTACTCAATAGAAATTTCTATTGCAGAAATTTGGTTTACTTCTCCTACTTGTGTTTTTAAATTTACAGGTTATTTTCAAAAATATTCAGAAAACAATGAAGTAAACACACTGCAAATCTACACATACATGCAGATCAAGTACTGAAGAATTAAGCACATATGACAAAGGACACACAAGATTTTTCGGACCAATGTCCCCGAAAAAACCCAATGCGGGAACACCGGTGCAACAACTCTTGAGGGTTTTATTATTATGAAAAATTCTAAAAATAATATAGGGTACTAGTAGTGGTTTACCCAACTGAGAAAACCCTGGTAGATGTACCTCTATCTCCGGAGACAGAAAATGTAATATCCCTATTTCAGGAATATTGCCAAGCTGCTCAATAGGAATGCTGTATAGGGAAAATATGGCTCAAAGCTCTGATACCACTATAATATTCCCAAAAATGGATTCTTCAGCAGATCATGCTTGAAAAACGCATCCTTCAGTTATGATGGCTTCAGCTATCATAGAATATGCCTAAAAATGCTCAACAACCAAAAGAAATAACAACAGCAACCTTTACTCAACTTTTAGGGGCAAAAAGGTGGGGAAAAGTGAGGATTTTGGCCCTAAAATGAGTGTATAAGAAAATCTGCGTAAAATGACGTCTCAAGGTTCTGGGATATGTTAGAATAGGTCAATAGGGACTTCCATGTCGAATTTCAGCTCAAACAAAGGCGTTTTGCTAAGTTAAAAAGTTCCTCCTTCCCGACTAGTCAATAAAAACCCTGATTTCCCAAGACTTTGAATATGCAGAAATTTGCTGAAGCAAGGGTAGCGTATTTTCTGAAGGAATATGATGTATAACACTATAAATAATCAGAGAATGAGTTTGATAACAAGGCATAGGCTTTCAGCAAGGTTAAACAACAGTTTTATATAGAAAACCCCTCAAGATAAAGGTGCCGCAAGACAAAGATTGATCCAGAAACCCTTCAGCGTTTTCTCCAGGAGGCTGAAGCTTATATTTATTATATTACAGATCTACAACTGATAAATACATGAAAACATAGATCTATAATGAGACAAAATGCCCAAAGGGCTCTTTATTACTTTCCCCTTGGGGATTTCAGCAATCCATGAGAATGCCGGAGCAGATCTGAGTTTTACTGCAGCAGATCTGAAGAATGATTCAGAATTTCTGAAGCAAACTTCAGTATCAGATCAGAAATATACTTGGATTGGTTGGCCAATCCAAGGATCACCCTCAATCAGAGATCTAACTCCAAAATGATGCCAAAACCCCTGGAACGCTGCTCTTTCAGCAATAACGCAGATATAGGGAAAGAACTGCATAGTACACCATGAATAACATATAGGCCTGATGCCAAGATCTGATAATAAGCTCCAATATCTCCTAATCTGATCCTCCAAAGGAAAGAGAGACTCTCCCTCTGAAAAACAAGAGAAGGAGGTGGTGTCGTAAAGTCACCACGGCAACACCCTACAACACAGTATTACGCTGCTGCAGCAATAACGCTGTCCTGGAGGATGATGATAAGAAAATAACCTTGCCCGAGCAGGCACTCTAAGTCCCCCGGGGCTAAGGGTGAGATCTCCGCACGGAGACACTTGGTTGCACTAAACAGTGCAGCAGACGGGCTAAACAGCCAGCGTGCCAAAGAAGACAACATGTCTCACTCAACAATCCATAATCCAAGCATCCAAGCATGAATGAAATGAGGAGGCTCCTTCATCTTTTATAGTGTTGGTTTCCCTCCAAAACCCAACGTAGTCTCTCTCTCTCCTCCACGTGGTGTTGGGTCCCCCCCTTGACTCCCACTTAAGTCACAACGTTGTGCTACTAGGTGGATGTCTTATTTCATTTAAGTGAGTTTAGACCCTCTTTATTCACTTTTTATTTACTTACAAACTATAGGTGGCAAAATAAACAAAATAGAATATTCCAATTTGTTGTCACAAATTAGGAATATTCAGTATGGACAGTTGTTGTGGATAATGAAGAACCCCACAGTGCCTACGACAGTCAGCATCACCCTTCGGTGTGAGTACATTACCCCTTCATCCCATTGAATATGAACCCTTTTGGCCATTGAGCTTCTGTTGCCCTTCTGGGCACTTCCGGCCCACTGCGAAAACGTGTCACCATTACGACGATTGCCGTCGGCCCTACGCGGCGGCTCTCGTGAGTACAGTGGAGTGCAAGCCACCCCGGCCCAGGCCTACGCTACCTCTGTAGCGGCCCCTCTGGGGCTGCGTTGCTCCTGCAGTACGGATCTGCCTCTTTGCCTATGTATTCTCGGCCTCGAATCTGAAATCCCTCTCTGCGTCTGCCCCTTGTTGCACTGCAAGCTCACTCGAAAATTCTTAGCAAACTGCGCCCAAGAATTTCGACTTAGCTCAAGTGCTGCCACTTTGTGTGTGTTCTCCAACTGACCCCAAGCCTTCCTTTATTACTTTTCTTGTTGAACAATCATCGACCGTGATCTAATCTCTAATCAACGACTAATATTAGAAAAGACTTGGTCCTCGTCTCTTAGAACATTCTCACCCACATGTTTAAATTAATTCCCTTTAATTATTTAATTTCCCTAAGTTAGACTTAGGGTCTCCATTAAAATAATTAATTATTGGAATAACTTAGGCTCAAGGTGGAATTTCTCCAAACGATTTCTGGGTCTTGGATATCTCATGTGTTCTAGCCCCTCCACAAAGTTTCGAAGCTAGAGGACATCCGATGCTACCCAAAAAATCAACACTCCCTCTTAGCAAGGAATGTGCTCTAGCAATACTTCAACCTAAAGCATCACCCTGATCCACAACATCGGTCCCTTGTGTTGTTGATGCTGGGCCTACTGCTCCTCATCCACTGCGTTGTTGCCTTCTGTACTGCTGCACATGACTCTTCCATAGTCACTACCTCATCTGTACTGCAGTTCCCTCTCAAATGCTGCATCATACTGCCCATAACACTACCATTGCTAACTACTGCACTGCAACTACGATTCTTGAAAATGGCATGAGACATCACCCAAAATCTTGTGAACAAGTCATTAAGGATGCATCTCGATGTAGGCACCCTCTTTGCTACTAAGCTGGCGACCCTCACGAGCTCACTGCATTGTTCTTTACTCACAACACTTCCGTAAGCACTTCCCCTTTAATGCTCTTGAAGTCCCATCGGCCTTTGCGCTGTACTTTCTGTTGTTGTTGCCTCGGCTTTGGTGCTCTAGTCTTGACATCCTAGCTCTTGTAATGTGCCTCCATGATCTCTGCCGCAACTAACTCCGGTCATCCTGCTCTTGTCATTAAGGTCATTAATGGCTCCCCTAACTTGTATGTGATCCAAGAGTTTGGGCACCTCAAGGATCCCGCGCCAGCCACCGTCTGTAGGTCAATCTACAAATCTATGTCGCCCCACCTCTTATCTCGAGGCACATGAGCACTCATAGCCACATCATCATCACTGCCATCATTCCCCTTTGCTGCCGCAGCCTTAGAATTTGAATCTTCCTTGTCCTTCTTCTTCAAAGGACAAGTATTGGCGAAATGTCCCAATTCGCCACATCTGAAGCATCAGACCTTTGAGAGGTCATTCTTCTTCTTTCCTTGCTGCTACCACTGTCCCTTAGATGCGAGTGCCGCATCTTCCTCCTCCTCCTTCTTGATCTTGGTTCCTCCACTATTGCTGCCCATCTTGGACATTCTCCCGATCTCCTCTTGACGAAGAGTTGCCCACACGTCCTCCCAGTTTGGAAGTTATGCTCTGCCCAAAATGCTTTGGACAAAGGTCTCCCAATTATCGGTGACTACATTCAGGGCAGTCCTCACCATGAGACCCTCATTAGGAGTTGCCCCCATAGCAACTTGCTGTTCTTGAATGGCCTTCAATCTAATGAGGAAGGGATCGATTTCCTCTCCCTTGTGTATCTCAAATAGTCACAACTGATTCTCCAGAAGCATCTTCCTCTGGACGAAGGTGCCTTGATACAAATTGGTCAGCGTTGTCCACATCTCATTTGCTGTGTTTTTTTCGGCAATATGTGGGACCACATGATCCTTCACCCCATCCATAATCAAGTGCTTAGCCCTTGCTTGATTTTCCTCATACTTCTTTAATGGATTAACATTGACCGGAATGGATACAACCCTCTCAGCATGATCTTTGATGCAATATTCGTCAAGGACTGTCAGGATTATGGCTTTCCAGATGACAAAGTTAGATGCATCTAGCCTGTCCTGATCTCTCAGTCCATGCGAGGCCATCTCTGCTCAAATGTCGAAACGGATTCTCTACTCCCTTCTTCTGCTGCTGCTCTCAGCAAGAGACCGGATCTGGGTTTCTTGGCAATATGAACCCTCTAGAGAATACACTCCCTTTGACAAGTGATTTCCTTCCCGGAAATCCTCCACCAATTCTATTGAATCAACCTTCTCCCAATGACTCCAATGATCGGATCTCAAACTTCTTGGCTAGAAATTATGTTGAGGAACTATTTCCCCTTACTTTGTCAACCCTGCTAGACACTATTCTGCACCATCAGAAACAATGCCCCACCAACAACTTTGAAGAACAAAACTGCACCTCCAGCCACGACAACTGGCACAACGTCACCCCCTCTCAGGCTATGTCACCCTCTTGGACCTGCGTCATCCTCTACGTCACCCTTCTGGGCTTGCTTCAGACTATGCGTTAGCTCTGCGTGAGCTAGACAGGCGCAGTGTCACCCGTGTTGGGTCTGCACTGTCCCTTTGGTGATGCGTTGCCTTTTTCTGGATCTGTGTTGTCTCAGTCGCCTTGCTGCAGCAAAAACCTCGTCACTTCGCTGATGGCTTCGACTCCCCTTGATCTGCAATAGCTTTGATACCATGTGAAAATTTCTGAATCTACTCAACAAAAATTTCTACTGCAGAAATCTGGTTTACTTCTCCTACTTATGTTTTTAAATTTACAAGTAATTTTCAGAAATATTTAGAAAACAACGAAGTAAACACACTGCAGATTTACACATACATACGGATCAAGTACTGAAGAGTTAAGCACATATGACAAAGGACACATAAGATTTTTTGGACAAATGTCCCTGGGAAAACTCAATGCGGGAAAACTGGTACAAAAGCTCTTGAGGGTTTTATTATTATGCAGAATTCTGAATACAATCTAGGGTACTAATACTGGTTTAACCAACAGAGAAAATCCCGACAGATGTACCTCTATCTTCGGAGACAGAAAATATGTCTAATTCAGTTGAAGATGAAGAAGCCCATAGGTGCCTATGTAGTCACTGCATCACCCCTTCTAGATATGTTGAATATGAGCCCTTTCTAGCCCATTGAAAACCCTAGCGCTACCCTTCTTGGCTCTACGTCAACCCCTCTTGGCCTGTGTCACCCTTCTATGGCTGCGTCAACATCTGTGCTGGCTCTGCGTGAGTTTGGCTGGGTCTGCGTCACCCCTGCTGGGCCTACGCTGCCTCTGCGTCACCCCTCTTGGGCTGCGTTGCTCCTCTGGTATGGATTTGCCTCTCTGCCTATGTATTCTCGGCCTCGGATCTGAAATCCCTCTGTCGATCTGCCCCATGCTGCACTACAAGCTCACTCGAAAATTCTCAGCAAACCGTGCCCCAAAATTTCGACCTAGCTCAACTGCTACCGCTATGTGTGTGTTCTCCAACTGACCCCGAGCCTTCCTTTAATACTTTTTTCGTTGAAGAATCAACGACCATGATCTAATCTCTAATCGACGGCCAAGATTAGAAAAGACTTGATCCTCGTCACTTAGAACATTCTCACCCACGTGTTTAAATTAATTCCCTTTAATTAGTTAATTTCCTTAAGTTAGACTTAGGGTCTCCATTAAAATAATTAATTATCGGAATAACTTAAGTTCCGGGTGGAATTTCTCCAAACGATTTCTGGGTCTTGGAGATCTCATGTGTTCATAGACCCTCCACAAAGTTTCGGAGCTAGAGCACATCTGATGCTACCCAAAAAATCAACTGATTACTCTCAAGAAATCCCTATCACGATCATTGCTTATAATTTTATGCTTTGTGGGTGCCACAAGGTCATGATGAGAGGGGAACGCAGGGTGAGGAAAAGGAGTATAACAAACAGGTTTCTCACAGTGATGGTCACATTGGAGAGGGGAGTTTATAGAGTGCTCATGATTGTGAGGGTATGTCGAAGGAGACCAAGTATATTCAATGAGGGGCTTTTCCTTGACACCATACTCAGAAGGAGGAAAGGGCTCATTGTCACTCGAGATCATTTGAAAAGGGACGAGGGAATCACTTGTGGAAGATTTGAGGTGATGAACAAGGGGATGAGGCAAAGGGGAGGGTGAAGTATTATATTCAATGCCTTTTTCCTCCTCAAAATCATCCTTTTCATGTAGGGAAAAATAACGACCCCTCTTCTCAAGGGTGTTGATGGATATGTCATCATAAACAGTACCGAGAGAGAGGGGATATCACTTTCGACCTCATATTCCCTAATGGTGTCATAAATGGAAGCACAATCAAATTGAGGACCAACAATTTCCCATCTACCCTTTTCAATGTGGAAGTAACCTTCAATGTCATCTTCCAAGGGGTTAATGGGATCACGTCCTTCAAGGTTCTCAAAAGGAGATTCATGGAGAGTAATATCCTTGAGAAAGGCAAGGTCAGTCTCAGCTTCACTTTTCATGGACTCATCCTTCCCAACGCATGTTCTCAAAATCATCCTTTTCATCATGTAGACACAAGGAGGACTCATCTTTCCATTTACTACTTACATTCTCAAGGTCTTGATGATGCTTGATGAAGGCTTCCTCTTGAATGCTCAGTGCGGCGCATACTTGAAAATGCCTAAGAAAGCCATCAACAAACTTCTCAATGGATGAGATGCTCCTAACTTTGTGATTTTGCAAGCATGAGTTATGACCATAAAGGGAACTAAAGAATAAAAACATAAGGACATCTTGTTGGACCACCTTCTCCTTTGAAGTATGTGCATGAAAATTTTCCACATGGTCAATTGCGGAACTTGGGTCACCATCAAATACGAGTACCCCACGTACCATCCTTCCTGTGACATGATTGGGGTGCCCTGGGATGCTAGCAATGTCCAACGTGGGAAATTTATCAAAGGAGAACCTATTGGAGATATACATGATAAATACATAGGAATCGCCAGGGTGAATTTGAAGATGACTAGAAAAATACTTGCTTCACCCTACAAGCAATGACCTTAAAGTTCAATGAAGAACTAGGGCTTCATTCTTCTAATGGAGTCGCCAATAATAATATGCCAATATGTCGTATGGAGAACAAGACACACTTCTTGTCCTCGACAATGACGCCATAAATGTCACCACTCAAACCCGCAAAGGACCTAAAAGGGGTTCCTAAGAGGGAAATTGCTAGGATAAGGGCAACTGTGGAGGCTTAGCCCACTGTCACCACAACAAAGACTCCCTGTTCTTTACGAATTTTCACTGATGGGAGGAGTCCCGATGTTTTGGGAAGTCACTTATAAGGGATATATCAATGAATAGGTATGAAGTGATCCCATAAACCCTTTCACAAGGAGGAGGTGAAGAAATGGAGCTTTCTTTCTCTTTAAGCAAGGGACTTGTGAGGGGGTGAGGATAAGGGAGAAGGATACAACTTGTAGAGGTACTTTCCGATCCCTAAAATCCTAAATGAACTTGGATTCCCAAATAGTCCTTGATGATTTAATCTTTGACGAAACGGGACCACATGGGACCAAGTGGACCCAACCCAGGTTCAGGGATTGAATATGGAAACCAATGGTTTTCCTATCCTGGACAATGTGAAGGGAAAGGATCAGACAAGAAATTTTGCTTCAAAAGGTCAAATTGATCCTACAAGGTTCTAGCCTTGGGAATGCCTAGGAAAAACTTGGTCCTAGAGCTAGGGCTTGGGATTCTTGGAGATTCCACCAGTGGAATTGCCTCAAATTTAGAGGAGTGTGAGGGGACCCACCATCGCAGTAGCCTCTAAGTGATCGAAGTTTTCTTATTGGTGAATTCCCAGGAAATTGATGCCCTCGGTGACCTATCAGGGCTAGACCTGGGGAAAAGGGAAAAGGTGAGAAAGAAGGAGAAAATGACCACCCTTTTGAGGTACACATGCTTATTTCCCTTGGGGATATGGAGTCAAGGATGATAATGATTGAAAATTCGGTTTCTTGATCAAGGAGGCTCAGAAATTCAACTTCGTCCAATGTTAAGGGAAAAATAAGAAAAGTGACCTTCAAGCATTTATAATTCATAAAAATACTGCAAGATTATCAAGATAAAACAATCTCTTGGACTTCAAGGATTTATAATTCATACAAATACTGCAAGATTATCAAGATAAAACAATCTCTAGGACATTTCATTCATCTAACAATGACCCATGCATTACACAAGCTAAATAGACACCTAATTCCACATTCCAATTATGCTGCAACTAGCCCTAATTATAGCGAAGTTCAGCATTATGCAGCAACAAGAATATATCATTAAAATTTACTTACAGTGTTAGAGAGTATATCCAACCAGCATCACATTTGCAAGAAATGAAGCTCCAAGATAAAAATTGCCCAAATCCATATATCAAAATTCATCCATTTATCCAAAATAATCCTCCAAGAAGAAATATGAAGTTCTCTAAAGATAGAGAGGTCCCAAGTGAAGTGATGATACAAATGAACGTAGCTAACATCAATTTATACCCCTTTTAGGAGTTCGAATTAACCTATGAGCCTACATTAGCCCGTATTAATAAAATAATGTGCAAATAAAACCCCTATTGGTGACAAGCCCACCAAACTAGCTCATAAATGGAAAAATAAGCCTTGCAAGGGGACATATAATAATATGTACATGTCATGGTGCCCTACAAAGGCCTAATAATATCTTGAAGTGCCATAATGAGGAATTAACTCCTCAAAATATGATGGACAAGGGGGTGGCCCCTTGTTCTCCAAGTAGTAGACCTGTAGTGCTCCTAGTGGGTGTGGGGCCACATAAATGACCCCATGGGATTTGTAATATTCCTAATTAGCACTGCTAATTGGAATATTTGATTTTTGTATAGTTTTGCCGCCTATAGTTAATTAATAAATAAAAGTGAGAAAAGAGGGGCTAACTCACTTAAATAAAATAAAGTGTTTCCCTAGTAGGAGCAACGTTATAACTTAAAGGGGAGCCTTGGGGGTCCACACCACGTATGAGGGAGACCTCACGTAGCCTCTAGGAGCATCTGCGCAGACTTGGGAGGAGCATGTGGAGAGAGGGGGACCACGTTAGGGTTTTTGGAGGAGAGCTAGCATTATAAAAGGTGGGAGAGCCATTTCATTTGGCATTCTTGTTGTTGATGATATTTGAGCTAGACTTCTGTCTTCTTGAGCACGCTGGCTGTCTAGCCTGTCTGCAGCACTGTTTAGTGCGACTGAGTGTCTCCGGTCGGAGATCTCACCCTTAGCCCCGGGGGACTTCGAGTGCCTGCTCGGGCAAGGTCTTTTCTACAGTTTTCAGCGGAGGATTCAGTTGTTGTTTTGCGGAGGAGCTGGGCTTCTTTTGGTGACTGCGCAGTCCCTAGGAGAGAGGACGCAGTTCTCGGTGGAGGGGTGCTATTGCGGGATTTTCTGCAGGAGATTCAGTGTTATTCGGTGTGGAGGTTCAGTATTTATCAGTTGGAGAGTTTCCTGAGGAGTTTGTGGCTCCATCTCAATATATTTCATTTGGTATCTGCGCTGGGCCTGGAGGGACAACGTTTTTCCTTGAGGAGGGTTTCTGGGGTGATTTTCGGAGGTGGTCCATTTTGTTTATAGTTTCTGGGTTTGGTCCGGAGCAGTGAGTACAGGTGATTTATAGATTTTCAGCTCATTCCGGCGAGGGGATCAGCCCTTAGTTCCAGTTCATTCCAGCAGCAACAGTTTACGGCAGTTTCTTCCAGCAGCTGGGACGCAGTTTCTGTAGCAGCCATTTCCTGTTTCTGAGAGGGTTCTTCACTTGCCTTGTGCAAGGATAGGTGCTCTTATTCTGATTATCCATTGTACCCATTGATATTCTCAGATTAATAAAATGGCTTAGCATTCCTGGCATTTTATGTGTACTTGCTTTATATTCTATTTCCGGCATTTTTCTATATAGTTGTATGCTTGTATTGCTGTCTATTTCCTATTCGGGATATTACAGTGGTATCAGAGCATAGATCTGGCTCAGCTTGTGGAGCTAGCAGTCTATGACGCCGGGGGATAAACCCTACATCTGTTACAGAAGCAAGAGATACAGAGACATTGAGCGTAGGTTGGAGAACACCTAGGGAGAGGGGGACTGTGTTCGAGTGGTGGACACAGATCGAGAGCAGCCCGAGATATACAGAGATCAGGAGCAGCCTGTGATAGATTCCGATCAGGAGCAGCCTGAGACAGATTCAGAGTAGGAGCAGCCTGTGGGGGACACAGAGCAGCAAGGTCCTATGGCAGACGAGGAGGATGCGAGGAAATTTAGAGATGCGCTCCTCCAACACATGCAGGATGTGTCGAGGCAGATGGAGTCGGTGGGACAGAGACTCACTGCGTTAGAGGTTAAGCAGCGGGAAACCCCAAGGGGTTTTCAGATCGGTGAGGGATCGGGCACGTCCCACCATATGCCAGAGCGTGATGCCATCCCCATCATGGCATCGCATGCACCCACGCGATCCACTATGCCCACATTCCTAGCGGAGGACACAGAGGCAGGAGCACAACGGGATATTCCAGCACCCACGCGATCCACTATGCCCACATTCCTAGCGGAGGACACAGGGGCAGGAGCACAGCGGGAGCCAGAGCTTGAGCCTGGCCAGATGGACGCCTACATTGCAGAGTACCTGGCACGCGGGCCGGCGATCAGAGATCTTATCTCATTCAGAGATTATGTTCAGCTCCAACGTGATGGTAGACCCCGTGATCATCACAGAGGGCACAGGCATCATCATGATGACCACCGCGCAGCTAGCAGGTTTCATTTGCCCACGTTTGATGGCACATCAAACATGTCGGCAAAGTCTTGGGTAGAAACGTTGGACATCTATTTCCAGCTTAATCAGATGTCACAGTCAGAGGCCATCAAGGTGGCAACATTACATCTGGATGGTGAGGCCCAGGACTGGTGGTTTCATGGGATGACGACACTCGGGCATTCTACAGTGGGGACATATGCCGAGTTTACCAGGAGGGTGATAGAGCGCTTTGACAAGAGGGATCCGGAGCAGCACTTCGTTGAGCTGACAAAGCTCAAGCAGACTGGGAGCCCAAAGACTTACATTTCAGACTTATTGAGGGTTTCAGTGACGGTGCCTGATCTATCCGCGGCTTGGATGGTCTACATGTTTGTGGAGGGGTTGGCAGAGCCACTTCGTGGCCTAGTCAGGTCGACTAGACCAGCTACGCTTCAGGATGCCATCAGCAGGACCCGGCATTTACAGGATGTCTTACCCAGGACTCGGACACCTTACCCCTAGAGACAGGCCTTCCAGCCTAAGGGGAAGGACACGAGGATTCCGCCTCCTGGGCGAGGGCAGTTTGATGATGAGGCTAGGAGAGAGATGAAGAAGAAGCGGTTGTGCTTCACTTGCCAGGAGCCATGGGCACCGGGACATAGATGTGCTGCAGGGAAAGCACATTTCATTGAGGTCTTCTCCGAGAGCAGCGGGGAAGAGGATGAGGAGGATGACGTGGAGGCAGGAGATTGTTATGCAGCGCAGGGTACCTTACCACCTCCACCACCAGCAGCAGGTGGTGCATCATTTGCACCTACGGGAGGAACTCTAGCAGCATTGCGGGGAGTTCCCAAGTATTTGACGCTGCGTGTACGGGGGACAGTGCGTGGACAGCGGGTCTCAGTCTTGGTTGATAGTGGGGCCACCCACAACTTTATTGATGCACAGATGGTTGAGCGGAGAGGTATACAGACTGAGAGTTTTGATGGATTTTCCGTTTTGGTCCCAGGAGATCAGACCATGGTGTGTGCTCGGTATGTCCCCGAGTTATCAGTGACGATGGGCACTTATACATTGACAGATCATTTTTTCGTGGTGGATATCCCGGACACCAACATGATATTGGGTGTTCAGTGGCTCATTACTCTGGGGAAGGTCATGACAGATTGGAAGGCCTTAGAGATGGAGTGGGATGATCCCAAGACAGGGAGGCATGAGAAGATACGAGGACAGCACACATACCCGCCCCAGACAGTGTCGGCACATAGGATGGAGGCAACCTTCCGCAAGGGAGACATAGAGTGGGCCGTAGAGTTGCGAGCTTCGGAGGCAGTAGATACAGGTAAGGCAGTGCATCCTGAGATACAGACTATCCTCGACAGGTATGCCGTAGTATTCGGGGATATTCCACCAGGGCAGCCACCGGATTGGGGGTTTGAGCATACTATTGAGCTTGAGCAGGGAATACAGGCAGTGATCACCACACCGTATAGGCATCCCAAGGCCTATCGGGATGAGATTGAGCGTGCTATTCAGGAGTTGCTGGCCCTTAGTCACATTTGGCCAAGCACGAGTCCTTTTGCTTCTTCCGTGGTGTTGGTGAAGAAGAAGGACGACACATTGCGGATGTGCATTGACTACAGGGCTCTGAATAAGAAGACCCTGAAGAACAGGTACCCCATCCCCAGGATCGATGAGCTGATGGACGAGTTGAGAGGAGCACGGTTCTTCTCAAAGATTGACTTGAGATCTGGGTACCATCAGATACGCGTGAGGGAACAGGATATTCCCAAGACCGCCTTCAGGGGTCATTACGGGCACTTTGAGTTTCTGGTTATGCCTTTTGGGCTGACCAATGCACCCGCTACCTTTCAGTCGTGCATGAACCACATCTTCAGGGGTCATCTGAGGAAGTTTGTGCTGGTCTTCTTCGATGACATACTTATATATAGCAAGACTTGTGAGGAGCATATCCAACATATTGAGACAGTGTTGCGCATCTTGGAGGAGCAGCAGTTCTATGCCAAGCTCTCCAAATGTGAGTTCAGATTGACGGAGATGTTGTACTTGGGGCATATTATAGGAGTGGACGGGGTGAGAGTCCACGAGGAGAAGATCAGGGCCATCAGAGATTGGCCAGAGCCGAGGAACGTGACTGAGCTTCGGGGATTTATTGGCATTTGCACTTACTACAGGAAGTTCGTCAAAGGTTTCTCACAGCTTGCTGCACCCCTCACAGACTTGACGAGGAAGGGGGCATTCAGTTGGTCGGATACAGCACAGCGAGCCTTTGATCGGCTCAAGGAGGTGATGAGCAGCTGCCCCGTGCTTGCATTGCTGGATTTCACGCAACCATTTATCTTGGAGTGCGATGCGTCAGGAGAGGGGATTGGCGCAGTACTGATGCAGGGTGGTCATCCTATAGCTTTTGAGAGCCGGAAGCTCCTTCCACATGAGAGGTTGTATTCCATATACGACAAGGAGATGTTGGCCATTATGCATGCATTGGCCAAATACTGGCAGTATTTAGTGGGCAGCAGATTCCGGGTGAGATCAGATCACAACAGCCTCAGGTACTTTCTGGAGCAGAAGCAGTTGCAGGAGAGGCAGCAGAAGTGGATCAGTAAGATCCAAGCCTATGACTTTGACATTGAGTACGTCAAAGGCAAGAATAACGTGGTGGCAGATGCCCTTTCCCGTAGACCGGCCACGTTATTTCTTATGAGCTTGGACGCTGATTGGAGGGCTCGACTGTTGGTAGAGTACTCCAAGGACAGGTTTGCGTGTGAGGTGTTGGATGGGCAGGTAGCAGATGACAGGTACAGGGTGGTTGACGAGATTATCTATTACAGGGACAGGATCTTCTTGACTGAGGGATCTCAGCTCAAGAAGAAGATACTCCACGCTTCACACGATTCTCCATTGGCGGGCCATCAGGGGTTCACCAAGACTTACAGGGCCATCAGGGAGAGGTTCTCATGGAAGGGCCTCAAGGAGGACGTACTCCAGCATGTCAGGGAGTGCGATGTTTGCCAGAGAAACAAGGGAGAGATGAGCCATCCAGCAGGGTTGTTGCAGCCTCTTCCCATTCCAGAGGGGAAATGGGAGAGCATATCGATGGACTTCATCACAGGGTTTCCCATGGTGCAGGGCAAGGACTGCATCTTTGTCGTCGTTGACCGACTGACGAAGTATGCTCATTTTTTCGCCATATCCGCACACCACACAGCAGCACAGGTGGCCGAGCTGTTCTTCAGGGAGATTTTCAAGTTGCATGGTCTACCTAAGACCATTGTCAGTGACCAGGACAGCCGCTTCATGGGCGGATTCTGGCAGGAGCTTTTCTGGCTAGTGGGGACAGAGTTGATGCCGAGCACTAGTTATCACCCCCAGACGGACGGACAGACAGAGATAGTTAACAAGTGGCTGGAGGGCTACTTGCGTAACTATGTCAGTGGACAACAGAGGGCATGGCTGAAGTAGCTGCATTTGGGAGAGTATTGCTACAACATGACGCATCACATGTCCATTGGTATGTCACCATTCTATGCTTTGTATGGATATCATCCTTTATCTTTTGTGGACATGATGTTTGGTGCTAGCAGGGCTCCGAGAGCCAAGATCTGGATCCAAGAGAGCCAAGATATCCTCCGAGCTCTCAAGGATAACCTAGCCACAGCGCAGAATCAACAGAAACTGTATGCTGATAGGGGTCGGGTGGAGAGACAGTTTGAGGTAGGGGACTTGGTCTACCTGCGACTACAGCCATACCGACAGTCTTCACTTAAGCAGAAGGGGGCTGAGAAGCTTAAGCCCCGTTTTTATGGGCCATACAGGGTGATACGCAGGATTGGGCAGGTAGCATACGAGTTAGAGCTGCCCCAAGGCAGCAAGATTCATAACATTTTCCACGTATCATGCCTGAAAAGGGCATTGGGCCAACAAGTGACTGTCACAGATGAGCTACCACCCACGGATGATGAGGGGCATTTGGTGTTGCAGCCAGAGGCTATTATTGATACCAGGGAGAGGCAGCTGCGGAGCAGGACGATCCGGGAATTCTTGGTGAGGTGGAAGAATTTGCCGGATGAGGATGCCACTTGGGAGGATGAGAGGATTTTACAGCATCCATCACTTCAGTTGCTTGAGGACAAGCAACATTTTGCCGGGGGAGACTGTAATATTCCTAATTAGCACCGCTAATTGGAATATTTGATTTTTGTATAGTTTTGCCGCCTATAGTTAATTAATAAATAAAAGTGAGGAAAGAGGGGTCAACTCACTTAAATAAAATAAAGTGCTTCCCTAGTAGGAGCAACGTTATAACTTAAAGGGGAGCCTTGGGGGTCCACACCACATATGAAGGAGGCCTCACGTAGCCTCTAGGAGCATCTGCGCAGACTTATGAGGAGCACGTGGAGAGAGGGGGACCACGTTAGGGTTTTGAGGAGAGCTAGCGTTATAAAAGGTGGGAAAGCCATTTCATTTGGCATTCTTGTTGTTGATGATATTTGAGCTAGACTTCTGTCTTCTTGAGCACGCTGGCTGTTTAGCCTGTCTGCAGCACTGTTTAGTGCGACTAAGTGTCTCCGGTCGGAGATCTCACCCTTAGCCCCGGGGGACTTCGAGTGCCTGCTCGGGCAAGGTCTTTTCTATAGTTTTCAGCGGAGGATTTGGTTGTTGTTTTGCGGAGGAGCTGGGCTTCTCTTGGTGACTGCGCAGTCCCTAGGAGAGAGGACGCAGTTCTTGGTGGAGGGGTGCTATTGCGGGGTTTTCTGCAAGAGATTCGGTGTTATTCGGTGTGGAGGTTCAGTATTTATCAGTTGGAGAGTTTCCTGAGGAGTTTGTGGCTCCATCTTAGTATATTTCATTTGGCATCTGCGCTGGGCCTAGAGGGACAACGTTTTTCCTTGAGGAGGGTTTCTGGGGTGATTTTCGGAGGTGGTCCATTTTGTTTATGGTTTCTGGGTTTTGTCCGGAGCAGTGAGTACAGGTGATCTACAGATTTTCAGCTCATTTCGGCGAGGGGATCAACCCCTAGTTCTAGTTCATTCCAGCAGCAGCAGTTTACGGCAGTTTCTTCCAGCAGCTGGGACGCAGTTTCTGTAGCAGCCATTTCCTGTTTCTGAGAGGGTTCTTCACTTGCCTTGTGCAAGGATAGGTGCTCTTATTTTGATTATCCATTGTACCCATTTATATTCTCAGATTAATAAAATGGCTTAGCATTCCCGGCATTTTATGTGTACTTGCTTTATATTCTATTTCCGGCATTTTTCTATATAGTTGTATGCTTGTATTGCTGTCTATTTCCTATTCGG